>JALJCO010004986.1:0-16518 GCA_023101725.1 Atherinomorus stipes
TATTGCTATAAGTTAGTTGAGAATATGAACTAAGTCATTTCTTCTTTTAGAACTCACTTCTTTCCTGTGTGGACGGGACGGGGCTTCATGGAGTTGGAGGAGGACTAAATTTATAACTGTCCTCGACACAACACCAGCACATAATCCATGTTTTATTTTAAGCTTTAATTCCTTTTTCAGCAGGAAAAACAAGGTTTATCGTTTACAACTTGTATCAACTCTGAGAGAGTGAAATGTTAACTGCTGTCTGTGTTGGTGCGCTGCACATGTGTGATGTTTACACATAATTATTGCCACAAGAAAGCTTAAGCTAGTAAACTACACTTACTCTATGTTACTGAGTCAAGTTGTCTCCAAGAGAGTGAAATATTGCACATTACCCCAGCCTGCAATAAAACAGGTCAGTTCATGATCATTTCCCATCTCCTATTTTTTATACTTAATAACATAATGTCACTGTTATGTACATGAGACAACAATATTGGAGAATTCATGGATTTGACTCTGTGATTGGTAATCGACAATATCGGGATCAGCAGATACTGCTTTTGGTGATCAGCCCCCCAAAATCCTGATCGGTGCATCTCTAGAGGACTTTGCTGAATAGCAGCACATGAAGCAGCTTTGTGTAGCTTACATGTATCAGACTTGCACATGTGGATTTCCATGTTCTCACTAAGGATGTAACGATTACCGGTAAAATGGTTAACCGTGATAGAATTACCAACAATTAGGTATACCGTTTCAAATTTTAATTATTGTAAAAACTGTGACTGGTTGCTGCACTTTGAAAAACTCTCAGCGATGCTGCTCATTGGCTGGAAAAGCAGCAGCAGTTGCAGTTTATAATGTTTAATGTATGAAAACAGGGCGGAAGGCAACAAAGGCCCCCACATGGACGGTTGAGATTTTTCCCCTTTTAAAAAGAACAAAGTAGACATTTAGACCCATTTGGGATATTTTGAAAGATCCTGGGGGGTATTTTATTATAATACTGGCATTAACTCTGAAATCAAAGTGATCAGGGAAGTTTGACCAAACCCATATGTGTAATCTAAAAAAAACGTTATTTGAGTAGAAGCGGTAATTTTGGACAATATGCGGACATCATGCACGTACTTGTTGCATTAATAACACCTGCATGGTCACGTTTTATTTCCTGCCAATGTTATCAGAGCGGCTCTGCAGATTTCATTCTAATCTGATGCTTTTTTATAGAATATCTGAAACGATGAATAATCGCTGGCAAAACCTCTAAAAACCTTCAGTTTCAGACGTGATTGAATCATATCATATATTATATATTAACAAACTCCGTCTCTTTAAAATTGCTGGGAGCAGCTCGACATGCGCAGATGGCAAAACGATGCATCGTTGGTCACATGATGGAAACAATGCAGGCAAAACGTCTGGTTCTTCATATCGAGGCAGAGTCGAGTCAACTGGTTGGAATGTAACATCCAGAGAGGAAACACAATCTATTTTTGATGCTTAACTGAAGTCTGGCTCTCACAGGAAGACGAGAGACCCGATGGTTGCGTGAAAAAGGTCTTTATTACGCCACAGAGGTGGTGTCAACAACCTGAACAAGACGTGTGCTTTTTCTTTCTCTAGGCTGTCTGTGCGTCCGCCCACAACTGCAGAAGGAAGAGTCTTCACTGGTCACACATCCTTTTCTAAAAGCAGACTTTTCTTGGAGGATTGAGGGAAATCCTTGGAAACCCAAAAGATTGATAATTAAAAGGACTTGAGGCAAGATTAAGAAACAAAACTCGCGACTGGCGCTTCAGGTAACTGCAGCCACGAGCCAAGCCGTCACGGGAACACAAACTGACGCTATAATGTTGTTTACTCACCTTTTTCTTCATAGTTCCACTTTTTAGTGTCTTTCAGTTGATCTGGATCGTTTGCTGACGGCAGAAGAATCCATAACTATCGCTTACAGTGTTTGAATTTACCGCCACCGTCTTCTTCCGATATCAAAACTGCGTCATTTGACGTCACGTCCGCAGGGCAGCGCGGGAAATTCAGACACCGAATCGCAGCTTTATGCAGCACACAGCCTGTTCAAGGCAACGGAGAGAAACGTGGGTGGAAACGTTGTTTTTGGTTTTTAGCGCTTCATCACCCATTAGTATGAAAAAATGGACATGCATGTTTGTTTGTTTTTACATTCCTGCCTCTAGTCCCTTTAAATAAATAAAAAACATGATGAAATAATACCATCATGATGAATAACAAACAAATATACAATACGACATGAAATATCAAAATAAGGTAATGTTATGAAATGTATTATTCTTTAATATCTACTTATTTGATCATAATTGAATATTTCATCATTATTTTCACAATATCATACTGTTTAAAATAATTTTCCTAGATTTTATCAAATAAATTAATAATTTTTTTTTTCATAATGACAGTTTCCATGATGACGTAAGGCAGAGCAAGTAGGTGATTGGCTGCTCCTTTACTCAGACAGAAGCAGCAGCACTTGCAGTGTCGGTTCAAGCGTGCCGTGGAGACGATCGCTCACGCTGAGAAGCCACTAGTGGGCGGATCGTTTGAGACCGGATGGTTTTTTAATAATAACATTACCTATTTTTACTATTTCATGTCATATTACACATGTTTATTATTAATCAAAATGATATTATTTCATTATGTTGTTTTTCTGTATTTAAATATGAATCTTCTGGGCTTCCATAGCTGAGACTTGTTTCCCATTTCTGGGACAAAGACCAACCTACTAGAATTTCTAGTTTTTGGTGAAGGGCCACGCCCCAATATCTAGTTGGACCCAGCTGGTGACAAAAGAGAGGAAAATAATCCATCTTTACTTTAACTGCAGGTTTATATTTATTGAAGCATTTAATACAACTCAAATTAGTGATGCTAATATCAGTAAATCAATCAATAATTCAGATCAAATAAAAAAAAAGAAAGAGAGATGAGTTATACCAATCAAAATACTAAATAAATCAAAGATTAATACATATTTTTGATACAATTCTAAGTAATGATACTAGTTTTTTTCATTGGTACACATTAGTGGTGCAACAGATCATGGTCATGAACATTCAGAGGGTTTCCTAAAATTTAAAGAAATATGAAACAACAGCAAGGAACAGCTAGAAACAAAGAAAACAGGTTTTAACTGAATTTTGAAAAGAAAACATCAAGAAACATTAAGGATATAGAATAAAATAATCCTCTCAGAATAAATTTTCTGTTCTGTTAAACTGTTCAGAATCTTAAGGTATGCATTGCAAATATATATGGACCAAACGTAGATGATCCATTATTCTTTGACTCATTTTTCTCTGCTTTGCATAACTACTCTGATAGGGCGGTATTATTGGGCGGAGACTTCAACGTGGTATGTGATCCAGGTATGGACAGGCTCAGTACAGCAGGACATAACAAAATATGGCATTCATCGGATATCGTTAAGCAGTACATGAAGGATTTCGGCCTTTGTGATGCATGGCGATCTCATCACCCCACCACGAGACAATATACCTTCTTCTCCTCAGTTCACCATTCCTACTCTAGATTAGATTACTTCTTAACCAGCAGCTCACTGATGAGTGAAATCTCAGAAATAGAAATCCACCCAATAACCATCAGTGATCACGCACCAGTATCATTAACTCTGAGAAATAAAACTATTAAACCAGCAACTAGGAGTTGGAGATTTAATACATCATTACTGAAAGATCCTGAGTTTATCAGCTATTTTAAAAGAGAATGGTCCATTTATCTAGAGAACAACGATGTACCAGAAACTCCAGCATGTGTCCTTTGGGAAGCAGGTAAAGCAGTAATGCGAGGGAAAATAATTTCCTTCTATTCCCATAAAAAAAAAAAGGAAGCTGCAAGAATCTCAGAATTAGAAGTTAGAATTAAATCACTAGAAGACGCCTACCAGGTCTCCCCGGAGGAACACATGCTGAATGATATAAGGAAATTCAAGCTCGAGTTAAACAAAATAATAGACCAAAAAACACAATTCTTAGTTCAAAGACTTCGTTTAGAAAACTTCGACCATGGTAACAAGTCTGGCAAGCTTCTAGCTAATCAGTTAAAAATAAACAAGGAAAAAGCAACAATCTCCTCCGTTAAAGACTCAGAAGGAAGTATCAGCCATGATCCTGAACAGATAAATAACATTTTTAGAAACTTCTGTCGTTGTGAGGGAACTCACAACTGTATGTTCAGAAGAGCATGCTGGTTTAGGCTTCAATAGAATCTAATACCTCTTTTTAGTAAGACATGTGTTATTCGTACTGACCTGTGTGAGTTAGGAGCTGCCGCTCAGTGGCTGCTCGGCCGCGAGGGACCGGAGCAGAATGAAGGTGCAGACAACCGACTTTAGGTTACTCGCGTTTTATTACAATCTAAGACTCAAGACTATAAAAGCACGAACGGAGGTGTTTGACCAACTCTGAGTAGCCGAGCTTCCGAAACCTGGACCGGACTTTCGCTGGGACTCTCTGACTTCGTGTGGATCTCTCCTCTTGTGTTGGGCTGCTCTGAATATATAGGGAGCCGAAGTCACGCCCCTCTACTTCCGCATCATGGGACCTAAGAGACGAAAAAATATGAATGGAAGTCAATGGGGAGAAAATAATTATCTTCTGGTCCCAGTCGTTCTCTGTCCTGGATTCCAGATATGTTGGTTATGGATTTAAATGAAAATTTTTCGTGCAAAGAAAAAATAAAATACCGCGAAGATTTTAGATCATTTCAGGATTTATTTGAAGCCTCTGTGTGGACTACAGCCCTCGTCGCAACCGACCTGCGTCACCAGCTGCCTGATTACGCTACCGTTGTGATTTTACTCCGGCACGTCACCGCTTTTTACTTTATTTTTTTCAAGAACAGGAAAAAGAGCATGAACAGATGTGAAAACCATTTTAAGTCAGGAAATGTTGAGCCTTTCCATCACGCCGATAGATTGATGTCCAGTCTGGTTCACGCCCGCCGCAGGGAGCGACGTCATCACTTGCGGCGAGGGCTGTAGTCCACACAGAGGCTTCAAGTAAATCCTGATATTATCGAAAATCTTCGCGGTATTTTATTTTTTCTTTGCACGAAAAATTTTCATTTAAATCCACAACCAACATATCTGGAATCCAGGACACAGAGAACGACTGGAACCAGAAGATAATTATTTTCTCCCCATTGACTTCCATTCATATTTTTCGTCTCTTAGGTCCCATGATGCGGAAGTAGAGGGGCGTGACTTCGGCTCCCTATACTTCCGGAGTTTGCCGCTAAGCTTTCTGGGAGCTGTAGTCTTTAACCGTAACTGACTCCAAATCACTAATGACCACTCCTTAAAGCAACCCTTACCGATGTTGCATTCTTACACTATTTTTCTAACAGGGTAAAATGCTATGAATGAGGTAATGGAACTCTAAAATACAAGACAGACCCACCATTAATCAAAATAAAATATTATTCCAATCTCTAAATATTCAATGAAAACTCCAACCAATCGTTGAAGTGGGGTGCACCTCTAGGATTGTCCAACGGACCTGCCTGTCAGACCTTTGATTCTGCATTGGGAGGTGGAGGGAATGAAGGGGTGTGTCTTAGGAGTGAGGCGGGACTGTTTATATTCAAATAATCTTGCTGTGCTTTCTGAAATACAAGATCGGTAAAGGTTGCTTTAATATAATGACTACAATTCCAAGTTTGGTAAAGTCAGAACCAAGTGCAAGTTTGCTACGTGGCAGAAATGGAATCAAGTAAACACAATGTTCTGGAACCTGAATAATAAGATTGGAATGTGGTGACCTTTGCAAACACTGGATGGGTCATGGCGACCTGTTCCCGTCTAAAGCTACATTAATCAGTTATCTGTTCTTGGCTGCACAAACAAAGTCTGGTGTTTATTCGTTCTGTGATGGTGAAATAGGGCTTCTAATATTTCTCAAGGGAAACTGTCTCCATCATTGCTGACTGCAGCTGGCCTATCTCAAATGTACTCCTATTTTCAGTAAACTAAGTTGAACCAGAACACCCTGGGAGTCCTTTCGGACCGTTCCCAAAGCACACTCCCCACAGAGTAACGTCTTGACGTTACTTAAAATATTAGTAATAGCAAACTAATTACCTAAAACTAAAGGGTAAGGTAAAGTTCATCAAAAAGGTCAACTATCTCTGTGCTTCATTCAAAAACAGACTACATAAATCATATTTTTTCCAAATTTTGCCCACACAAATGAAAACAGTGGCATTTTATTCATAAAAATAAAGGAAAAAATACCAAAATAAATAAGTGTTCCACAATATAAATATATATAAAATGCACAAAATAATTGTTTCCATATTTATTTATTTAGTCAGTTATATGTTTAGTTATATATTTATTTATTAAGTTATTTATTTATCTATTAGGTTAGTTATTCATTTATTTATTTATTTATTACGTTATTTATTTATTTATTTATAAAGTTATTTATTCAGGCTTATATTTATCTATTTAGTTTTGTTAAGTCATTTATTTATTTATTTATTCATATATCAAGTTATTTATTTAGTTATTCATTAAGTTATTTATTTAGTTATTTATTTAGTTATTAATAAAGTTATTTATTTAGTTATTAATTTAGTTATTTATCGATTTATTAAGTTATCTATTTTGTTATTCATTACGTTATTCATTTATTTATATATTAAGTTATTTATATAGTGAAACTTTTATTTTGTGCTCACACGTATTTTGGGAGGCTTTTATTTTGCACCAAGACTTTGTGCTGCTTCTTTTTGCGTTTCTTTATTTCGCATCCTAATATTCAAATTTAGGGGCGGGGTTGTGGAGCTGACGACCTATGACAGGCTATGGCTACGGCTCCACGCGTCTGTACGTCACACTGGTGGATGGACGGCGGCAGTGATGGGCGGAACTGCCGGTGCTTACAGGAAGTAGCAGTTTAGTCGTGAAAAGGCTGGAACAGATCGCGGTGAATCGTGTTTACGTTTGCATCTGGATAAAGCTAAAGGATAAAGAAACGAGATGTCCTGGAGTTCAGGGGCATCATGTGTCCATGGTTGGACATTCAGATCATGAAGTCCCTCATGGATTTTTTTCTATTACTGGTCGTTACGTAGTTAGCGCCTAGCATGTCACAACGGGACGGGAGCTCTGCAGGGAACACAGGACAGGTCTTCTTCCACAACCTGCTTTACTGCTGTGGAGGTTCTGGGCTCGTTTCACTTTGGCTCTCTGCAGCAACCGGGCTGGAAGAAACAGATTCTGGTCCTGGAGTCCTGCATCCACCCCAGACAGAACCTGGTCCTGGAGTCCACCGCAGACAGAACCTGGTCCTGATCGGTTTCACCTCTCACTGACGGAGGCTCCGGTTTTCTGTCTTGTCTATATATTCGCTAATTTATTTTCTTACTATTTTTCAGATTTATTCTTTATAGTTGCATTCCTATCATTACATATACTTAAAGCATGATGGTGAGATGGAAGCACACAAAAAACAGGGATGTGAATATCGTTACCTTCCCTCTTCTGTTCCGGATTGGGAAGATGAGGTGAGGAAGTGACTGAGGATAACCTGCTAACATCTTTAGTTACTTAATAATCAACGCCATGGATTGTGATGGTGAGGCTACGCAAAGCACGAAGAGCCCCGAAGCACCAGTAGGCTCATTGGGATCGACTGCGTCTGTCTACCATCTGACTCCTTGATCAGACCAGAGCTGCGCGAGTCATCAGGGACGTCAGAGCAGCAGCTCAGCCGGACACGTTCACCAACGTGAAGACTGCAGGGATGGAGGATCTCTATGCATTTGTCTTCTTTTGGATAAAAGTTACTGAACACTGTGCAGATCTGATCAAGTCATCTAATTTCAGATGACTGAGACAGCATGTTGTTGAAGATGATTTCATAAACTTGTACTGAGCTGTAGTAGAAACGTCTGCTAACATCATGTTATTTACCTGTTCAGGTGTAACATGAAGGTCAGCAATCTGGTAAATGTCCAAGCTCACAAATACAAAACTTTAATGCTTTGCCTCGTCAGGAATTTAAAACAAGAGATGGAAACTTTTTTTTTTTTTTTAGATGGTGTAAATTCGTAATACGACTTCAACCTCCCCATCACTGCTGTCCTTCCACAGGAGCTGTTTGATTAAATTCATATCTACACTGGATTCTCACTTCCTTTTATTATTTTATTCCTTCTTATTATGTATATGCGTTGAGGGTCTGAAAGGCACATATAAATGCAATGTACTGTTATTATTATCGTTATTTTTGTTATCATCATAATTATGATTATTGGGGGTTTGGGTGGGTCGTGGTTAATATGAGGGAATGAAAAGGTGGCACGAGGGAAAGGAATGGATACAAAGTAAGTACAGTGTCTTTGAATAAAACTAATTCAAATTAAGAAGATGATTTGTGACATATTTGCCCGTGTGTTGGTGTAACCTACATGTAAGCTTCATATTTATCCGAGTAGAATAACTCGTGGCTGCAACACGTTTGTGTTGCTTTGCAGCAGCAGTCAGATATCAGCCTGTCCAGGGGTCTGTTGCACGAAGCAGGTTCAACAAACTCCGAGAGTAACTCTGAACTCTGAGTTGATCTACTCACAGATTCGAAACTCTGAGTTTTCAGTCCCATAACAGCTGATTTGAGTTGGTTTAATCAACTCAGAGTAGTTCGACCCGGGGTTTTAACCTGGCGCTACCAAGATAAAAAGCCAACATCAATTGAGCACCGATTCGACGAGTCACCATGGTAACGTAGACGCGAGGGCGGGGCTGCGCTCGCCATTGAATGGAGATATAACTTTTAAAGCCTCATATGGCGAGTCGAATCCAGCTTTGTACTTTTACCACAGTCTTTTTATTTATTTAACTTGAGTGAAATCCCTCAGGGAGAAGCGCTCTTGTCGGCAGCATTAAGATTAAATATAACCGTCGCATTTCTCAAATGCCCTGCGTCTACAATGAAAGAAAAAAAAATCTATTTGCGAAAAAATGCAGGGTAATAGACAATATGCTTCGAGAGAAAAGCGTATGGCAACATAAATAAAAAAGCCACAACAAGAATTGAACTGCAGTTGTCTCCCGCATGGCAAACGAACACTTTATCCATTTAGCCAGAACCAGAGACAGCTGGATGGTCAAATGATCATGTTAAAGCATCTCTTGTAAACGGAGAGACAGGACCTCCAACTATCACGTATGGCTGGTGATATTATAAATGTACCGACGGATCAGCTCGTGTATGTAGATAACTGACCGTGATGTGTAACTGTAACGTCAGAAATGACAACTGTCGGGAAATTAAACTTCTGTCCGTGGTCTGATAATGATCTCTGAATATTTAACCCTTCATGCAGCATCTTAATCCATAAAATCCTTATCAAAAGATAAGGATGTAACCTACCGACTCTGATTTATTTTTTAACATGTTTTATTTGAGACGGCAGCAGCCAAAACTCACCGCTGACTTAATGAATGAATGAGGAAAGGAAATGGCGAGTGTGACTAAAAGTGGGTGGAGACAGTGAGAAACTCAAGGTTTCTCCACACTAACCTGCTCCCGACCAGGATAGTTTCAGAGAGTCTGTTACCATGGTAACTGACCGAGGGTTTAAGTTACCCCTCTTCGTGCAACAGGCTAGAGTTACTCCTCTTTCCCTGGGTTGAGTTACCTACCTTTGTGTTACGAAAAACTCAAGTTTCCCAAATTTCTGGGGTAAAACAACTCAGGGTTTTCATTAAACCTGCTTCGTGCAACAGACCCCTGGTTGTGAACATCAGTTTATTGCAGAATGAAACACCGGCTGTTCAAAATAATCTTGTAACCTGTTAAAAACACCAAAATGGATTTATTGCTGGGAGCATCACATGGAAGTCCCATCAGAAAACCGGAGCCTCCGTCAGTGAGAGGTGAAACCGATCAGGACCAGGTTCTGTCTGCGGTGGATGCAGGACTCCAGGACCAGAATCTGTTTCTTCCAGCCCGGTTGCTGCAGAGAGCCAAAGTGAAACGAGCCCAGAACCTCCACAGCAGTAAAGCAGGTTGTGGAAGAAGACCTGTCCTGTGTTCCCTGCAGAGCTCCCGTCCCGTTGTGACATGCTAGGCGCTAACTACGTAACGACCAGTAATAGAAAAAAATCCATGAGGGACTTCATGATCTGAATGTCCAACCATGGACACATGATGCCCCTGAACTCCAGGACATCTCGTTTCTTTATCCTTTAGCTTTATCCAGATGCAAACGTAAACACGATTCACCGCGATCTGTTCCAGCCTTTTCACGACTAAACTGCTACTTCCTGTGAGCACCGGCAGTTCCGCCCATCACTGCCGCCGTCCATCCACCAGTGTGACGTACAGACGCGTGGAGCCGTAGCCAGCCTGTCATAGGTCGTCAGCTGCATCACTCCACAACCCCGCCCCTAAATTTGAATATTAGGATGCGAAATAAAGAAACGCAAAAAGAAGCAGCACAAAGTCTTGGTGCAAAATAAAAGCCTCCCAAAATACGTGTGAGCACAAAATAAAAGTTTCACTATATAAATAACTTAATATATAAATAAATGAATAACTTAATGAATAACAAAATAGATAACTTAATAAATCGATAAATAACTAAATTAATAACTAAATAAATAACTTTTAGGGGGGGGGGGGGGGGGGGGGGGAGGCATTAATAACTAGGGAATAAATAACTAAATAAATAACTTAATGAATAACTAAATAAATAAGGCTTGATATATGAAAATAAATAAATAAATAAATGACTTAACAAAACTAAATAGATAAATATAAGCCTGAATAAATAACTTTATAAATAAATAAATAACGTAATAAATAAATATAACTAAATAAATGAATAACTAACCTAATAGATAAATAAATAACTTAATAAATAAATATATAACTAAACATATAACTGACTAAATAAATAAATATGGAAACAATTATTTTGTGCATTTTATATATATTTATATTGTGGAACACTTATTTATTTTGGTATTTATTTATTTATTTAATTATGAATAAAATGGCATTCCATATCACATCTCCACAAAAACAATATTACAATTATACCATTACAATGATAGAATAGAGAGAGTGAGGGAAAGGTAACAGTAAAGAAAGAGACAGAGTAAATATCCTTACGCGAGCAACCAAAGATAAAAAAAAGGTTCACAAAAGTGCAAATCAGTATGCACAGTGTACAATACATTCAATTTGGTCATAACAATCAAAACATACTTTTAAACATTAAATCTTCATGTCCGGACTTAGAGGTCCTCCTCCAACTAACAGGACCCGGACGGTCCTCATACGGTAAGATTTAGCAGGACACAAATTTTTAACATTAGCTACTAACTTTAAATTCCCTTCTAAAGTACCTGAATAAGTGTGCGTTCTATATATGAAATTATCTGTTCAAAATGTGTAGGGGATTATCACGCTTACCGGAAGTTCCCGGCTTTTGACACTTCCCCTCTTCCGGGCCATGTTAACGACAGCCGCTCCTGCTCTGTTATACTGTTTAAATCGGATAAACTCCAAACATATTTAGTTTTTCATTCCAGACCGAAGTGATACTGGATCAAAAGCTGGATCAAAGCGATCGATTTGCCGCGGTGAAGGACCGAACTTTATAATAAAACACACGTTTGTTTGTCCCCGGTGGGGTAACAACACCGGCACTTCACAGCATGCTAGCATTAGCCAGCTAGCGTTTACTGATGTGTAACATTGTGCGTCTTAAAACACACAAACATCTGAAAATCGGGTCTGTACCCCCCGTTTCCAGTGGAACAACTGGGGACTGCCAAGAAAGGAGAGACTTTCAGATGATTGTGTGTTTTCAGCCGCACAAAGTTAGGCACGTTATCGAGCTGGCTAATGCTAACCTGCTAACACGACTGCGCAGTCTGCCGGCCACAAACAAACGTGTGTGTCGCTTTTATTATAAAGTTCGGTCCTTCACCGCGGCGAATCGGTCGTTTTAATCCACTTCTTCCTTAGCATCACTTCAGTCTGGAATGAAAACTTGGCATTGGCGTTTATCCGATTTACAAAGTTTAACAGAGTAGTAGCTGGCGGGACTATTGTTAGCAGGTTAGCATTAGCCAGCTTGATGACGTGCCTAACTTTGTGGCTGAAAACACACAATCATCTGAAAACGCCTCCTTTCTTGGCAGTCCCCAGTTGTTCCACTGGAAACGGGGAGGTACAGACCCGATTTTCAGATGTTTGTGTGTTTTAAGACGCACAATGTTAAGCACGTCAGTAAACGTTAGCTGGCTAATGCTAGCATGCTGTGAAGTGCCAGTGTTGTGCCCCACCGGGACAAACAAACGTGTGTTTTATCATAAAGTTCGGCCCTTCACCGCGGCAAATCGATCGCTTTGATCCAGCTTTTGATCCAGTATCACTTCAGTCTGGAATGAAAACTTAAATATGTTTGGAGTTTATCCGATTTAAACAGTATAACAGAGCAGGAACGGCTGATGTTAACATGGCCCGGAAGAGGAAGTGCCAAATGTTTCAACTTCCTGAAACCGGAACGCGGAAGCGTGATAATCCCCTATAGTGAACCTGAAGTTAAGAAGAAAAAAGGTTAAAGCTCAACTCAACTCAACTCAACTTTATTTATAGAGCCCCTTTAAAACAACCACAGTTGGAACAAAGTGCTGTACACAACAAGCGGATAGTTAAAAACATTTTGAAAACAACAGAATAATTAATCAAAGGAAATAAATAGAACAAGAATTAAATAAGTAAAAGTAATAAAACCAAATAAAATCAGCAACCAAAACAAACCACGATACACTAAAACAGAGAGTCTCATGCTGTGCTGAAAGCCAAAGAATAAAAATGGGTTTTAAGACGAGTTTTAAAATTGGACAGTGATGAGGATTGTCTGATGGGGAGGGGGAGCTCATTCCAGAGTTTTGGAGCAGCAACTGAAAAAGCTCTGTCTCCTCTGAGCTTCCGTCTGGACCTCGGTACCTCCAGGAGCAGCAGGTCAGCTGACCTGAGGCACCGAGCAGGAGTGTAGGGGGTGAAGAAGCTCAGAGAGGTAAGGAGGGGCCAAACCATTTAAAGATTTAAAAAACAAATAAAAGAATCTTAAAATGAACTCTAAAAGGCACAGGCAGCCAGTGGAGGGAGGCCAGGATGGAGGTTATGTGCTCCCTTTTACGTACTCCTGTTAAAAGGCGAGCGGCTGCGTTCTGCACCAACTGGAGACGTGCCGGGGAGGACTAGCTCACACCAAAAGTACGTTACAGTAATCCAGCCGAGATGTAACGAAGGCATGGATTACTGTTTCAAAGTGCTGTTGTGCAAGAAAAGGTTTGACTTTAGCCAATTGTCTGATATGATAAAGCTGGACTTGACTACAAAGCTGATCTGCCGATCCAATTTAAAATCACTGTCCATCTTAAAACCCAAGTTAGAGACTACTGGCTTTAAAAACCAGTAAAAATGCTCAAGTCAACAGGGGGATTCATTAAGGCTACTGGGACCAAACACCATCACTTCAGTTTTTGTTTCATTTAAGTACAAAAAGTTAAGCGCCAACCAGGCTTTAATGTCATCAAGACATGCCAGTAGTGGTGCAAGGGAGAAGGCATTCTTCTTTTTTAAAGGCACATAAATCTGACTGTCGTCAGCATAGAAATGAAGAGATTCCATGCCTTCTCAAGATGGATCCCAGCGGCAGTAAATACAAAGAAAAAAGCAGGGGTCCTAACACGGAACCCTGTGGAACCCCACAAGGAAGAGGAGCAGAGCTGGACTCACAGTTTCCAAGACTCACACTCCCACTTCTATCAGAAAGATATGACTTGAACCAGTCCAGTGCAGTACCACGAATGCCCACGAGGTGGTTTAACCGGGACACGAGGGTGTTGTGATCCACGGTGTCAAAGGCTGCTGTTAAATCTAAAAGAACAAGAATGACATGGTCACCGGAGTCAGTTGCTAAGAGAATGTCATTAAACACTCTTAACAGAGCTGACTCGGTGCTGTGCAGAGATTTAAAACCAGACTGAAACACTTCCAAGACACCATGTTCATCTAAAAACGACTTGAGTTGAGTGTTCACAACTTTTTCTAAAATTTTAGAAATAAAAGGCAGCTTGGAGATGGGCCTGTAGTTATCCAGCACGCTGCCATCAAGACCAGGTTTTTTAAGTAGGGGCTGGATCACAGCATGTTTGAAACCCAAAGGAACAACTCCAGAGGAGACACTGCTGTTAATAACGGCCAGAACCGACTGTCCTATAGCAGGAAAAACTACTCTCAAGAACCTAGGGGGGAGAACATCATGGGGAGAACCTGACGGCTTACTATGGCAGATCTTCTAAAAATGACAGAGACACTGGCTCAAGCTCCTCAAGAGCTGCAGGACAAGAGACTTGGGTAGAGGGGTCAGATGCAGGAGCAGAGATGAGAGTCCTTGCAGTAGCAACCTTATCAATAAAAAAGTGCAGGAAGCTGCTGCAAGTCTCAGAAGATGCCTCCAAGCTGACAGGCTGTGGGGCATTAAGGACGGAGTCAATGGTTTGGAATAATAGACGTGGATTATGGTGATTTGATTCAATAAGACTAGCAAGGTATTTTCTTTTAGCTTCTTTAACCGTGTCCTGATAAGAACGCCAACAATCCTTAAGAATCTGGAGGGAAGCTGTAAGTAAAATGTAAAGTGAATCAATAAAGAACTTATTGTGTGGTTATGTGTATGCATGAACCATACGTAAAATGATTTACTGATTATTGTTTTGAATTAAGTGCTTATGTCATGGATTATAAACTGACATTATACAAAGTAAAACTGATTAACTGACAAGACTATATGTGCTATTATTATGAAAAATGTGTTGTGCTTCAAAATCTTCATTTCCCATTTAAATTCTCTTCTACATGTTACAAGAATCTTCTTTGCAACAGGACAAATCACTTTCATCAACATTCATTATCAACACAACTAAAAGTAGCAGCTAAGCAGGCCTAAGGCACCCTTTAAATAAAAAAGCAAAAAACAAATAAATAAACCTCAATTTCTTCTAACATTTTAGAAATCAAAGGCAGCTTAGAGATGGGCCTGTAGTTATCCAGCACGCTGCCATCAAGACCAGGTTTTTTTAAGTAGCGGCTGGATCACAGCATGTTTGAAACCCAAAGGAACAACTCCAGAGGAGAGACTGCTGTTAATAACGGCCAGAACCGACTGTCCTATAGCAGGAAAAACTTTTCTCAAGAAACTAGGGGGGAGAAACTCAGGACTAAATTATCTAGCTTTATAGTTGATCTGGATGCATTAATTTGGCTTCCAGCACCACAGTGAAGAATCTTGGAGTCATTTTTGACCAGGATTTGTCTTTAAACTCCCATATAAAACAGGTTTCTAGAACCGCCTTCTTTCACCTACGTAATATTGCTAAAATTAGGAACATCCTCTCTCAGGACGATGCAGAAAAACTAGTCCATGCTTTTGTTACTTCCAGATTGGATTACTGTAATTCCCTATTATTGGGCTGCCCCAAATATGCCTTGAAAAGTCTCCAGCTGATCCAGAATGCTGCAGCGAGGGTTCTGACTAGAACCAGCAGGAGAGATCATATTTCTCCAGTTCTAGCTTCTCTTCATTGGCTCCCTGTTAAATCCAGGATAGAATTTAAAATTCTTCTTCTCACATATAAAGCTCTCCATGACCAAGCTCCATTATATATTAGAGATCTCATAGTTCCATATATTCCAAGCAGAGCACTTCGCTCTCAGACTGCAGGTCTGCTGGTGGTTCCAAGGGTCTCTAAGAGTAGAATGGGAGGCAGAGCGTTTGGCTATCAAGCCCCCTATTATGGAATCAGTTACCACTTCAGGTTGGGGAGGCAGACACCCTCTCTACCTTTAAGATTAGGCTTAAAACCTTCCTTTTTGATAAATCTTATAGTTAGGGATGGCTAGCCTTCCCTTAGTTAAGCTGCTATAGGCTTAGACTGCTGCGGGGCGTTCATGATGCACTGGGGTCTTTCTCTCCCATGATGCACTGGGCTCTTTCTCTCCCATGATGCACTGGGCTCTTTCTCTCCCACCATCTCTGTCTCTCCATGTAGAAACCTGTGACAGTATTGCATCATTAACTGTGTTCTACTCTCTCAGCAGATCTGGCTGGATAACGTTGCAGTGTTTGTTGGTCTCCCTTTCTGTCTTCTCCCCCCCAGCCGGTCGAGGCAGATGGCCGCCCTACCTGAGCCGGGTTCTGCCGGAGGTTTTTCCTCCCTGTTAAAAGGGTGTTTTCCTTCCCACTGTCGCCACCCCTCCATGCTTGCTCAGGATGGGGGATTGGACCGGGTCAAGTCAAGATTCCATCCAATCTGTTGGTTTCCTTAACTAGGCTACTATGAATCTGACCTGAACTTTTCTGTCTGTTGAAGCGCCCTGAGGTGACACTGTCATGAATGGACGCTATACAAATAAAGTTGAATTGAATTGAATTGAATTG
>JALJCO010004989.1:0-112500 GCA_023101725.1 Atherinomorus stipes
ATTTCAAAAAAACTTTGAAAACATTAAAGTTACTATTATCACTATTACCTCCGCCAAGGTGAGGCAGTAATGTAACGCTGCAGTTTTTCGTCCAGCTTTTAATTCTAACTAGTTTATTTACTAAAGATTTTACTCTCTTGTAGGTACACACCCTGCGCTCCCCCCAGTAGCCTGTTCTGATTCTCTGTTAGTTGTTTTCATAGCTCTTAATCTTCTTTGTTCTTAATTTTTCCCAGTATTTAACTTTACATTTCTATGATGTTTTACATTGTCTCTTTTTCTGTTACCCCTGCTGTAAAGCACTTTGTGTGTCCAATGGGTACTGTAAAGGGCTATATAAATAAACTTGATTTGATTTGATTTCTGTAAGCAAAATGACTCACAAAGTACAGCCATCGTTTTCTGCTTCTCTGATGCGGCTGTTCTGTTTTTGCTGCTTGACACTTGAAAACTGCGTAACTGCAGCATCCCATTCCTGGCAGCATCCTCCAGGTCTTCCTTAACCAGTTTCTAACATCTCCTCAGTTTTATCTATCCAACCATTACTTATTTATGATAGTAGGAACTACTGTAAACAAGATCTCCATGAAAGACCTGGAATAGCCCATGCATCTTGGAAGCCGTGAATCAGATCTGAACCCAACTTAGTGTCATCAGGCACTGCACTGTGATCTGTAATTTTCTGTGAAACAAACAAGTCAATTTTTGTTTCACTTAAACTGGATAAAGCAAGGAGTCCATGGGTAATGGATGGATGGATAACATTACTGAGTCATGCGCATAAAAAAAATAACTCTTAGAATCTAACCAATAAAATTGGTGTATTGGCTGTATGCACAACTCGAATACTTCCTGAACTAAAGCCAGCTCCTTTGCCTCCTGTCTTTCATTATTGGACTGTTTTATTAATCCAAGTGTGCCTGACCTCAGTAACCATGAGGACAATGGCCAAACACACCTGGTATAATCAGTTTGTCAAATAAAGAAAGACAGGAGGCAAAGGACCTGGCTTAATTTCAGGAAGTAGTGGAGTTGTGTATAAAGCTTAACCACTGTTGACTACATATTACCCAAGTTCAATAAAGTAAAGCAAAGTAAAAATATAAATGTATAATAAAATATAGTAAAACACACTTTAAAAATTACTTAAATTCTAACTGAAATTACAGAAATAAATTAGTTAAATACTAACTAGTTTTTAAACATGTAATCACTGAAATAATTCAGCTAAATTGTAACTAATTAATTTTATTCTCAATCATTCAGCCATTTTCTGTACTGCCTAATCCAATTCAGGGTTGCCGGAGCTTATTCCCAGCAATTATCAGGAAAGAGGCAGGTGCAACTGGATAGATCGCCAGTCTTTTGCAGGGCCAACACAGAGAGACAAACCACTCACATTCATCCACAATTAGGGGCAATTAAGAGTAACCAATTACATTGGTGTTTGATTGTGGGAGGAAGGCGGAGTACCCAGAGAGACCCCATGGATACAAGGAGAAAACATACAAACTCCACACAGTTTGAAGTGAGGGGTTGGCTGCAGAACAGAGCAAATCCTCATATACTCTCATGTTAAAAAGACCAAATTCACAGCCGAAATAAACGGGTTTACAGCCTGGTTCAAAAAAATCAATTTAGCTTAAAGAGGTCAAGATACCTTTGTGTCTACTGTGAAGGGGGCAAATCTTTTTTTTTTTTTTATAACTCATCCATTTAGATGTCATTTAAGTTTGAAATTACACAAAATTAGGGGCATGTCCTTTTGATTGACAGGCGGCAGACTGGATGTCAGCCTGCCGGCCAGTGTATACTGATTAGCTCCTTGTTTGGTCTCGGTAAGGTCTCAGTCTGTGCTGGTGCAAGGAGGCCTGAAAAACTGGCAGGACAGCAGCCCTCCAGGACTGCCTTTGGACAACCCTGATCTAAACGTTTGACTTCTAAAAAAAAAGAATTCAGCCCCCCTCACATTTGGCATGAAGGTAAACTTGACCTACTAAACCTAAAATGATTTTTTAAAACCAAGGCTGTAAACATGTGTATTTCTGTTGTAAACATGTTTATTTTTGCTGTGAAGTTGGCCTTTTTAACATGGGAGTCTATGGGGATTTGCTCCGTTTTGGAGCCAGCCCCTAGCGTATGAAGAAAGAACTCCAATTTTTAAACTTTACTCCAGGGTTTAACTTTTCTCCAGCAGAGTTTGCCCCTTGATGAAGCCATGCTAGCAGAGCCAGGCTGAAGTGAGCCAAGTGGAGCGCTGCTGCTTCATCTGCCTGCACTCAGAGCCTGAGTTCTACTAAGTGTTGTTTGACCAGTCAGAGAGGATCTGTCCCCCAAGACACCTTCAAACACTGCTCTCCTTATTTACAGAATGAGGCAGAAATGCATAAAGAAATGTAAAAACGAGAAACAAATGTAAAAACAAGACAAGGAAATGTAAAATGGAGAAAAAGAAATAAGTACGCTTTGAAAAATAAATGAAGGAAGAAAAAGCAAGATTGGAATATTGAGGACATAAATATGACTGTAAATTTAAAAAAGTGTCAATAATGTCCATTTTTTTTTTAATACTAATGGGTGATGAAGTGCTAAATACCGAAAAGAACGTTTCCACCCACGTCTCTCTCCATTGCCTTTAACAGGCTGTGTGCTGCAAAATGCGCTGCAATTCAGTGTCCGAATTTCCCGCGCTGCCCTGCGGACGTGACGTCAAATGACGCTGCATGGAGTTTTGATACAGGAAGAACACAGTCGCTGTAAATTCAAACACTGTAAGCGATAGTTATGGATTCTTCTGCCATCAGCAAACGATTCAGATCAACTGAAAGACACTAAAAAGTGTAACTATGAAGGAAAACCTTAGTAAACAACATTATAGCTTCAGTTTGTGCACGCTCCCATGACGGCTTGGCTCGTAGCAGCAGTTACCTGAAGCGGCAGTCATGACTTTCTTTTCGTAATCTTGCCTCTAGTCCCTTTAAATTAAATTTTACTTAGTCAGTTTTAGTCCTCCACACTTCAGCAGCTCACTGACCCTCTCCTCAGCTTCTTCAAGTCCTTCAACTCCACCCCCTCCCAGCCTTCTCACTCTCCCCTTTCTGAATTCTTTCTTCTTGCACAAAATAACAGGCTTTGAACATGCAAACCTAAAAGAGAACATTAATATATTGCGTTTTAAAACTGTAAAACACACCCGTCTAGTCATGTGGTGATGAACTGCAAATAAATAAAAATGAGAGTACTTTTTTACAAACTGAAACAAAAGAACTTTGCCCCCAGAAAATTAAATTACGGTATTTATGTTACATTAATGCATCATGATAAAAGATTTACATGTACAGTATCAGCTACTTACAGTAATTGGAAACAGCGGGCCGTTTAAACTGCACTTCCACCTGCATTTAATTCTCAGGAGGCTACCTATAGATCACATCTAACTACTATTGGCCTTTTTCACTTAAGACATTGTAATATGACACAGGCAGAAAAAAAATTACAGATATAAAAATAACAACACGGATAACAGACCACTCTGGTTTCATGCTCTAATTATAATAAATGGTGACGTAGCCTACTTTCAGGTTTCCAAGAATACGTTTTAACGGTGTAAAAATAAAACATTGATAATAGCAATGGAAGCAGACTTTCATGCAAACATCAAAACAGGTCTACTGTATTTATTATCTGACACAATCTATTACCATAAGAGGACGTGTAGCCTTGGGAATTCCTCCTGTATTACCTGCGTCACAGTCTCTGGGATTTCCCCATCCCCGGGGACGCAGACGACCCCTCCCATGCCCCGCCAGCCAGGTAATACACAAATGAATGAGTTGAGTGTACTGTGTGCCCCCTCATGTGCCCTCTGTTGCCAAGTTATAACTTGTATTATGATTTATTTGACTCTGTGGCGAAGTAGCCGTCATACAGCCGCACAGCTAAGCAGAAATTAGCCGACTGGTCACCTGCTTAGCAAGCTAGCCGCTAGCCAAAATCAATAATAGATATGACGTTATTACCACAGGTAGAGTTTGTCAGTGGTACAGCATGTCAGTCTACCAGCAGTCTTGAGTTGAATATTTAGGAGGGTATTGTCTAGGTTTGCATCAGACTACATAATTAACACAGGCATTTATTTGCTAAATGACAAATGCAGAAAAAGTAGCATGGTGCCTTGTTGTCATGTAACCAAGCAGTCTTATTCATACTGTTGGTCTCTTTTTATTTGGCTACCAATTACAGCACAATGCCTAGAAAGGAGAGGCTTACAAAAGAAAAAAAAAGGAGCTACAGAGAGCAGCTCTCTGCTCTGGAAACCAGCCACGAGCAGCAGCAAGGACGGAGATGAAGATGGAAGGTCAGAGTCATGTTAACTGTTGAGGGCCTTTTACATCTCAGAAGTTGAACTCTTCCTCTAATTTTCTTGAAATATCTTAAAAACATTCCACATTTTCTTTTAACAACACAAAGTGGTTTGACTGTATTAAATCAGGCATGAAGCTATTTTAGCTGATTATATTACGTTGTACCAACCATAAGATATTGCTGTGTTACAAGACTTGCAGTGATCTCGTATTTACCTTATTAGGCTATTATTAAATCTTAAAAATAGGCTATTATTACAGCTATCATTCTATTCTAGGAAGCTACAGCAGGGAAGCAGCTCTGTGCTTCCTGCAATAGAACATCTAGCAGCATGGAAGATGAGGGAGATGAATCCCAGAATACTCAGATAAAGCTGTGGTGCAGCTGATGCTTTAGAGGGGCGAAGAAGAACTGATCACCTGTTAGACAAGGAGCAAACCAGTACATATATAATAAGGGAAGGAAATCCTAGCACCTCCCCTCTATTAATCACCGTCTCCAGGTTCTGCAAACATTTTAACCAATATCTTTGAAATTTGTCTCCACAGAGCCTTAAAGAGAAAGTAATCCTTTCCATTTCCAGATGTCTTTCACTATGGCTGACCACTCTCCCACGGTTGGTGGATCCTTGTCCAGCAGCCATCTTTTAGTTATTGCTTTTTTACTTGCCACTAATAATATTTTAAGAAGCTATTTATCCTGCTTTTTCATATCTGGTATGCTCCTTAGAAATATTGAAGCAAAACAAAAATCAAGTTCAAAACCCATTACCGTTTTAATCTTTACCATTGTTTCTGCCCAGAAAAGTTTAATAACTGGGCAATTCCAGAATATGTGGTAGTGGTCAGCCATAATATTGCTACATTGTCTCCAGCAGTTACCCATTTCAAGATTATCATTCTGAAGTGATCTAATTTTAGGGGAAATGAAAAAAATCATACTACACTTCCAGGAAAATTCCCTCCAAATCGGGGAGCTTGTGGTGCTGTTGTTTGTCTTGCAGATATTTAACCAATCTCCATCCGAAAGTGTAATAGCTGCTTGTTTCTCCCATCTGCCCTTAAAGACACTATACCTGATTTTGCACATTTGCGAAACATGAGTGAGGTGAAGAGTGTAGTTTGAACTGTAAGCCCCGCCCCTAACTGTTTCTCCCAGTGAGAAACGCTCCTACTCTCGTTTTTCTCTCCTCCCACTCAACATGCACGGAATGACGTGCACGTTTCATACTCGTGCACAAAGAAACTCTCTAGAGAAAACTTGCATCTTCCAGTGAAATTACTGTTTTGGTTGCAGTAAATGGCTGCAGATCAGCTAAATGACATTTTCTATCATAACCGGTAGTTTACCGTAACTACAGTTATGTAAACAGATGCACAGTTATGACGAGTTATGATGTTATAGGCAACGTTACAACATGACAGCCTGATAAAGTTTCTAACCAGCGCCTTCAAGAAGCAGTGATGTAAAGCTTCGTCGTGTTACGGTGTAAATATCACTATGTATTATATACGGTAGACCAGCAGAGGAAGCGCCAGCACCCGAGGACGTATAAAATGTTACTCAGGAGAAAGTTATTGAAAAAAATACCTGTCCAGGCGGACTTCCAGTCCACATTCAGTCCGAGGCGTCCAGCTGCTCTCTACCTTCAGTACAATCCACCGAGATTTACACGAACTTTATTCCTTCTTTGGTCTCTCCTGCGTTTCAAGCCTCTCTCCTCCTCAGTTTTTATGCTTTCAGGCTGTCTTGCTGCGGTATCGTGACTTTCCCTTCGGTAGACGCCATGCGGTTCTGTTTACAAGTGCTGCCGTGCACATGAGAGAGGAAGGCGCTCCTCGTTAGGAAACGCTGTAAGTGGCCGATGGAAACCGAAACTTATGTAGAACAAACCACATTGGCATGAGGAGAGCGTCACGCCAGCCTTAGAAACCTAAACTAAAAAGACCTGGATACATGCATATATGCAATCAATGAGTGATTTATTTTTATAAAAATTACCTCTTTTAACACACATTATACCGTGTAGAAAGCATTTCTCCGAAAGAGATTAAAATAAAATCAGGTACAGGACCTTTAACATAGTATGTTCCGGTGTGATTGTAAACTGGAGTATAGTTTAGAGATCAGTCCTTTATGAACTTTTCCCTTGTAACTGTCAATAAATATGTCAACAAGACACATCATTTCCACACTCCCTTACAACCTTTATTTTTTGGCTAAAATGGTGTCTCACTTGTAGATACCTGTAAAAATCAGTTTTATGTAACCTGTACAGTAGGTTTCACTAAGTTGGAGGAAGCTGTGCATGTCTGTTGTAGTTGAGATTTTACAGTATGCTGTAATACCTTTCCTAGTCCATTCTCTAAAACCCCCATCCAGCTGTCCTGGTGTAAATTCAGAATCATATCCTACTCATCTTAATATTCGCATTTCCTTTCCAGGTCAAATCGCCTACTGTCTAGTCAATATGTTTAGAGGAGTGTGAGAGTATGGATCAGCGCGAGCCTACGTCACAACCTGGAATTCACGTGACCACGAAGCTGGTAACGGTAAAAACATTTGCTTTGCATTTGAATGGAGTCTGATGGACTATGAGCCTCAAAAACTATTTTTGCACCCTTTAAAAAAAAATTTCTATGCCGGTCTGTCTTTGAAATAATGTTGAAATGACGTCCAGTTATATTGAAAGTCTTACTGCAGAGGCTAGAAGAAGATATGAAGCAAAACTAGTATCTGTTGGACTAAGTGATGCCCATCCTCTGCTGCTAGAGCCTGGTTAGATGAACCTACATAACAGCCTGATTATCAGTTTCCCCAATCTCATGATGCATTTGGTTTCATCAGGTAAGCTCTGTGTTCAAACCATTTATTCTTTATAGAATATTAATTTCCCCCGGATTTTTAAGAAATGGTGGCATTTCTTTGATGTCCTTCTCAGGAGTTTACTCTCATTGATAAAGCTATAAATTACCAGTAGCTAGAAGCTCATTGGTATTTTACTGGTTATGACTGTGCATGTTTATAATGCTGCAAATGCTTTTCTGCCACTTTTTCTGCTTTTATTGTTATGTGGGAATATTGATGGCAGTAATCTGGATGAACGTGATCTTTAACAGTCCGTCCCGAGGAGACGGGAACAGCGCTGTGATTCTGTACGTCCACCGATTTAATGGTGTTTCCCATCATCTATACAAAAACAACTACAGGGTTTAAATATTGAGACCACAATATATACTTTATCAAAATGATCTGAACATATAGTTAGATGTTTCCATGGTTTCCAGCGTGAACTGTCAGCATTTGCTTGATAGCCACTAGCCACTTAGCATGTTGTTTGGGACTTTTTATGTTGTTTTGTGAACTGGAAAAACATCTCTTGTCCGTGTGGTAGTTATGTTTATGGCAGTCATACACAGTGGGACTTCTCCGTATTACCAAAGTAGAATAAACGAAGATTGACGAGTAATAAAGCAGGTAATCAAATGGTTCCCCTATGCAACGAAGAGATGTTTTCCCCTTCTACCTAACCGGATGTGACAAATTTGGCGAAAATTCCCGGATGCTTGCGGTGATCCATACACTCAGCTTACATATGTGTTCTTTCTGCAAGTTAATATCACCAAATAAGGCCTGTAAAGGTATTTCTAATTGACAGAGTTCCAAATCTTTCCAGATTGCTTCATATCTGTTGTCACATAGTCTAACCAAATACTGAAGTTGTGCTGCACTATGATAGTCCTCTAGACAAGGTAAAGAGAATCCACCTTGGTCTTTTGGTAACTGTAGAGTCTTGAATCTTACTCTGGTTTTTTTACTTTGCCAAATAAATTGTGAAATTATTCTGTTCCAGTCATTAAACTGTTTTGAAGGAATTTCAATTGGCAAGGAATGAAAAAGAAACAACAAACAGGGTAAAATATTCATTTTCACAATTTCTATTCTGCCATACAGACCAATTTGCAAAGCTGCCCATCTTCCAAGATCCACCTTGATATTTTGTGTAATAGCCTCATAATTTAAGCGATAAGGTTCAGACAAATCCCCTGGCATGGTGACTCCAAGATATGTCATTTTGTTAACGTTCCATTTAAAATTGTAAGTTTTGCGTATTTTTTCTTCTGGTATATAACTGTAGGTTAAAGTTTGGGTTTTTTGTGTGCATTTAATTTGTAACCTGAAAGTTGGTCAAATTGTTCAAGATGTGCCATCAGTTTGGGGAGGCTAGAGTCTGGATTGGACAGAGAAGTATGTCATCTGGATATAAGCACATCTTGTACTCCCTTCCTTTGACTCGTATGCCCTCAATTTCCTTATCTTCTCTAATCCACTGAACCAAAGGCTCTATGAAAAGAGCAAACAAAGTGGGACTTAGGGGGCACCCTTGTCAACATCCTCTTTCTAGTGTGATAGTCCTAGAGAGATTTCCATTGATTTTAATCCGTGCAGTTGGATGACTATATAGGGATTGTAAACAACCTATGATCTGCTCATTGAATCCGAAACGTCTTAATACTGAGTAGAGAAATTCCCACTGCACCATATCGAAAGCTTTTTCTGCGTCTAAACTCAGAGCAACTGATTTGTATTGATTTTGGCTCATAATATTAATTAAGTAAATTTCTTCTTCTTACATTGTCTTGTGTTTGTCTATTCTTAATAAAACCTGTTTGATCATGGTCAATCAGGTCAGGAATAATATTTTCAAGTCTTTTGGCAAGGATTGAAGCAAAAATTCTGTAATCAATATTTAAAACTGAAATCGGTCTGTATGAGCTACATTCTGATCTGTCTTTTCCCTCCTTCGGAATAATGGAGATGATAGCTTGTTTCCAGGAAACAGGTGTCTCTCCTCCCTTTAAGACATAATTGAAACATTTTAACAGCATATATGATAATGGGTCCCTATAAAGCTTAAAAAGTTATGCAGGAAAGCCATCTCCTCCTGGAACTTTGCTTGTCTTTAATCGAGATATGGCTTTATCAAGTTCTGCCTTAGTTATTTCTTGAGTTAGTATTTTGTTTTGTTCTACCTCAATTGATGGCAAATCCAGTGATTCTAGAAATCTTATTGCCGTTACAGGGTCAGTTATTTTGGGTTGTGTATAAAGTTCCTTATAAATCAAATTAAGTTTATTACAATTCAAAAGATTCTTCTATACTTTCAGTTGTCGTCACAATAAATTTTAGTGAATGGGTTTCTTATTTTTGTAATTGTTCCATCAACTAATTGTTTATGCAGTTTCCATGCCAATATTTTTTAGCCCTGGGTCCATTTTCATAGTAGTTCTGTCTGAGGTATTTGAGCTTGAGTTCTATTTGTTTATCCAGAAAGTCATTTAGTTTCTGTTTAGTATGTTTAATTTGATCTAAAACTGTACAGTCATTTGATTCCATATGTGCTTGCTCTAATTCTTTCAACTTATTTGACAGGAGTGTCTGTAGTTTCGCCCTTTCCTTTTCTTTCTTGCTGACCACGTTTTCAATTTTCCTCTAAGGACTGCTTTTGCAGTGTCCCAAAAGGTACTTGGAGATACTTTCCCATTATCATTAATTTCTAAGAATTCCTTAATCTCTTCTTTAATAAATTCTTCGCATTTCTGGTCATTCAGAAGGCTAGTATTAAGTCTCCATACAGTTTTTTTTAGCCTTAATATCCATATGTATCTTTAGGTATACAGCCGCATGAACAGAAATATCTTTAATTCTTATGTTGCATTCTATTACATTCGATCTTTCCGATTTGCACATAAAAAAATAATCAATTCTTGAGTGAACAGCATGGGGATGGGAGAAGAATGTGTATGATTTAGAAGAGGGATGGAGTTCTCTCTACACATCAATTAAAGGAGCTGTATCATGCTTTTCAAACGTTCGAAAAGTCAAATACAGGCATTTATAAGCTAAATATGTTCCCATCGCTTCTATAGAAACTGATTTGGTGTTAAATATTAGTTTTTTTATGCGTCTAATTTCCAACATGGAAGTAAGATGGCTGACTGCACTGAACCACAAAGCTCTCGACCAATTGCAACATGTTTTTTACGCCAATTTCATGACGTCGCCCCGGAAGATACACTGAAGGCCTTTTCAGATAGAACGTGTTTTTCGCTGCGTTCACCGCGGGGTAGGGCGCAGAGTCGGCGAAAGAGCACAGCGGCATCGAGCACGTCAGGCACGCGTTGCTAAGCAACAGACCAGGAAGTGTTTTCTTCCCAGCACGCTTCGTTGTGAAAGATGGAGCCTACCTCTCATCGTCGCAGCAAAGAGCTTTTCTCCTGAGGAGGAGAAAAGTTTATAAATTCATAAAACTGAGCATTTAGTTCTGGAGAGAGGAAAATGAGCGCTGGGGCTTCCTGGTTATTCGTCCTATTTTTGTGAGATCAGGATAAGGAATACCTCTACAACTGAAAACGTTTTCTAAAATTCTTTTCATCACCTGAAACCTAAGCACATAGGCCTGTTATAGTTTCACGTTTCAAATCAAATGAATAATATGTATTTACGGTTTCATGAATTTTGACAGACCACCAGTCAGTCCGCCGCTTCTGGCGGTCAGTGGAAATTCAGATAAGAATGAGCGATGAGAATTCTGTGAGAGATGCGCCATCTCTTGGTCAAACCCTGTATTTCAATAAATAGGTGGGGTTAGAGCAAAACATTGATATGCCCAGCAAACAGAGGGGGCCACTCCGGCGGCCGAAACTTGCAGGGAATTGGCAGGAAGACTCACGCCATTCAACCGGCTTTCAGCCTGAAGGGGAACTTTTAAACCGCTACTACTGTATTTACTTGGAAAATTGTGCTAAACGTAGGATAACTGTGCTCACTGTGGGCTAACTGTACTCAATCATTTGCAAAGATGTCATGAAACATTGAAACATGTACTAAGACATTTGCAATTTAATGAAATAAATGAGAAATGCAATGATGGTGTGAATAACTGCCAAATTTGTTGGAGGTTTGTCCATGTTGTCTCGAGAAAGTAATTTCTGATTCGACAAATGAACCAAACTGATAGAGCCAAACCGGTAACCAGGCTGGAAAAAAAAAATCACGACATCCTAGGCTCTAAAAAGCCCCTTTTTCTCCATCTGTAGGCAAATAACACTTGAAGTGAGTCAGACGACAAACCAATGCAACCGAAAACATTACCTCCGTGATGGGGGCAACAAACGTTGCCCATGGATTCGTTTCACATTAATTCAGCTTCACAATGGGACTGCAATTAAATGGAAATTTGGGCATATTATGTTAGAATGTAACATTTCAAATTAATGGGTTACTTAAGAATACCCCTCATTTTAAAGCTATCCCTATCTGGTCCATTAAGCAGTGACAAACTGCATAAATTAATTTGGAGTGCTTTCATGCAAATAGACTAAATCAAAGATACACAGTGCTACAAAATTACTATGCTAAGTTGTATCAGATTAAAAACGGACCTGGATGTTTATGCCAATCAAACGGGGGAAAACAGCTATATTACATTATATCAGATATTTCACATTGCAATTACAATATGCACCCTTGGATCATTTAGATTTACTGTAAGCATACACACTCACTCAGACACGCGCCTCACAGGCTGGTGAAACTAATTGCGTTACATGCAAGAACCAACATTCAGAGTTTTTGTTTAAAACCAAACCAAATTTTTAACTGAATCTAATTAATCTGTCATATATAGAGGCTATTAGTTGAAAATACAGATACACCAAAGAATGGAGACTGAAGAGTAGATGCTGTCTGAATATTATCAGACTGTGAAGTTGTATTTCTCCAACAGCTCATTTCCTATAATCCCGTATTTTTAAAATTATGTCACATTTATGCATTTCAACTTTAACAGATTAAGATAGATTTTAACTTTAACAGATTGATGTATATTAGCAACTTAAAGTAAGTCTGCAGTATAGAATTGGTGCCCATTTCCTACAAACTCCTTTATTTTAATCTGGATCACTCTCACAGGGCAGGGCAGAATGGAGACAAAATGCAGGGGCCCTTTCTCTGTGGGTCAAACATTCAACCAGTTTGAAAGCTTCACAACATCCTGTACTCTCAAAGCCCTTTTTTTCTCTAGTTGTAAAAGGGTTGGAGTGGGTTTTTGTGTCTGTCCAGCCTCCAAATATCTTGTATTTTGTACATTCTTTGTGCGATCAGATAAAAGGCCTCTTCAAACCAAGCTCCTAGGCTAAACTGAATTTTAACCCCAGCACACCACTTAATTACCCTGAAGTGTGTGTGTGTGTGTTTTTGCTATGGGGACCATTTTCTGTATTTTTACCATCACCGTGAGGACATTTTGCCTTCATGGGGACATTTTCCCGGTCCCTATGGGTCCAAACCCCCTTTTGAGGGTCAAGACTTGGTTTTAGAGTTTAGGTTACAATTAGGTATTGGTGAGGGTTGGGGTAAGGGGCTAGGGAATGCATTATGTCAATGAATGTTCCCCATGGGGATAGAAAAACAAGTGTGTGTGTGTGTGTGTGTGTGTGTGTGTGTGTGTGTGTGTGTGGGGGGGGGTTATTGAAGAATACTGTAACAGCTCCTGCGTTAAAATGATGACTGCGCTGGTTGCTTGAAAGAACTGGTTTTTAATGAAGCTAAACTGTTCACTGTTGGCTGTGACCATGGCATACAACCGCACAACACAAAGTCCTTTAGCAACTCATTAAACCCTCTCTTCAGATTCTTCAACTCCCTCAACTCCACCCCCACCCAGCCTTCTTGCTCTCCCCTCTACATTTTCTTTCTTGCACCGTCTTACCCTCTACCATAAAACATTACAGAATAATTAACAGGCTCAGAACATGTAAACCTAACGCAGAACTTTAATTACGGTTAACTCGTTACAATATCTTTTGTTTTAAAACTGTGTACCACACCCGTCGGGTCCATTAAGTGGTGGCAAACTGCAAATTAATGAAATGACAGTGTGTTTTACACAAAGTGAATCAAAATTAAAGATACAACTTTGCATAATACTGTGTTCAGAAGTGTCTGCATCGAAAAAAAAAGGGACCGAGATGTTTCTGCCAGTAAAAAGGGGGGAAACACAGTCCTATTATTATTATTATTATTATTATTGTTATTATTATTATTAACAGCCCCAATCAAAATATGCACCCTAAGACTTGAAACTTACTGCAGAACATGCAAGATCCAGCATTCAGAGTTTTTGTTTAAAGCAAAACCACATGGGCAAAAAGTTAACTGAATCTAATTAATCCATCAGAAGCTATTAGTAGAAAACTGAGATGCACAAAAGAATGAATACTAATAATACAGATAGCATCTACTCTTCAGAGGATCTCAGAAAATCACGTTGTCACATTAAAGCATCCTAACTTTAACAGATAGAGCAGAGAGCATCAGGCTCTGCACAACTCTGCTAATTGATGTGAGTCAGGTTTGATCGGCAGGATGCAGTCTTAGAGGACTGAAGTGACCTGCCCCTGCTGTAGAGTATCGTTTGGATAGGAAGCAAAACAAAGCTAAAAGCGCATGTTCGAAAAAACCAAGGTTAACACACAGCACCGCCCCTACCCAAACTGAGAATTAGAGCTTTTCAGTTGCAAGACATGGACATTAATCAGTTCTTAGCAAGAAAAAATATACAATTCTGATGCTTAATACCACCTTAGAAAGGTGTGTGAAGGGATGAAAGGGATTAGTTTACCAGAAATCTATATATGATTTTCCTAAATTAACTGTTGCCATTTAAAAGTTTTTTTCACGTGAGATTGCGAGTTAGGCCAGTTTGATGCTGAGAGGAGCAGCTGCAGACTGCGACACTGCGGGAAACTGGAGACAAGGCATTAAAAGTCTGTGCGTGCTCCCGCGGTTGTCTTACAGGGAAACGATCACATCAGAAACAGAACCTGTGCTGCAGCAGAAGAGTCGTGATCCGTCTCGCTGCAACTTTTAAACAGTAATAGTAAACTACTTGTTTTAGAGGGACCACAGTGAGGTCACGCCACTTACGCGCCTATATTAGTGCCACAATATAATCCTTTTTTTTTCCCCCATACAATTAACCATCAAGTGGAGGCCCTCCTGGTAATCTGCGGCCCCACGCAGTGAACTCCTTCACAGACGTCTGTGCTCTCTGAGTGCTTTTCACGTCAATCATGTTCTTAAGCTTCCACACAAGAACAGTAGCTTCCCTTCAGGGTTCTACAACTTCTGCTGCTTTTCCTGCCCTTTTTCCAAACATACATTTGTCGGTTGTCGGCTAAAGAGCTAAAGAGCTCCATTTTAATGTGATCTGGCAGCACATGATTCCAAATGAAGAAAGAAAAGGAAAAAGAAAGGACCATTACCTGACAAGCGTCCACTCCTCCTGTCAGCACTCCAGCACACAACATCCGGGATGTGAGCACTCCTCCCATTAATTTGTCACACACAGAGTGGTTTATGATTCGGACCTGAGCCTTTTGGAGGACTTGTGCTGCATATCCTGAGTCACAAGCACAGTAAAGGTTACCATCACACTGATTTTTAGTTCTTAATGTTAACATGTTGGGACTTGTAACTGTCATATAAAGCCAATAGGTTGCTTGCACCATACGTCATGTTCACAAGACGCTAGCGCGCGAAATGCAGACGGAGGGCCAGAAGGAAAGTTGCCTGTAAAATCCTTTTTGGAGTACCTAAAACTGGAGTACCTAAAACTGTCGTTAACAAAGTTGAAAAATGTGGAAAACTGACAAAACAACGCTGCAAAATGTGGATTTTAAACCTTTCTGCGGTTGGGAGGAGCAGAGTCTAACAATGCCAAAGTTTTCAGCGACCACTTTCTAAAACAGGTGAGATAGTTTATTATTATTTGATTATTATTGTTAAAGATATTTCCCCACTCTCTCTGGCAGCAAACCAGTTTTTAGGTGGGTTTCTGTGGATCTCTGTGAATAATAGACCTAGTTTGGAGAAATGCGGTTTGACTTATGCACAGCCTCAAATTCGATTAGGAATTTGAGAAAAACAGAAGTGAAATGAATTAATATACAAGATTCAAGCACATAAAAACACTCAGCGTTAGGAATATTATGAGCTAGGTTATTTATTTAAAATATCATAAGTCACTATTACCTGCAGAAACAGGTGACAGCCATTCAAAGCTTATTTGGATCCTGGTTGACCCGACATGAAACAGAATAACTGTCGGCTTCTCGGCTGCTGAAGGATTCATTCATCAGACAGACAGTAGGCCTGAAGTCACGAGCCTTGCTTTCTTTTTTTCTTTCTTCTTTTTTTTTTTGCGGACCTCGGGTGGATCTCTGCCCTGCTTGCAGCCTCATTCTGGGCTTTGCAGCACATGTGTCTACTGATGAAGCAAATTATGCTATGTATAAGTACAGTCCATTTTACGGTTTTAAAAAAACAAACAGCTAATGGTCCTCGTGTGTGATTGCGGCCGAGCCACACACATCCTCCACTGACACAAACAGGTTAACACCGCAACAGTGTGGAAAATCCCTCTTAGGGAGAGAAAGCGATATTGGAAAGGCAGCTCAGCCTCATGGGGGAGACCGACGCGTCCAAACCACGTTAACTTATTTATTTTGGACACCTGTCCCCCCTACAGTTGTAATTTTTAAGATCGGATGTCCAGAAGTAAAGTTATGAGCGTTGCTTTGTCAGCAGCGAGATGGCTTGTGATGTAAATCGCCGCACGGCCGCTAAATCTACAAGATTATAAGACCAGTCTGGTTTATTTAGACTTCATGGGTCATATATTATGTATAAATATATTTTTTTGGCAATATGGTGTCTGGACCAGCCCATTCAAAGCCCCCGCATACCCGCTGTCATTCATTTCGCTGTGTTTTGAACTGGAGGAAAACACTTCTTGCCCTCCGTCTGCATTTCGCGTGGCGTCCGGGTCACGTGACTGAAAGCCACCTATTGAGGATTTTTATGTTCATAAACACTGAACTGCATTGTCTACATCATCAGCTGGTCCACATATTAAACACTGAGAAAATCTACAATAGAGCATAATATTTTTTAAAAAACAATCATACAAACAGGAATTGCAAAGGAAGTGTGAAAACTATTTTTAAATATTGAGAGGTTGGGCATCCAGTTATTTTATTTGTGCATTCTCACCTCCTTCTCGCGTGGCACCCCAGCCTGTGATCCACACCGAGTTACCAGCAGGAAATTCATGTTGTGTAGCTGGCAAACAGATGGGCTTAATGTAGTCCGAGTATGTGACGGGGGCTGTCCAGCTCCATCAAGGCAATGTCATTGTCAAACGTGTATTCGTTATAATAGGGGTGGGGTATGATCTGCCTCAGATTCTTCTTCACAATGTGACCCCCAGTCTGCTGCTGGATGTGTAAACCGAGGTAAGCCTCCCAAGTGCCGGGCTTTGAGAAACTGAGCAGACACACACGGACACACAGATACACACACACAACAAATTGGGTTTAAATTCCTGACATCAAGGTTATTATAGTTAACTAAAACTAATGATAAAAGCAAAAAATAAAATTGATTAAAAAAAAATTTCTGAAATAAAAATAAAAATGACAGTTTTCCAAAAAATCGATAAACTGTACTGTATCTTTACAAAACTAAAATAATTACAAAAACATCCTAATTTTTAGTCTTTGTAAATTAGTTTGATACGTAAGCCTTTGGGGTTGATATGACATCTGTTTCTATTTAATCTATTTACATTACTCCACTGCTTTTATTCTGAGGGACTTTGATGATTTTGCATGTCACATCAGTTAGATTTGTATAATTTACAAAACAAACACACAAACAAAAACCCCCAAAACTAAAACTAATACTGAAACTAACAAAAACTAAATGTAAGCATTTTCCTGAAAATAAGAACTAATAAAAAACTAACTAAAACTCACTGAATTGAAAAACAAAACGTAAAAATCAAATAAAAACTGAAACGAGTGAAAAATCCCAAACTATCATAACCTTGCTGACAATCTTTTTAAAGAGTCTTACTCTGTGTTCAGACCAAACACGAATTGGGCGTCAAAATCGTGCCTGACGCCCAAAGTTGGACGCTTGGCACTATAAAGTCAGATGTTTGATTTCCAGTGTCTTGACGCCACTGACGCGCGTCATCCAACCCAGCCGCACTCGACGCGCGTTGGGAGGAGCCCCTTCTTTTTCTTTTTCCCTTCACCGGTCTGTCTGCACTATGGCAGATGCAGGAGAGAGAGCGCTCGGCTTTATGTGATAAATAAAGCAAGGAACGTCGTCGTCGGGAATCTCTGCTCTGTGTCTGGTTCACCAGATGATTCCAGGTGTTCTGAGTGTGATGAGTTTCATCATTTACTCCAGGAGCTGCGCGCTGGCGAGGGGCGCTTTCAGCCATCTGATCCGGCCCAGTTTAACAACCCGTTGTCCCGATGCGGGGCCGCATTACAAGCCCATTACATCCCATCAGGACATCAGGTCATCAAACCGCCGTTCAGAAACCGGAACCGGATGCAGACCACAGTTTATCCTCCACTGTCTTCAGAGAGAGAGGAGATTCCCCTGGTTCTTCTGGGTGTTTCCCGCCCTGTCAGAAAATGTGTGTCTGTGCCATGACATTGAGTTGCTCTGATTGGTTGACGCCCTGCGTCAAGATGCCAAAGTTTAGATTTTCCAACTCCGGCGTCTGCCGCCCTTGCCGTTATGTGCGTGCATAATGCCTGTCAGATGCTCAAAATCGCAAAACTCGATGCGCGAAATGCGTGTTACGCGCCTAGATGCGCAAAAAACGCCCCTCGCCGGCGCGCAGCTCCTGGAGTTACGTGCCTAGACGCGCGAAATGCGCCGCAGGGTTTTCGACGCCTCCTCGATGCACGTCGACCATTGACTTTGCATGTAAACCTGACGCCCAAGACGCCCAAATCGCGCTTGGTCTGAACACGCCGTTACAGTTACTGCTGATTTTACAGCTGGTTCACTCTTATGTCAGTACTATGTGGAGGATGACTGCTTTATCTGGCTAATCTTTATCTCTTGTATCACTTCAGCTGGGTGCCAAGAAATTGAAATCTTTATATAGTCACAGGCAATACTTATTCATGCATTGTGCATTTCTCTGAAGCTAGGGAACAAATTATTATTTATCTGTTGGACAGCAAATAAAACCAACACACTAGATTTTAAATAAACTGTGAAACGACAGATAGGCCTATTGTAATGTGTGCTTCGGTTTTACCCCGTTCAGTAATGGCAAACAAAGTTTAAGTAGCATTCTTTTCTTTTTTCTGTCACTCTTTCGAGGGTCACATCACACAGCAGCAGCCCTGTCAAACCTGCAGTGATGCACGAGCAGTACCACTAACGTTAAGCCAGCACATTGTTGCGTGGCTTCGCTAAACATGAACCATGTGTTACATATTATGTTGACTTTGTCGTATGCTTTGATTAATGGATCAAACTTTCTAAAAGTGGCTCAGTTCAGCGCTACAGCCACCTTCACTGTAAATAGGTCTGAATGAACGGGCTGCTGGTGCGTTACATTTAAACTCCTGCACCGCCCGGTGATGCTGTATACAGCACTTAGCTGCGTGTAGGATGGGGCGGTTCATTTGAGGCAGAATCAAACCAACCGCTGGTTATAAAACTGTAACTGACAGGAAAACCACGCAGAGGAAAAAGAGGTGCATCTCTGGCCAAAGAGAGGGGCAATGTCAGCCATGGCCGTCATGGCAGCCTGCTGCTGCCGTAAAGGAAACGTTTAACCGATCCCTGATCGGGATGTAACAGCCGATTCCGATCGAGTCTGAAACCACGTGATCAGGCCCGATTTCCGATCACGTGATCTGATCGGGACATCCCTAGTAATTATAATGCTGTCTGTCTGTAGATGGAGGTCCCACTGGATCCTAACTCTGTTGTTCTTCACTACTTGGGAAGTGTTTGACATTTTGACCCAGGGGTTCCCAGTCCATACTCTGCACAGACGATCCAATACAGTGTATTGGATTGTCTAGATGCCCTGGCATAGTGTATTGAATATGCTATGCCAGGGCTCCTTAATTCAGTCCTGTGAGGGCTGCAATCCAGCAGCTTTTACATGTCTCCCTGCTCCAACACACCTGACTCAAATTAAATAGAACCAATAGCCAATCAAGCTCTGCATAATGATTCACTAACTTGTGTTGAAGCAGGGAGCATGGAAAACCTGCTGGATTGTGGCCCTTGTAAGACTGAAGTGAGTAGCCTTGCACTATGTCCTATGGCATTTCATGCATTCTTGACTTATCAGCATCTTTTTTCCTGCTGTTAGGTAATAGATTGTATCACCGGCTTCTCTGTCGGCACAGCATGTCCCTGGGATCCTGTCTGGTCTGGTAGATCTAGGCCTACATTACTGTGACATTCAAGACCTGCTAGTGCAGGGGTGTCAAACTAATTCAGAAAGGGCTGTGTGGCTGCAGGTTCTCTTTCCTGCCGAACAGGAGCAAACCAGACTCCACTCATCAAGTATTCAGGTTAAGACTGGACTAACTTGATGAAATGAGTGGAATCTGGTGTGCTCCTGCTTGGTTGCAAAGAAAACCTACAGCCACACGGCCCTTTCTGGAATGAGTTCGACACCCCTGTGCTAGTGTCTCGGTGCTGTCCTTCAGTCTCATTCTCTCTTCTTCATTAGTAGGACTTCTAATATCAGTCACTTCATATCTATTAGTACCTCCTAACACCAAATAGCTTAAAAAAATTTAAAACGCAAGCTAAACCAAAGCTCTAAGAAGTTAAAAATACTTGAGGAATTTGAAAAAATTGTTTTAGCTTTGGTCAACTTTTTCTTTCCCTTCCAAAACAATAGTTAGGAGAACAAAACCAAACACTTTCTAGAATAAAATACTGTACTGTATATTCATTTCACTTTCTCTGATGAAGGAAGGATGGGGTGGAGTAGAGTCATGCATCACTCTATGCTTTTAAATTGATTTGCCTGTTTAGCCCTGATTTTTTCCCTTTACTCCAAAGCACTTGATAACCATTGCAAAGCCATAGAAAAAAAAAAAATCCCACACTTGAATCACCTTTATTCCCTACAAACTGACAGCATCCCTTTAGCATCCAATTAAATTACAGAAAATAAATACCAGTTCTCTTTCACTTTTGGCAGATTTCATTATGAACTATAATGAAAAGATGAAGAGAGCCTCTACCTTGTCCTGCCATCATCTTGCACACAGTGGGCAGCAGTTAGCAGCCACTTAGGGCTGATGATGGATGCTCCGCACACGTGACCATAGCCTTTGACATGAAGGCTGACCTGCCACGGAAACTCTCCTTCTTCTGCATCCTGTCCACCCACAATACGTGAGGATTTGAACATTCGTGTCCCACAATCTGCAAATCAAAGAGTTAGTGACAAGAGTACCTGTTGAAAGGCTGGATATGAAAATCGACGAAAGCTGACACCTGTTTGGTTGAACAATAGTTTAACAAGCTCAATAATAGACATGAACATAGAGAAGACTTGGAGACGTACCACAGTTTTCCTCATCTGATCCATCTGCACAGTCCTTGATTCCGTCACACTCTGGATTGACTTTGGAGATGCATTTATTATTTTTACATTTATATTTAACATCAGTGCAGGGTACGTCAGAGTCTAATTGGAGAAAATGAGAACAAGAATTAATTAAACGCAACCTGTATGGAACAATGTGTGCAGCCCAACCTCACAAAGCACAGTACAGTATAAAGGCCTTCCTTGTTGAGATCATGCACTTTGAAAGTGGAACGAAGCACTTTCCTCAAAGACTGAATGAGCCTTTCATGTTCCTCCATGTACCTGCTCGAGGGTTAAAGGTCCACTTGATACCTCCCTGCAGCGGAAGCTTATTATGCTGAAAGCGATTCCATTGTTCATAGCCAATTTTAGCTCCCACTCTGCTCCAAACAAATTTGTACCATTATTGTTTCCGCACCTGTCTCCCTCTGGTTGTGAAGTGCCTGAGAGCATTGATAAAAGAATTAGTTTCCAATGGCGGCACTTTGATATGCACAGCCCTTAAAGTGCGCCAAGTTAACAGTACGCCGTATCTCCCTTCAATACTCCTGCTTTTCACCCCAAATGGGCCAAAGTAATCAACTCCCACACAGATGAATGACAGCTGGTCTGGGTAGCTTCTGTCCTTAGGCAAATCTGCCATCTGCTGGCAAACAGGGGGAGCATTTTGTCTTCTGTAGATAGTGCATTCTGACAAAACCCCCTTTAAAGCAGGATATTCTGCAGTCATCAAATACTTCTCACCAAGTTTGGACAGCATATGATTTCTTCCACTATGCTCCATTTTCTGGTGAATATAGCCCAGATGATGGAGATATGGCGCTCCTTAGCCAGAATAATAAGGTGTTTTGACTCTGCTGGCATAGATTATCTGCTGAGCCTGCCACCAACTTACAGGATGCCATTTTCCAGTGTTGGACATACAACATACAGGCAACAGGTTTTCTTTATATGCTCCCCTTTCTCCAGACTCTTGAGCTCCTCTGGGAAGCATTTCTCCTGGAAGAACTGTATTACAGCAAACTCAGTCCCGTTAAGATCATCCACAGTGAGGTGGGTTGGCACATACATTTTCTTCAATTTACTTACTGCCCCTTTCTAATGTTTCTGCTGCCCCAAACCTTGGTTGCTCTGAACATACAGCTGTGTGAAAAAGTTTTTGCCCCCTTCCTAATGCCTTACTTTTTTGCATGTTAGTCACACTTAAATGTTTCAGATCATCAAACAAATTTAAATGTGAGACAAAGATAGCACGAGTAAACAGAAAATGCAGTTTTTAAATGAAGGTTTTTATTTTTAAGGGGGAAAAAAAATCCAAACTTAAATGGCCTTGCGTGAAAAAGTGATTGCCCCCTAAACCTAATATCTGGTTGGGCCACCCTTAGCAGCAACAACTGCAATCAAGCGTTTGTGATAACTGGCAGTGAGTCTTCTACAGCGCTGTGGAGGAATTTTGTTCCACTCATCTTTGCAGAATTGCTGTAATTCAGCCACATTGGAGGGTTTTCCAGCATGAACTGCCTTTTTAAGGTCATGCCACAGCATCTCAATTGGATTCAGGTCAGGACTTTGACTAGGCCACTCCAAAGTCTTCATATTGTTTTTCTTAAGCCATTCAGAGGTGGACTTGCTGGTGTGTTTTGGATTATTGTCCTCTTGCAGAACCCAAGTGCGCTTCAGCTCGAGGTCATGAACAGATGGCCGGACATTCTCCCTCAGGATTTTTTGGTAGACAGCAGAATTTATGGTTCCATTTACCACAGCAAGTCTTCAAGGTCCTGAAGCAACAAAACATCGCCAGACCATCACACTAAAACCACAATTTTTTACTTTAGGTATGATGTTCCTTTTCTGAAATGCTGTGTTACTTTTATGCCAGATGTAATGGGACCTAAACCTTCCAAAAAGTTCAACTTTTGTCTCGTCAGTCCACAGAGTATTTTCCCAGAAGTCTTGGGGATCATCAAGATGCCTTCTGGCATCCTGAGACGAGCCTTTATGTTCTTTTTGCCCAGCAGTGGTTTTGGTCTTGGAACTCTGCCATGCAGGCCATTTTTGCCCAGTGTCTTTCTTATGGTGGAGTCATGAACACTGACCTTAATTGAGGCAAGTGAGGTCTGCAGTTCTTGGATGTTGTTCTGGGGTCTTTTGTGACCTCTTGGATGAGTCGTCGCTGTGCCCTTGGGGTAATTTTGGTCGGCTGTCCACTCCTGGGAAGTTTCATCACTGTTCCATGTTTTCGCCATTTGTGGATAATGGCTCTCACTGTGGTTCTCTGGAGTCCCAAAGCTTTAGAAATGGCTTTGTAACCTTTTCCAGACTGATAGAGCTCAATTACTTTGTTTCTCATTTTTTTACTGAATTTTTTTTGGGATTGCAACATGATGTCTAGCTTTTGAGGATCTTTTTGGTCTACTAAACTTCTCCAGGCAGGTCCTATGTAAGTGATTTATTGATTGAGAACAAGTGTGGCAGTAATCCAGCCTTGGTGTGGCTAGAGAACTTTAAATACATTTTCTGTTTACTTGTGTTATCTTTGACTCACATTAAAATTTGTTTGATGATCTGAAACATTTAAGTGTGACTAACATACAAAAACGTAAGACATTAGGAAGGGGGCAAAAACTTTTTCGCACAGCTGTAGCTTGTGTACAGCTCTTTTCTTTTCATATAGCAGGATAACTGCCATTTTTTGTATCTCAGAATCAATACCATAGACTTTCTTAAACAAGTCCAGGAGGAAAAGTAGTCAACTAGGTAAGTTACAGCATTTACTACAATGGCGTTCTTTACTTTAGAATCATTAAGTGAGATATTCCCATCTGCCTCCGAATTCGCAGGCCAGTTACTCTCAGGTACCCCTTCGGCATAGCCCTTTACAAGCAGGTTGTTCATGAAGGTGGTACACTCTGACTGAAACAGTGGGTCTCTCTGAGGCCTCCTTTTCAGATGATGCAGTTCTGTTCCACGACGTTCCTATTATGAGCCATGTGGACCTCTGGCTTTCCAAATGGCAGACAGATCTGATAGAAACCATACAGATGTTTCACACATGTAGTCACCAGCTCCAGGAACTTCTGATCCTCTTTGGACAATCCTGGCTGCTCATCCATTGCAGTTTTAGGAAAACCGTCCTTTAACTGTTGTTTCCACAGCTCATCCAGGTTTATGGTGGATACTCTGTTACTGTCACTGACTCACAATCAATGGCCTGCCCACTGTTACTGTTTAAGAACATTAGTCCCTATGAGGAGGTCAATTCCTGCATCAATTTGAGGTAAGGTCAGGTGCTTTAGGTGTGGCCACACTGTCAAATCCTTTTCTTCTGGAATATTTTTCCGTTATAATGGAATTGACTCGTGTGGAGGCTCTTGGCGAGTCGATGAAGTTTTATCCATGAAGTGCAGACATCTCCAACTCAGACACCACATACTCTAGTTGGTCACCACCCTTTCCTGACTCAAACTTCTCAAGAGAACCATAGGTCTCTTATGGAGAGCAGATACCACTTAAACCCTGACTCAGACTCCACTAAGCAGAGGAAAAAAAGTTTTGTCTTGTGAGACGGAGAGAACCAAACTGGAGTCTGACCTGTCCCCACGGCAGGGGGGCATTTTTTGGCACAACACCGGCAGCATCGGAGTAAGACAGGAGTAAACAACCGAGCAGCTTTTTTCTTTCTTTTTTTTGTATTTGGAGGGAGCGCCGATCCAGTGTGGGAATAAAATGGGACCCACAGTTGGCTTTCTTCTCGCTAACAAGGTAAATGTGATGTATGACGGAAATAAGGATGCATAATATTGCAATGCTAAGTTTTTAGCATGTAAATGTAGCAATATGACAGCCATATGACTGTTCTCGGGGAAGAGACACATTCTTGTCAACTTGTTAAATTTAGTTGATGCGGAAATTTTATATGGTAATTGTGGTCTCAGCCTGTGAATTTAGATATTTGAACTACAAGCCAGCCTTAGCCTGTTGTTACCGTTAGCATACAGTCTGTCAGTTTACTAAACAATCAAACCGTAAAAAACTTGCAGATTTATAACTTTATTACTTCAGTAGACATTATGACTCTAACTCTGGGCTCAGACTGAACATAATGTGGGTCAAATTAGAGAACAACGCAGTAGAAGCAGCAAATGCATGTGCACGACATTAGCGTACTTGTTGCCAGAGGGGGCAAACTTCTGGAAAAAACCTGGAACTTGCGCTGAACTCCTTTAATAATGAATCACTATGGACCCCTGAGCAAAGTCCTTAACCCCCACCAACCACTCCCCAGGTGCTATAACTGGGGATAAATGCAGAGAATGAATTTCCTGATTGGCACTCTAATTGGGATAAATAAAGTATATATTACCATTATTACTTCCAAGTATTTTTTTTTTTTTAATTTCTATTTTTGCTGTTTAAGGGACTATTTTGCTGAATCAAGTTGTTGAATCTAGAAGTAAGCCTATACTTTACTTTCAACCCCATCTTTTCATTACTTCTGCATTCAGAAAAAAAGAAAAAAATCAACTCGTATTTGCTCAAAAATGTTCATCATGTCTACTTTCAAGTAGTTCCGTTTTCTCTATTCAGACATCGATAGTGAAAAAAGCGCTGTCAGTGGAACAACTTCTGATGAAGGCGACAGCTGATCACAGAAACTGTCAAGGTAAAAAAAAAAAAAAATCAAACCTTACTGTACTTTTTTCACTATCGATGTCTGAATAGAGAACACGGAACTAACTCCTACCAATGTTCACCAGAGGTTGTAATGGTTCCATTTCAAGACCGGATTAAAGCACGATAGTTGCATATTATGCCCTAATATGCAAACCTGTGCTGTACTTTCTTACCATAACTGTATGTTTTTTGAGATGCTAAATAAGGGCCCTTTAGAGTGGGTTGACAAACCAACGAGTTAGCATATCATAGGTCTATCGAAGCTTTTCATGTTTCCTACAACAGGATACGGCAGAAATTCCAGGAGGTTCTGTTTCAGAGAGTTGCCATCCTCTACATTTAATGTTAAACACAATTAAATAATCTTAAATAACATAATGTGCATTTAAAGTATTTATGCTAATGGGTTATATGCAAAACTCCACTACTTCCAGAACTTAAGCCAGCTCCTTGGTACCCTGTCTTTCATTACTGGACAAACTGATTAATCCAGGTGTGTCTGGCCATTGTCATTGTGGTTCCTGAGGTCAGGCACACTTGGATTAATTAATTTGGATTAATTAATTGTCCAGTAATGAAAGACAGAAAACAAAGCAGCTGGCTTAAGTTCAGGAAGCAGAGGAGTTGTGCAGAAAGCCCATTGCAAACAACTTAACCAGCTTCTGTTTTGAAACATTCTGACACCAGAGAGAGCTGCTTCACTTGTCTTGAGTAAAGAAAGAAAGAAAGAAAGAAAGAAAGAAAGAAAGAAAGAAAGAAAGAAAGAAAGAAAGAAAGAAAGAAAGAAAGAAAGAAAGAAAGAAAGAAAGAAAGAAAGAAAGAAAGAAAGAAAGAAAGAAAGAAAGAAAGAAAGAAAGAAAGAAAGAAAGAAAGACAGAAAGAAAGAAAAATAAATCAGAAACGTACATCTTGATTTATTTTTGCCGGCTTACCTCCTTTTCCTCCTTTACAGTTAAGCTCATCTGAGCCGTCCCCACAGTCGTCCCTACCATCGCAGTGCTTCTTTTCAGACACACATTTCCCGTTTTTGCATGTAAGCTCTCCAGATGGACAACCGCCTTAAAAGAAGACAAACAGCTTTTAAAATGGACTGAAAACCTTCCTGAATACATATAAAAAAGCTAGCATGTGTCACATTTGGATCAACTCTTATATTTAGGTCTTATTTTTTTACTTTCGACTGTGTATATATAAATGTGTCTGTCTCCCATAACCACTTTAGTTTTTGGTTTCCTGTGTATTAGCAGAAAGGCAATCCCATCCCATAAATGACAAAGTTTTTGGTTATACCTCATTATGCTCAACTTTTGAATCTTCAATGCAGTTTAGAAAAGTAGTTGTGCAGGACCATTCAAAGCACAAGCTTTCCATCTAACATATTTGCTAACTTAACTTTTCATATGAAATGCGTTTCACTGCATAGATGTAAGCAAACTTCTGAGTACCAATAGAGGCTTAAATGTACATTTCTGTAGTTGTGACTGTGCAGTGAGGACGCTGGACTAAAAAGACACAAAGATGTACAGTATTGGACTGTTTATTTTAGGTCCTCATCCCAGTTGTGCCAAACCTCTCAGCATTCTTACCACAGTTCATTTCATCTGTGCGGTCTCCACAATCATCTACGCCATCGCATTTCCAGAACATGGGCTTACACAATCCATTTCTACAGGTGATGCTATCCGAGGTGCACTCTGGAGGAGAAAACCAGCAGACAAAACATTATTTTATTTTTTACATAACCGATTTCTAATGAAATGGAGAGTAATATAAAACAATAGTTACAGCAGTGATCGAACTAGACTTTAATACATGGGGTGGCCAGAGGGGGGGGTCGTACACACACATACAGTATACACACACTTTATCAGCTCCCCTACATACACATTCACATCTACTGCTGTTATAACTGTGAACATGTTAGAGAGACGTGAGAAATAAAACATCTTTACATCAATAATCTGGATCACCAAGTGGAAACATTTACAAATTAAAAAAAGGTCCACAGAACGTAAGTTGGTTGTTTTGAGCTGCAATATTTAGAGTTTGATGTGTTAGTAGGAGAATCGGTGACTTCTCTTCCTAGCAGTTCTGGCTTACTGTCGTGGTGGTAAACTGGACCCCCCCCCCCCGCCCTCCTTGCGGCTTGTAGGAGTCAGATACAGTATTAGGCGGCACTGGACATCCGATGGGCGTGGTTAGATAGAGAGGTTAGAGTTAGGGCTTAGGATAGGGGTAATGGGGTCGGACATCCGCCTAATATCCGACTCCGCCTCGTCCTGCAAGCCGCAGGCGGGACCTTCTCCCTTTTGTCTGACTTCAATGCCTTGCATGACTAGCATCATGATGTCTGCTAAGGGCTGAGGTCTGTCTCGGCTTGATCGTTGTCCTTTACAAAAAAGTCAGATATACAATCTCCCTTTCCAATCATTCTTGTATCTTCCTCTACAAGATCAGACTGGCTACAGGATATATTTTTCCACATTATAATGCTGTAGCTACAATAACACCTAAAATAAGTAACACCTTTGCTAGCCTCCTTTTAAATTAAAGTGGATCATGTAGCGCTAGCTTAGTCAGCGCCAAGTAACCTAGATACTGAGATACTCTTTGGGAATCTTTTTAGTTTGTCTTTAGATCCAATGTGAAAATCTTGATGTAGCGTCCCATAAAGTACTCACTGAAAAAATATATGACCTGGTTTCCCCACATTATCTTAAAACTAATTTAGTGCTGGGATATACAGGTTCTACCCAAAAAATTATAATATACTGAAAAAGTTCATGTATTTCTGTAATTCAACTTAAAAGGTGCAATTTACATATTGTTTAGGCAAAATACATGTGAATAAATAAATTTCAAGCTTTTGTTTGTTTGGATGTTGCTGATTAGGACTTGCAGCTTAAGAAAACCTCAAAATCAAAAACTCAAAAAATTTGAATACTGTGAAAAGATCCAGTATTGTAGGTTCAGAGTGTCACATTCTAATCAGGTAAGTAATCCAGAACACCTCCATAAGTGCCCCAAGCCTTTAAAAAAGTCCCTGTCTTGGTTTAGAAGAATTAACAACCATGGGGAAGACTGCTGATCTGACCGTGGTGCAGAAAAGTTAAGTGGAAGGAAGAAGCGTGGAAAGAAACGGTGTAGAAGCCGGAGGGCTGACAGCAGCCTGGAGAAGATGGTCAGGAAAGGGCCATTCAAAAGTGTGGAGGACTTCATAAGGAATGGACCTGTGAGTTTCATTAAAGGGATATTGTGCAAGTTCTCCTGTTATTTATTCACAAAAATTGATTATTTGGTTCAAAAGTGTTTTTCCATTAATCAGTAATCACTCCCATCAACAAACTGAAGTGCTCCTCTAAGCTCTGAATTTGCCGTTCGTATCATTCATATACACATTGAACGGGTCGGCTCGGTGGTGGCTACCATGTCGTGTCGCCATGTCTTTACGTTCAGTAGAAGCATGACAGTAGGAAACACCGGAGACACCGGAGTTTTCAGCTCAGTTCGAGGTGATGCCTTTGAAAAGTCATAATACGACATCACCATGACAACATATCAGATGTGGACTGAAGTCACTGTAACTGACAGACCACGTCGTCACATAGAGGTTTGTTTATGCTGTTACATGCAGCGGTTGTCGTCCGTCTGCCAGATTTCACCTGAACACAGCATGAAAAGTATGAGGGAGCTGCTCGCGATATACAATTGTCACACAATCTCCCTTTAAAGACGCACAACGGAACTTTTAGCAGTTTTCTCGGTTTCTAGGGCCCTATAGCATCCATTTTGTATCGTACCTGCACTGTAGGCTCACTGCAGCCAGGAAAAGACAGTCTTATCTTGACTCTTGTTCTGTCCCTTCCTCTCTCCCTTTTCCTCTCTTCCTCCAGTAATGTTTCCTTGCGGATCTTTACCGAATCCGACATGATGCGCATTCAAAACACCCGCGGTGTTGATACCTGGTTTACATCTGGTTGCTAGTAAGTAAGATGGTGCTGCAACCAATAGTCGGCTGCAACGCCACCGTTGCGTCCCGGATGGGAATCTTACATACTGCTGTTTCTGAGCCCCGGGATGCCTCTGGGCAGTGAGTGACGGATCGAAAATGTACATAATGAATGTTAGTGTGCCATCAAAACGATTAAGAAAAGCATATTTTTAAGATCTAAAAGTTGTGTTGTGTGTCATTAAGTCCAGCCTAAATGCAGCCGTCTACCAGGACATTTTGGAGCTCTTCATGCTTGCTTCAGCAGACCAGCTGTATGGGGATGCAGAGTTCATCTTCCAGCAGGATGTGGCACCTGCCCACACTGCCAAAAGTACAAAATCTTGGTTCAACAACCATGGATCACCATGCTTGATTGGCCTGCAAACTCACCTGACCTGAACCCCATCGAAAAATCTTTGGGGCATTGCCAAGAGAAAGCTGAGCGGGAAGAGACCAAACAATAAAGAGCTCAAGGCTGTGATGGAAGCATGTTTTTTCCTCCATAACACCTGAGATATGCCAGAAGCTGGTTGCATCCATGCCACGCCGGGTTAAGGCAGTCATTCAAGCAAAAGGGGCCCCAACCAAGTACTTAGTACAGATGCAAGATTTTACTTTAGGAGGTCCGACTTTTTTGTATTTAAAGTCCTTTTTAAATTGATTTCATGCAATATTCTAATTTTTTGAGTTTTAGAATTTGAGGTTTTCTTAAGCTGCAAGTCTGAATCAGCAACATTCAAACAAATAAAAGCTTGAAATATATCGATTTGAATATTATGTCTATACAATATGTAAATTGCACCTTTTAAGTTGAATTATAGAAATACATGAACTTTTCCCACAATCTTCAAATTTTTTGGGTAGTACCTGTAAGTAGATTAGCACTTCTATGTAGCTACATGCTAATAGTGCGTTCAACTTGTCTCTGAACTCATTTTTTCCGAGGTAATTTTCTGAGGAAATGATGTCATTAACTCGTTTTTTCGAGATACAAGCTCATAATTTGCAGAGTTGTTGTTATTGAATTTTACGATCTCATGGCGGTCTTTTTTTTTCTTTAAAACGCAGCGTGAATATGTGTTTGTTAAACACACACACTGAAATTGGCTGTTGTTGTCATGGTAACATTATTATAACATCTGTGTTATTTTTCCAGCAAGAAATTTGTTAATTTCTAGCTGTTCTAGCTAACAAATAGGCTGTTTTGGAGGTCTGTTTTTTCTCCAGAGTTCCATCTGCTCTGTTGCATCTCGAGACAACTGGAATGCACCATAACATCAGGTTAACAGCCTTATATAACATTTGTAGTTGTACTTGCACAGGGAAAAAACCTCCTTAAATAATGTGCAGCCAAATGCCAGTATTTTTACAGGATGAATAGTTACGGTACAATGCTTTAAAATGTACTTTTAACTGGTGTTGTAATACTGGTGATCTCAATCACCCGAGATGTCACCTGAGGTGACCAGTCAGATTTCAGAGGTGGCCACTCCTCTAGCTCCACCTCTGAACGACGGTGTGAATATTCTTTGAATAAACAGCACTTACTGCAGTTCAGCTCATCGCTCATGTCTCCACAATCATTCCAGCCGTCACATCTGAGTGAAGACTTGATGCAGCGTTCGTTTTTGCACTGGAATTGCTTTGGACAAGCTGAGGATGAAACCTTAAACATGAGAAACCCTCCAACGGTGACCAACAATCTGAACAAACTGAGTAACTTACGATCTTTCGTGTCGATGGCTTCAAACTCTGCCTGGAAGCCTCTGTCCACATAGGACAAATCAGACAAAAACGTCACCGTCATTTCGTTGGTTTTACTAGTTTCAGTCAGGACTCCATCAGGGTGTTCACCACACAGTCTGAGGATGAGAAATACAAGCACACCTGCTCGCTTATGCGATCCTTATGTGTGCTTTTTCCACTTTAAATATGCCAAACCCTCAACTCACTTCTTCTTGTTGATCTCCACATAGTCTTTGCGGCAGTTGTTTCCCTGCCCAGGCTCAGCCAAGAGGAACTTTTTAAAGGTCACCTTCACCACCTTATCATTGGGGACCTTGTAGAAAGAAAAAGTAGGGGGAAATCTGTATGATACAGCAGAATATGAGGTATATGGCTGGATAACGCGTCGATGCTGATGTCTCACCTTGATCGACCAGTGGCATGTCGTATGTGGAGGATAATAGTTTGGGAAGTTCGGAGATGAGAAATTGCCTTTTGTGCCCGACAGCTGGCCGCCGCAGCTGAGTTCTGTAGATGAATGTGACTGACATTAAGCATTCATTTTAAACCAGATAAAGTTTATGTCGCCTTTCACAGACGCAGCAGTCCTCACCTTTACTTCCACGTCTGATCTGGGAGACTTTTGCTCGAAAACCAGGATTGTTCCTTTGTTGATCTGTAGCCATGGTCACCAGCATGACATTTCCCGAAGACAGAAATGTCAGCGGTTCACTGGGAGAATAATACCCATACAACCTGCAGAAGGAAGATTCTTTTTGAATCTGCTAACAGAGTCAGTGATCAAGTTGTGCAGAACACTTGAAGGTTTTTCTGGCAATGAATCTCAATTATATTTATATTTTTTCAAACTTGCACCCAAATAGACTTAAGTGTTACATGATATCCTTCTAGTTTGGGTTTCCTGACACACTTTCTCTCAACAAGGATCTGAGCCAGGATATTTCTCGTGCAGCTTTTCGTGCAGACTGATTAACTTTGAGTAATGTTAGAAAAGAAGCACTTCAATCAAACAGTTAATGCTTCACATTTATGTGACAGCATCTGACCAGTAGAGGGCCTTCTTCCTCCTCTGTCTCAAACTGGTTCCAGAGAGGGTCGTGTGGCAGCAGGCTTTTATTCCAACCAAGCAGGAGCACACCAGACTAGTGAGCCTAGTCTTAAGCTGAAGACTTGATGAGATGAGTGGAGTCTGGTGTGCTACTGCTTGGTTGAAATGAAAACCTGCAGCCCACGACCTTAACTTTCATGAAGCCTAGAAGCAAGTGCAGTTTGTCATCATAATGAAATAACTTGGGAGCAGGTAAGTTATCAGCTGATAAACAAAAGGACGGACTCACTCTTCTATAACTCTGCTCTCGATGGTCACCAGGGAGTCGTAGACTTTGATGAAGTCATTCTTGGAGTCTTGTTCCAGATGCACGCTGTCAAAGCTGAGCTTGAGGACGTGGTTGGGGTCTCCTCGCAGCTGCCACTGGATAAAAGTGTTGGGGGGATACGGACTGTTGGGGAAGCCGGGGGACTGGATCTGCCCAATGTAATTGGTCTTCATATGTTCTGAAAACTTCATGACTCCTGAGACAAAAACAATATTGAGTAACTCTCTTTGAAAAACACGTTAACCAACCAATTCTGACATTATCGTGCTGATGTCAGAAGGGCAAGCTAAGCAAGTTTATGATTTACTGAAGCAAACTGAGCTCTTACGGCTGAAAGATGATGAAACCAAGCGGACATCAAGAGCTGTGACGAACAGAAAATACAAAAATATTGTCAAGAAAACTTCAGAAAACAACCACGGAGACTGCATTTGTTGATTTTCTTTAACACCCACCAGAGGACACAACGTCTGCAAGGACCAGGGAGTCTGAGGGTCTTGATGTTTTTCGCTCCTCTTTTTTGGCTAGTTGCTCGAGTGAAGATATAGCGTTGTCAACAGTTCCCTCTTGGCCCGCGGGGATGTTAAACTCTGACAGGTAGTAGGCAATAACACTGCCTTCACTGGAAGCAACCACACAATGATGCAGAGTAAGCAAAACTTCCCGAGCAGGAATGTCGGCTGACGGCTCTAGAGATGAAGGTCTTACTAACAAAAACGTTTACAGATTTGAACATCAATGTCCACGTGACAAACACGAGTGAAAAACATCTTCTCTGCCCCACCTGAAAGCCTGAACTGTGGAGCCCACGTAATATTTGCGCAGTGGCGGACTTGTGAAGTAGATGGCTTTAAGCTGAAACAGATTACAGCAAAATCAGAGCCAAACATGGACAATGCTGCTTGAAAAAAAAAAAAAAAAAGAGAGACAAAAACATAAAAAACAGGCAGAAGTCTCACCTGTTGGACCACCTGCTTCGCCAGCGCCTTAAACTCAGAGGAGTTGGAGTTTTCATAAGCGTTATCAAACACCTGGTTGGTGATCCGCATTGAGCCGGTGTACATCCTCTTCACCCGCACATCTTTACGGTCTTTAAGAACACACACATGAAGACTGAGCATACACATCTGCAGGAGTTTACTACATTTCATGTTATTAGCCATCACTGCATCTTTTTGGGGCTATTTTTTCTTTTCTCTTTGAGCTGCAAAGTTTTAAATTGAACAGGGTTTACATTTGATTATTTATCATCGGCACTTTAGGCCTGTGCTTTTGTAATTTATCAGGAGAAAATTAAAGAAGACAACAAAAGGGAATGCATGCCTTCTATTTCAATTTAACAAGATATTCCAAAACCTGATTGCAGATTTCAATTTCATATCTATGAGATATGGTTTTTTTTTTTTTTTTTTTTTTTTTTACAACACAGACTTTCACTTTCTGCACAAAAAGCTTTGCAAAAGATGCAAAAACTCCAACAAATTAAAAGATTTCTGATTGGTGGAGATGATGTTGCTAGAAGAAGGCAGACTTATTTTGCAGTTGTCACATCTTTACTAATTTGAATAAATAAATGGTTTATGTATGTGTACATATTAAAAATGAAGAGTGCATTGACAAATTGTTTCATGCAACAATAGTTCGTCTTCAACATGTCCTAAGGAGTAGAACAAAAAGACTTATTTAATCATCCCCCTTTAAATTCAGAAGAAATGACATAAATCAACTTGTACCATGTATCATATATGTATCTTATTGTATCATATACGCACATCTAAATATATACAAACTAATTTAATTTATTCATGAGACTGTTTATCCGATTGTCATTTTAGAGTTTACAATACAAACGCTGACTTAATGAAGGAAGAGTTTCTTACAGTGGAAATGCCAGACCAGCAGTCCGGTCATCAGCGCAACGACAGCAGCGAATATCACCACACCGATCACAGCTCCAGTTTTACCTGGACCCTTCTTCTTCTCAAGCTTTTTGTTATCGGATGCCTGCAAGAACTGCTCGGACATTTCCCACTCATTTTCCTGGAGGACGGACAATTCAGCAGATGTGAGACAGAGACAGAATAACCATTATTAATAATAGCCTGGAAACATTTATTCCGACTATGAAATTTATGGACATAAATGAGAAAGTATTTCAACAACAGCTGTTGTTTTCTCTCTCTAAACAGACTTGATCAACACTAAACTCTGCATTTTAGGAATGTCCCAAGTGTGTGACATTGTTCTGAAATAAGACAAAACAAACTATTTTTCACTTAGAATAAACGAAAAACCGTTTTCCATGCAAAAACTCCACATCAGAGAAGATGATAAGAGAAAGGATGGTTTCAGTGGTTACTGAATTAGGAAGAAGCTTCAAGCATGAGTCACAGCCCGAGGTTGCCTTAAGAGGTTAAGGACGGGGGGCGGAGAGAGTACAAAGGTTTCACCATGTAAAATCCTGTCAAACCTGCTGGGAGCAAAGCACCAAGACAAAAAAGTTCCCGAGTGTTTACTGTAGCTGTCTATGAAACTCCAAATCGCCACGGCTTTACAGCCCATTCAACACACCATTAACAGGTTTGGGATGGTTCAATAAACATTAAATCAACTTTGACATCACACCTGTCATTTTTACAGTTAAAAGGCGTTTACTGAGGCTCATATTCAGAGGAAAACTATAACATTGTTTACTGTTTTATAAATCAAGGGGAGCACTATGTTTAAACCTGATACTCATGCTGAACAACAAGAATGCACTTCAACGAGACGAGGGTTCGAGAGTTTTATATGGGTCAGGTTGAATTATAATTTTATGGCTTATTTCGTAGACTGTGAAAAAAAAAGTTCTTTATACTTCCAAAAGAAACTTTACAATCTTTATCATTTCTACAAAAGAAACTCAGTTTCTTTATGAGCAAGGTAATAAACTAAAACTGATTCTTTACAGTTTTATTTAAGTTAAAGCCAAACATAATAAAGAAATCTCTTCATTCCTGTGATAACTGTATTGGACAAATATGCACACACTGTATAATCAAATTCTTAAAAGGATATTCTGATGGCGAGTACTCCAGGAGGGATCTATTATCTTCTCTAGGACAAATGCTCGGAGGCTGAAGGACATCTTTTGCATTCACCACTGAGCTTTGATAATATCAAATAACTTAAATCACATGCTAGTCGGCAGACAAGTGGACAAGTCTCAGCATGGTGGAAAAAGGTAGGGAATTCAGGTTGCAGCTGTAGCAGCAGCCAGTCGGGGGTTTGGTTATGCTTTCTGAAGAACTGCTGCTTTTAACTAATTTTTAAAGACATGATCTGACTCATTGATCCTGAAAGCATCTCAGTGGGTGATTTAATCGCCAGCTGGATAAGGATTAGACTTCTTTGACAAAGAATAATTAAACCTGAAGAAGGAAATCATTAGAAGACATGAATTAAAATATGACAGATGTTTTCACAAATGGACAGACTGAACTTGTGCCACAAAACCTGCTGATTTTCTCTCATTCTGTAGGTTTTTTTCTCTTTGTCTTTGGTAAACCACTGATCCTAAGGCAAATATGATACTGTCAAGTGTTTTCTCGATGTATATAGTGAAAACACAGACGACCTTCATGTTTTAGAGGTTTGCTGGCGTATAACATCCTGGCAAGTCTCTGATCGACACAGAAACAGGTGGAAGAGGAAGCAGTGCCACCACCCATGGCCTCTTACCTTCCTTATGTTGTATTTCGGTCCCGTATCCATGTAGTCCATTAAGAGTCAATCCAGGCTCAGGCTGTTACACAGAAAATTAAAAAGAAAGTCCCAAAAGAGAAGATGTACCTCTCCTCGATCCACTCCTCCTCCACTTGTTAAAGATTTAGACTTTTAATTGCTGGTGCCAACGGTGTGTTTAGATCCGAGGTGAACCCACAGGCCTGGCAACTAACAGACTAGAGGAATCTCCACTTTAATCAGCTCACCTGAGAGTAAAAAAATATATTTAAAACGCTTAAATTTTAAAGTCAGGCTCTTCTCCAGCAGAGATGTTCGCTTTATCCACCTGATCAGATGACAATATGTCGGTTTGCGTGACGCAAAGGAAGGAACTTTCTTCCGGAACCCGCAGGTTTCTGCGGGCGTGTCTCCGCCCCGCGTACACCTGCCCAGACTTCCTGTTTATCTGTTACAGCATGGGGCACTCTACACAGTCAACTTTATGTGTATATACATATAATCACAACAATATCAAAAGAAAAGCAGTTTTGTTTACGTGATACTTCAGAGTAAAGTTTCGATGTTTGAGTACTTTATGTTAAAAAAAAAAGACTGACACCGCCTACCGTTCAGCTGGGTAAGTTTTAAAATAGCAAAAAGAAAAAAAAGAAACAAACAAACAAACAAACGAACAAAAACAAAACGACAACAACAACAAACATTTAAATACCCTAAGTTTCATTTCTAACAATGGATGATACGGTTTTATTTCTCAGAAACTATTTTTAGTATCACTCAGCTGATCTCTATCGTCCTGCTCAGTCTGAAACGATGACGCAGATACCCCCCCCCCCCCCCACCACCACCACACACAAACACACCCTTTTTACCCTTCTTTTTTTTGTTTTATTTTACATTTACAGTGAGCCATCAGTGATTGGTTTCAGCTTGAGAAAACGAGGTCTTCCCCCAAAAACACACACCAGCAAGACGAATGAGTCAGTATTTTAATTACAGATAGATAGATAGATAGATAGATAGATAGATAGATAGATAGATAGATAGATAGATAGATAGATAGATAGATAGATAGATAGATAGATAGATAGATAGATAGATAGATAGATGCATCTGAGGGGTATTACAGGTAGGAGGTTCAATAAACTCTGAGTCTAAAAAGAAATTCTGGGTTACCTTACTGTAGCTGAGAAACTCTGAGTTTTCAGTTCCAGATGGGTTGCTTTGAGTTGGTTCAATAAACTGAGTATCTTTACCCATAACTGGGAACCACAAAAAAGCCACAATCAACGGAGCACAGATACCTAGATTCACTATGGCAACTGCTGACAGAAGGTAATACAAGTTTATTTGTAGGCCTATAGCACATTTCATGTACACAACAATTTAAATTGCTCTACGTCAGAAAAAAAGAGAGCATCAAAAAGTAAAAGAATAAAAGCATAATTTGAAATTAAAAACACAGGGTAAACATTAAAAAGAGTCTTAAAAGAGGACTCCTGAATAAAAACTATTTAAATGCAGCTGAGAACAGTTGGGTATTTCAGCAGGAATTAGATAAACTGAGTGTTTCAGCTGATCTGAGGCTTTCTGGGAGTTTGTTCCAGACATGCAGAGCATAGAAACTGAGCATAGCTTCTCCACGTCTGGTTCTGACTTTAGTAACTAACACAAGACCATATCCAGATAACCTGAAGGGTCTGGTAGGTAGGCTACTGGGTCAGGGGGTCACTGATGTATTTTGTTCTTAAACCATCCTGAGCTTTAGACTAACAACAGTACTTTAAAGTCTATCCTTTGATGGACCGGCAGCCAGTGTGAAGACCTCAGAACTGGACTGATGCAGTCAGTCAGTCAATCATCATTTATTTGTCATTGTCATAAATAACAGTGTCATAGGTAACGAAATAACATTGAAGCATACAACTTTTAAATAATAGTAGTGCAAAAGTTGCAGTGGTGCATAGTCCCACAAGATGGTGTGAGGGCCGGGGGTAATCGGGAGGTTGTTTGTGTTGCTGTGTGTAGGGCTAAGTGTTAGCGTGAAGAACTCCAAAAACCAGGGAAGGAGGACGGAAGGAGAAAAATTATTTTTCAGGGGGGGGCCCAAGAGAGGATAGGTAAACCAGGTAAAAAGTCCAAAGCGGGGATACTGCCCAAAAAAATAAAAGAGGGGGGGCTTTGTGGTTGGCCCATGGCACAAAGAAGCAGCATAATTCCAGAAACAAAACCAAAAACCAAGAGACAGGGTCATCAGAAAGAGTTCACTTTTCTAGTAAGAACTTAGGCAGCAGAGTTCTGAATGAGCTGCAGCTGTCTGAGTCTTTAGGTAGACCAGTAAAAACAACCAGGTTGACTAAAGATGAATGCATGGACAAATTAGTTTCCTCAGATTTTGCAGAGACATCAGATCTTTTATCCTTGGGATGATCTTCAGGTTTTAGTAGGCTGATTTAGAGATTGCCTTAATATGTTTTTAAAAGTTTAAGTCAGAGTCCACCACTACACTCAGATTTCTGGCCTGTTTGGTGGTTTTCAGGTGTATAGATTGAAGCTCTGTGGCGACCTGCAGTGGTTTCTGTTTGGCTTCAAAAACAGTCACCTCAGTTTTGTTTTTGTTCAGCTGAAGAAAGAGGGTTCCAGGATTTACTCACGTCTTACTCTACCTGCAAAAAGAAACTGAAAGTTAAGATGAAAGCCAGAGTTGGTAATCCTGTACAAAAACACATTTTGTTATGCAGGGTGAAAGGGTCCTTTCATCCTGACAGTAATACATCATGTATTCATAAAAAGGAAGGAAAAAAGTCAGACCTCTGTGAGAGCTGCAGGTCTGTAAACTCGGACCAACCCCTGCCGTCCGTGCCAAAAGGCATGAATTGGTAATTTGCACAGTATAGACCCTTTCAAAGTTTACAAACATGGTGAGGTTTTTGGTGGGCGGGGCTTAGCCTGGAGGCAAAAGCAGCTCTAAACGATATGCTAACAAGCAGCAGCTAGCAGTTTTTGGTGTCTTTTTCATAAATGGAGAGTTTTCAAACAAGTGTTTCAGGCTGGGAACTGTCAGAATATGTCCAGACACTCACTACCGGACCGTGATAGCTGTTTTAGTAAATTAACACTAACAGATTGAAGCAGGCTGGCTGATCCAGACACCTTACAGGAGAGGGTGAAGATCTTCTGTGCTGCAGACGGTGGAGTGGTTTGACATCTAATCCAGACACCATGTGTGTCCAGCAAAAAGAAGCTCAGAGCATAGAAATAGCTGGATGCTCACAACTATGTCAGAAATGTCATGACACATTCTAAATACATCAATCTACGTTTGGATTGTTGTGTGCTGCGGTCAGAAGTTTTGCTGAGTGAGGTCAAATGCAAGAAGAATGACATGAGACCTGGATCATCGTCAATATGGAAAAAATTACCATTTTAACAGCAAACAGCACCTACTTGGCTGGGTAAGCTTTAGCTAACGGAAAGACTTGCAGTGCAGTAGCTGTTACACGCGTTCTGAAGTGTGTTATGATGATTCGTTGTATTGCTTTTAGGGAAAAGCATAACATATTTGATGTTTTCAGTTTTATATTGCAGACTAGGTTCTTGTTGCAGTCATTCAGCAGTACTGTTTAAACTGCAAAAATGTGAATTAAAGGTAGAGTCCGAAGTCCCTCCAGCGTTTCTGTTTGCAAATAACAGTATTCAAACTTAGCGCTCCTCCCTCTCAGGCTAATGGCCTCGATCTAGCTAGCCTATTCAACTTCAAGCTTCTCCTTCAGAGCTCAGAAGAGGGTACAGGCCAAACTATTATTAACCCTGGTTTTCCAAACTGGATTATCTGAAGCTCTTACCTTTTCTCCGGTGCATACACGGTGTTTCCTTTCTTTCTTTTTTTATTCCTTCGAGAGTTCGAGCGACTGGTGTCTGCTTCAATCATGAGCTTATTTCCACACAGCGTCATGCTCTTAGCTCTGTCATTGGCTGCCGATATAAACAGAAATCTCCACCCAGAACCGTCCCAACCAGACCAAAACAATACAAAAGAGCAAATTACAGGCAGGGGGAGAGAGGGTTGTGTTCATACGCACCACAGCACCGGAGTAGAGGCCCAAAGGCGCGGTTTGAGATGGATTTCACTTGCTCAAGTCTAACATTTATTTTTTACGGGGGGAACTTCGGACTATACCTTTAATTATGATCGTGTCTGTTCAGTCTTTTTATCTTATTGCACTGAACCATAATTGTCTTAATTTTTTCTGAGGACTAGTGTCTGCTAACTTGACTCAGCCAGATGGATTTGCTCTCGCATATCCATCTGGGAATCATCTGCTGGAGTAGTTTTGGGAAGGGGCAAAAATACTGGCTAGCTGATTGGATAAGGCATCCGTCTATCACCACCTATGTTGGTGATAGATGGGCCAAATCAACCAATCAGATCAATGAAGCATATGACGTACTAACAGAGCAACGACGAAAACACAACCACAAGCCGGCTACTCTTGCTGCTGCCGGCAATGGCTCGCTAGCTCAGCAAACAAGAAATATGTCGGCAATAATTCCGATAAAACTTGAGCGATAGCCACGCTGACGCTAGTTTCATCTGCTGAAGCCGCCATGTTGTTTAGACTGAACTGTCGCTTCTCGTTGTGTCACATCTCAACCTGCCTCAAAGCCAACGCTGATTGGACGTTCATTTGGTGATTCTGCTCCAAATTCTCTTCAACGAAAAGTCGGCAGACTGATCTGTGAGTGAAAACCTGAAGCTCACGAGATCAGGATGGTCTCACAGGGCTAATGCTGCGTTCCATTTTCCTCGGAACTGGGAAGTGGGAACTGGGGGGTGACATCACACCCGACCAGTGTTGAGAACATTACTTTAAAAAAGTAATTAATTATAGTTACTAATTACTTCTCCAAAAAAAGTAATGGCGTTAGTAACTTAGTTACAGCTTTATAAAAATAACTAATTACTTGGAAAAGTAATTTTTCTGTTTCTTTTTAATGTTTCTTTAGATGTAACTTTAAATTAATCTCAATTAACCTATTAAATTAATCTTTATGTTGATTTAATATAAAAGTGAATATCAGATCTGACTAATGAATGAAATCAATGGAAACTATACAGAATAAATTACGAACAAAAAAATCATGGACACTCAGACTGATGGATGTTGTGGCTCCGTCTCCTCCTCAGGAGAGGAGCTTCATGTGGCTATGACGCCAAACACCAGAAGAAACACAAACTAATCAACGTTTCTCACCATGTTCGTGGCTTTTTTTTTAAAAAAAAATCTCTGAAGGAAACTGATATTTGTATTGATTCCAGTTAATAATTCTCCCCGTTGTGCGCACGTGTGTTCGGCTGAGCAGATTGACTGGGGTTTGCAATGACAGTCCATCATCATCATCATCATCATCACTGTTTCTGTCCCGCTGCGGTCAGATGAAGACAGATCCAATGTGCAGAACCCGTGTATCTTTAGTATTAACTATGGACTGAATCCAGGTCATGGGTAAAAGAAATAATTCAGGGAAACTTGTGACAGTGGCTCAGGTGGTAGAGCAAGTCGGCCAATGATCGGGGGATTGGTGGTTCAAATCCCAGTCCCCCAGCCATATGTTGTTGTGACCTTGGGCAAGACACTTAACCCCCCTTGCCTTGTATGAATGTGAGTGAATGGTTCTGGTGGTGGTCGGAGGGGCCGAAGGCACGAAATGGCAGCCATGCTTCCGTCAGCCTGCCCCAGGGGAGCTGTGGCTACATACATAGCTTACTATAGCCAAGTATGAATGAGGAGTGAAAGAATAATGGATCTACTGCTTTGATTTCCTGGAAAAGAAAAAAAGTGCGATATAAATCTAATCCATTATTATTTCTTAAAATAATGTGCCAGTAAGCAGGTTATATTCACAGAGTCTGTTACCATGGTGATTGACTCAGATTTTCAGATAGCCCTCTTTCTGGAACAGATGACATGGAGTTTCCATCATCTTAGGGTTAATATACTCAAGAGTTCATCACATGACCAAGAGGGTCCCAACTGCAGTCACGATGACCAACAAGGGCATCGCCATATATCCAACAGAACGCTGGAAGTCCCAAGTGGAAGTTTCTTCATCATGCAACTAAAATCTAACTCTAACCACCCGACTGCACCACACGCATCTGGGTTGCAAGCCACAGACAGATACTCTTGGCAGTGTTTAACTAAGTGACTTCCGGTATGGACTGGACGTATGGCGGCGCCCTTGTCGGCCATTGTAACTGCAGGAAGGTACTCTTGATATAACCTGCTTCTGGAATACTGGACTTTCAGTTGATCCATCTACTGTTGGCTGAAGCGTAATCAAAAATGGTCTCCATGGAAACGTGGCTGTCAAGAAGCCATTCAGAAGGAAGGAAAACGGAGAGAAAAGGCTTAGGTATGTCACGTGACACAAGAACTGGATTGAAACCGGTCGCAGAAATCTGATGGATCCCCCTCATAGCCCGGACAAAAACATTAAGTAGTGTGGGATCACACTACTTAATCACTACACTATCAAAGAGGATGGAACAAAAGATAGCAAAAATAAAAAAAAGGGCTTTGGAAAGTCCTTCAAGAATCCTGACCATTTCTGAGGACTAGCCTATAGCTTGATTGAAAAGATTCAGGTTGAAGAATGAAGCTGGCCAAACCAAATATTGACTTTTAAATCTGTTAGAGATATTTTCATTTTTTATTTCAATTTGTACATGATTCCATAAGTACTTAAATATCTGAAACAATTAATCAGTAAATTGAGTAACTCCTACTCTGCATTTCATCCACGATCCATTCTTAAAAAAAAATCCTGACACATTCATTTGTAAGTTGTGAGTTTATTGATGTGTATCCCCGTTGTAACCTTAAATCTGTTGCCATTTGTGTTGATCTTTTTTAAAATCACTAATATGCATATTACATTTGTCACCAGTCCCCTCCCATAATCAAGCAGGCAGTTACAAGATTGAAGCTGTTTGGGTGCATAGTGAGACAGTCACATACAGAGATACTGTCACAGGAAGAGGAAAAAAAAATAGAAAACAACTTAAAAATATATATCATATAATTTCATATAACAATGCACACCACAGGTAATCCTCTGGAAAAAAGCCATGATTGCAACATCAACTATACAGGCATACAAAGACAATACTAAGATAGAGAGAAAGAGGGTTCCAAGATTTATTCGCTTCTTTCTCTACCTGTAAAAATATACAAGTCGGCTTTTTGTACTTCAGAAACCAGCTCTTCAAGCCTTTTCTTTCTGTGTGTCTCTGTCTGCCTGCACAGCCCTCCAGCTCCAATTACACACGGTGGCTCGGATCCATGGCTGGCCCAAGCCTCTCAGGGTAGAAAAATCCCAAAAATCCACAGCATAAAATGCATTTAGTGTCTCAGACAAAGTAGTCTTAGTACCAAACAAAGTTTTCTCTTACAATTCCAGGAAACTTAATCCACTATATTTGGGGCTTCTTAGTGATCCCATCATGTCCTATCATTTAATTTGGGGGTAGAGCATATTTTTAGTCTCTCTGGGGCAGCCTTGTTCTGATCCATCAGACTGCTGAATGCCACCACAGCGAACTGCAATGTAGGAGCACATCACACTCAAACTTGTTTTTACTGGTACTGATTTTTTTTGCTTTGGATAGTGTGTGCAAAAAAAAAAAAAAAGAAAAAAAAAGGAAGGTAAGAAACATCCTTCTCCAAATAAAAAAAGCTGTTTGCATCACTACATTTGAATCAAAGCCTTAAAAGGGAACCTAAAATTCCATAATATGGAAAAAAAAAGTTTCCACAATACATTCAACTATGTAACACACTGTAATCTACTCATTTGTACAATTTCCCTACTGATAAAAGGTTGTTTGTGTGAAAGAGGGTATACATGATCACATTCACTTCAGTAAGGACTTAGAGTACATTTTGAGAGATGTGTTTGAGCTGGGGGCCTGTGCACACACCTCCACCCTCCCTGATGCCTTAAAACACTCATTATTACCAGGTTAAGAACCCTAAACCAACTCAAAAATCTCTTCCCTGGGAAAAAAAGGGTGGAATAAAAACATCTTTTTTATATATATATATATATATATATATATATATATATATATATATATATATATATATATATATATATATATATATATATATATATATATATATATATATATATATATATATATATATATATATATATGTATATAAATGGTGATATGTATATTTTGTCTGTTATAACAAAGAAAAGAAAGTAAATAATTAATGATTTCATTTTTTTCTTATTTGTTGTTTCACTAAACATTTTAATCGGTACAAAGAACCTTCATATACAAGCAATCTATCGAGATTAAAAAGAACAAATTAAAACACCAATTTGTTTTAAGAGACCATCAGAAACTGCATGAATGACACTTTCTTGTTGGAAGTGTAGTGCCGGTTTCACAACAGCTACTTAGAAACATCAGTCTGATTTGCTTCTCACTTAATAATGATAAAAAAAGTCTGAAGAAATGTTATACATCTTGATCCATATTGATAATTACAGAGAAATCTGCAGTATCACATTTTTCATTATGCAAACTGGCAGATGCATCACGTGTTCAAAAGAAACATGATCATAAAAGAGCTCTATAGTACAATAGTAGCAGTAGTAGAAGTAGTAGCATTACTGAAGGATTGTTTTGAACAAACCAGTAAAAGGAGTTTGGATGTATGCAAAATGATTTTAACAATAGCATCATGTGTTATTGGTCAGTAGTATGTTCCCCCTCATTTCCACCCTCTGTCAGACACCACAGCGCACCCCCTGCAGGTTCTGGTTAGATCTGCATCTGTTCCAGGTATTTGTAGGTGGGGTTCTCGTAGCCGTGGTTCTGCATCTTGCTGAGGTGCCGCTCTTCTGGTGTCAGCATGGGGTCGACCTGCGAGTCAGACACAACGCTCATCAACAGGATGCAACAGTTGCGTGCTCCTCTGAACAGGGCAGAACATGCTGCATGTGCTAAATGTGAAAGTGCTGCATGGGCAAAAATCTCATTTGCCTGCCATTTACTCCTGCTTTATTTACATAAGAGGCAATAATCTAATATAGCTGTGACACTTGGGGAAACGATGAGCGGCGGTTCACCGAGGGCATGGATGTGTGTGCTCAGTCGTCTAAGGGTGCTCCACGAAACAGGTGGCTTACCTCCACGATGCCGTGGCTGATGGTGCCGTACTGCCTTTTCCTCAAAAGAACCAGGCTGATCACAATCACAGTTGCTATGGCTACTGCAATGACCAGCAGGCCAATCAGTGCACTGCTGCCGAAGCTGAAGTCCTCTCCCGTAGGGCGGTAGGACTCCTGACAGGCAGAGACGAGCGAGAGGGGAGAGAGGCAGCAGTGAGAACATGCTAACATCTCAATAATGAAACAAAGAAAAGAGATTGAAGAAAGTTCTTTGGCTATGAGTGACTTGTTTTGTCAGCTGAACAATTTTTTTGGGGACAACTCTACTGTTCAGTTAGGAGAAAAGCCATCAATCAATTAACTTTTAGAGTTCAGGGATTCATTTTTCTGTTTTTGTTGCAATGTCTATTCATAAGCTGCGAAAGGAGCCAACGTGGCACTAAAGCTACCAAGATTTTCAAAGCAATAATACCAGTGTTTACTTCAGATTGGACAGAGATTTGTTCAAAATGATTCCAGTTAATTAGATTTTTTCTTTTAAAGATAGCAGCCACTACTTCCTCCAGTCAATGCAGCAAGATCAATATCTTAGTCCTTGTTGGAGACTGTGCGCTTATAATCAATAGTAATAATGGTAAGGTACGAGATTCATACATGAATTTATATTTAAATCCATTGAATAGTATATTTCTAAGGAAAAAAGCTCAGTTTTGTGACTCTAATGCAATTCTTCTGCTCTGCACATTAACTTGGTTTTGATTTTTTTAATCAGGGATGGAGAAGAGTTTTACTTCTAGTTGCTTTGAATTGGCGAAAAAAATCTGCTGGAGAAGCTTTGGTAGAGGACCTGCAGTATGACATTATTTATCAGTGAAAAGTGAGTGTCATATTCATGCAATGTGCCTTTGTGAAGGTTTTTGTAATGCACCAATCTGCCACAATATTAAAATCGACAACAGGTGAAGGGAGTGGCATGGGCAGCTGCAGGATTCTGCTATGAAACCAGGTGCTGGCAGTAATGTGGAAGCTACTTTGATACAAACCCTCCAACTGAATATTACTAACGTTTAAACAGACACCTTCATATCAACAAGAAGTCATTGTTGTGGCCTTCCCCATACAGAGGGCCCAATGGACCCATCAAAGTAGACACATTCTGATCTAAACTGGGGAACTTTAGGGTCATGTGAGCACATGACCCAAAGTTGTGAACTGGGTCCAAATTGGTTAATGATATGGACATATTTGGCCCAAAGGAAAAGCAGCTTTGAAGACACAATGGAACTTTTAGCAGTTTTCTCAGTGACACGCTCCCTATCGATGGCTAAACTAGCATCCATCTTGCATTGTAAATGTACTGTGATTCATTCCAGCCAGGAAAAGACAGTCTTGTCTTGACTCTTGTTTGGTCCCTTCCTCTCTTTCTTTTCCTCTCTTCCTCCGGTAATGTTTCCTTGCGCTTCTTTACCGAATCAGACACGATGCACATTCAAAACACCCACTGTGTTGATATCTGGTTCATATCCGTTTGCTGACACGGTGTGCAACCAGTAGTCTGCTGCAACGTCACAGCCCTGTCCCAGATACAAAACTTACATACTGCAGTTTCTGAACCTTGGGACGCCTCTGGGCAGTTACGGCTCGAAAATGCGCATAATGAATTTTGGTGTGCCATCAAAACGAGATTTTTAAGGTATAAAATTTACGTTGTGTGTCTTTAAGCTGTGAGTTTAGCAGGTATAAGAGGATATGCCTGCTTTTTAATCTCACACCCCAGAAAGCAATTAGCTTCACTATTAGCATCACTGTTTGCATACTCGTCTGTGCACAACACATTTTTACCAGAGGACTCCCTTACGGACCACACCAGTAAACTGAGACTATACAGAACTTCAGCTGTGCAGTTTCCTAGTTTGCACCATAGACCATTAATAGAGAGGGCCAAACCTTCCGCTATGTCACCCGTTGGTTTCTGAAGAGCTAAAAGTGAAGCCACTTGGGTGTGTCCTACCGTCACCATCTTGCCATGTTCACGTGTTTCGTCACCCCCGGAAAATATTAAAATAGGCAAAGGCAAGGCCACTCTGAGCCACAGGGCAAATGATTGACAGCTGACGTACTCTGGGTTAAACGCTAACTGAGCTAACTCGAAACTAACAGGAGCTAACGAAGATTAGCCCCTATGCAGCGGTGTGAAGGTAAGACACACTTATCTGACTTAAAACCGCCGTTGTGCTACTCTGCTACAAACTGAGACCTTACTGAGAGCAAACAAAGAGCTAACTAGGAGCCACTGGTCGGCAGGCTTGGCTTCTGGTCTGCCGCATGTCAATCATGCTTGGTTTGCACACATTTAATCTTTACACTCACTTTCTACGTTTATGTTCAAGTTCTTCTCCCCTGATTGCTTTATACTTGCAATTTTTGACGTTCTATTTAATGTGACACATCTGCAATATCTAATCACTTATCTGCTGCAGCTCACTTGCCAGGTACACCAGCCTGACTATCGCCATATGAGATACATGGCAAGTCAGTCTGGGTTCCCTCTGTTGGAGACTGATTTCCAACTTGAGACGAGACTAACAGGAACAAAAGGAACCGGAGAGAACCAATCAGAGAAACACAGAAGTGACGCAAACATATTTTTGTAAGAGGAAAGACTTCAGAGCAGCAAGTTGTTATGGTTTTAAGGACATGTGCAGCTCTTTTACAGCTCTTTCAGACATCAAAAAGGGCATCGTTATATAGTCGTTCCTCTGCGGCTGCCATGTCGTAAAGTCCCGCCTACTGCGCTGTTATTGGCCCAGTCAATTTTTTTTACCAGAGTGGAAATCACTTCCCATTGGAGGGAACCCAGACTGACTTGCTGTGTATCTCATACATGGCGATGGTCAGGCTGGTGTGCCAGGCTAGCAGCTCACAGCACTTTTAATGTTTTTCTCTTGTTGCAGGTGAATGATTTCCAGGTCACAGGCAGGAGGGTGGAGGAGAGAGGATGGAATTTGGGCTGGACTCAGACAAACAAGATGTGTCTCTTCATGTTAAAGGTTGAATATGGAACATTTTTTACTAAAAGCTACATTTTTTGAACAATAATACCTCCACGAAGCATTTAGAGGGGTGCAGAATGAAAGTACATCATTTCCTTGAAAAATTATATTTAGTCTGAAAATCAATATAAAATACATTTTAACGGGTTCGACAATGGCGTTTTGATTACACCTACTAGCCAATACAGGCCTCCCTCGAGTGCCAAATACGGTCTCTATATGGCAACAGTATGTTCGGCACAGTTAGGCTGGTTCTGGGAAAGCTGGTGGAGTCTGCAAGTCAAGCAGCTGCTTTATAGCCCCAGAGATATTGTTATCCGTTTCTGAAAAGGAACGGCCTGAGAAGAGCAAAACCTGGAGTAAATTTAGCTGAAGACTACACTAAATGGACCCACAAACATTTTCCACGGCATCAAAACACGGAAATGGCGACTGTTCTCCTGGATTGGTAAGCTAGCGCACTTGCTAACATTATCTGTCAATTATAAACTCCTCTGCTATACTTGTTGGACATGGTGCAGGCTGCTGGTCACTTCTCGTATCGGCAGTGAGCCTGGCAACCCAGTGGCTGAAGTTGTTTTTCTGCCGTTGCAACTACAACCTAGACACATGTGATGTTGCTGTTCTGTCAGTGTTCCATATCCAACCTTTAAGATCACTGAATAAAAGAAGTCGGACATCCAGTCGTGTTAGCTCCTCATACACTGCCTCTACTGGTCATTTGCAAACTGAAACTTACACATGCAAATGATACTTTTAACCAGAGAATCACATAAGGAGCTGCCAGAAATATGTCATTAAAAAGCAAGTATATTTTTAGTCTAAGTTAACACTCTCATTCAAATCCAAGAAATTTGCAAAAATTCTTTGCCGTCTGTGTGGCTACCACAAAACATCCCCAGAAACCCACAGCCCACTGGGTGTGAACTGCTTCAGTGGTGTGTAGTTCTACTGTTGGGCCTGATTAGAGTTATTTTAGTCATCTACACTCATCTTCACAATGTTATTTGCCACATATGACACAATCTGATCATATGTGGACTGCCACTTCACTGCTAATTTTCACACATAGGGAGAGCACACTCAGTTTGTGTGGCTACACATTCTTCACACAATCCGAGACTTCCAATGTGTACATTCAGATACATTCACATAGCAAACATGCACCCATGCAGAAATAACCAAAACCTTTTAGCCTGAAAAGAAAACTTCTAAATAAAATCAAGAGAAGGGATGGGGGATGGGTGAGGGGGGGCTTTTCCAATGCAGCATCTTTGCACACTCCCACACTCCCTCCTTCTTTCGCCTTCTCCCCACTATTGGTTAACTAGTTTCCCAAAGAGCCCTGTGGAGAAGGCTACTATACTCACCAGCTCATCATCATGCATAACGCTGACTCTCTCTGCACTGTAAACCACTTCTTTAACATCCAGTGACTCATCAATCACCTGTCAACACAGACAGGGGAGCCCAGGTTACACTCACCACAATGTGTGTGAAATTGTACGTTTTTGAGACTGAGAAAGGGAGAGAGACAGAGAGAGAGAGAGAGAGGGGCAGGTGGAAAGCCAGAGGACGTGAATGTGCAGCGAAGAAAACTATAAGGATTATCTGTGTTTATGTGATGATACACTTGAAGCTGTCTTGTACAAACTGGAAGAAGAGGGGGGGGGGGGGGGGTGCAAGCATCAACATTTTCTTCTAGGCACACAGTTACTTCTATTTCTAAACAGTCAGACATTTAGTCTCTCATTATTGAGAGCTCTAATCTGAGGAATAAGCACAGTGAGTGGAGGTGGGTGTGTCTAAGAGGCTGAGGCAAATCTGCTGTTTGTCAAGATGGAGCAGTCCAGAATGCCTTTCTTACACAACACAATCATGGTAGACATTTTAGCTGTTTGTAGTTTTTATTCTCAGATTGCTCCGTCTTAGAAAAAACAGCATTCCTGAAATGAAAAATGCATGCACTTGCAAACCTGTATGACACATGAATACAAATACACAACTTTGCACTTGGTGTCGGTTTAGCATGCAAAACACAGGACACATTCAGCGGCCAAGCATCATTTGCAAATCCACGGAGAGAGCTGGTGAGTCTGGCAAAGAAAAGTAACATGCAGTGACTGCCGAACAAAGTGTGGAGCCGATCTGCATGAGGGTCAGCTGGCAGAAGCCGCACACAGACGCTCAAATAGCCCAGAGGGAGACAGCTGTAACTATGACAACATAGTTACTGGAATAATCTGTCACATTTAAAGCTGAACTTAAGAGAGCTGTGTGAAAGCACTGTGTGTGCACTCATTCATTTAAGTCATAAGCACAAGTACTCGACTGCAGTTGCAGTAATGATATAAAACTATCAGTATGTTTGTTCTCCTGTGTTTACTGTAGCTTCTACAATGTTGTTCTCAGTTCACATGTTAGGCAAGCTGGAAGCATAAAGCCACAATGATATGATGCACTTACCACATTTTCGCCAATCTTAGGTTTGCTGTTGATGATTCTCTCCTCAGCGCCTATGAGACCGTCTAAACCAGCCATGGCGGAGCCTGGAAGAGGTGAGGCAGCTCAGTCAGTGATGGCAGATGAGCACAAACAAACATACAAACAAACAGGGATGGTGGTGTTGGTGGCGGACAGCTGCACACAGATATCACGTTCCTTTCCTCATCACAACAGTCTCCTCGGTGCACTGGCAACAACAAAGCCTATTCTTCTGCTCAGCACAGTGTAAGCACTGTAAATGCAACACTGACCTTCTACAAAGGGCCTCTCAAAGCGGAGATTTCTCTGTAAGCATCCACATCCATGTATTCACCCACTAAATGAAACTCCATCCTGCCCATCTCGGCTGTTCTTAATCAATAAATCTTCAAATATGCTGTAGAGACTTGCAGATATGAAACGTTTAGAACAGCATAGTGTCAGCTTATTGCCTTCTGTCAGTCAGACACTCGGTGCCAAACACTTCAGATTCATTCAGATACCTTTAGGTTACATTCGGAACAATGTTGTGCATTTATGAGCCTCACTCAGCAGAAGTGATGTCAGACACCGCAGGGTGCACGTGATGTTTCAGCCAGTCATAGCGGCACAATGACCTCTACAAGAGCAAGAAGGCGACTTATTTGCATAAAGCTGAGTCGATGTTAAAAAGTCTATAAGCTAATTTGTCAACAAATCATTTATGCTATTTATCAAGCAAATCTGCCAAATTCAAGGTTATATTGTTGACATCTCTTTTTTTCGACAGTATTTATTCAATTAACTTGGATGTAAGGGTATTTACACATTTATAGAGAAAAAGGATCTTTATGCATGTTAAATGGATCAAATCAAAGTTAAGCCGGTCTCATCTTTGGCCTTTGGGGACAAATTACAGGAATTTATTTTAGGGTCAGCAGCAGAAGCACTGAGCCTCAGACATGGAAACTATGTTTCACAGCTCCTTTCAGGAACAGGTCGACTGAAGAGGAGGGCATGAATGTGGGAGGTGGAATAATTAAGCAAGGTGCTTTGACAAATGCACTGAGGACGGGATGACAGCCAACACAAGACTGAACAGTCTCTCTAAGTAGAGAAGAGGCGCGACTCGGCTTTTTAGACTTTGAAGCCACTGGCTTTTCTATTAAGCATGAAGTGATAATCCTAGTATGATGAAAAGCAAAAACAAATACTAACAAAAAACCCCCCAAACAAACAGATAATTAACTGGCAGGTGGCTCCAGATAGAGAGGGGGTGGGAGAGAGAGAGGAAAAGAAATGGAACAAAATAGATGGAATGGTCTGGGAGGTTGGAGGGTAGCGGGAAAACAAAACGCAACAGAGGCACCAACCTTTCTTGAAGGCACGTGGGGAGTCTGATAGATCACCTTGGTGTTAGAAAATGATCAACAGAAAAAAAGAAGACCAGCAAAAAAGGAAGGAGAGAAGAGAGAAAACGTAGGTAAGAAGAGGATTATCAAGCTAGGTTAATTGATTAGAGGAAAAAAAGTTCAGCAAGGAAGAGTGTGAAAATAAATTTGAGAACTCAAAAAAAGGGAGCTTTTTTAGAACTGGCAGGCTCTGTCTGAGCCCTCTGGGTTGCTGGCATGTACATGAAATGTTCTCTGGGGATTTAACTGCAATTTGTCTTCCATTTCGCTGAAAGCACTCTATCCATACTTTTTTCTTTTTCGTAAAGGATTCAGTCTTTTGTTTGGCACAAATGTGATGAAGAACTGAACCATAAATGCTCATTTTCCCCTCAAGCTTTTGGCTCCAGCTCAGCTTTATCTGAACTGTAGTGCTGTGTTAAAGGCTTGGCCTCGGGGAAATGTGCAGGCACAGATAAGTTCCACCCCGTGGCTCCACAGCACTTTCGCATCAGCATACAACACGCTGTAAACTATTCTCCCTCTGCGATCAGCAGCTGTGGCGTGCTAAGTCACCAGCGTCCTTCAGAAAGACTTGTGTATGACCTATTGTTTTTTCTCTCAGCCACAGCGTTGTTCACAATGCTGCCTGTGACTGTGTGAGGCTGCAGCTAGCTGCTCACCCTCTGGCTCTGAGCGGGACCCCAGAGATGTGACCTGGATGGGACGGTAGGGCTTGCCCTCGGACAAGGGAACTTCCACGCTTTCCTCCGACGACACAGTGACATCTGGCTGCGATTCGGAGATGGACAGCATGAACTGGTCCATGTCGGCTTTCTGCTCCTGGAGTAGCTCATCTGCAGGGGAACAAGGACAGTGTGAAACTTCCCTACATATGCAAACACCCGACAACCCCGTTCCAGGCAGCAGCGTGCTAATAGAGTGCCACCAATTACTGTTAACATCCTCTTTTCAACAGTATTGAGCTGCTGAGAGACAACCGCTCCCATTTCTGCTAACGTCCAATTAGTACTTTTCCGAGAGCTATTTTCTATGTAAATCTGCACATTTCCCCAAAGAATGCAGCACGATGAAGACTGTGACCCAGTTCTGTCACTACAGTGGCTCCAGTTTAATTTATGCTGCAACACCACACTGTAGTTTCTTTAATGAAACAGAGGAAACTAAAGAAAATATTTAAAAGTACTGGACATTTTGAACTGACTGAAATGCTCCACTGGTCATGCATATATACCCCATTGGGAAAGTTCTTTAAAAATGTAGGCTGTTGAGCAAAAAAACACTTAAAACCCAAGAGAGAAAACTGCATAAAAAATTTCCACACAACTTTATATTGAGAATGAAATAAGCAGTGCTTCATCATCGCCTAGCCTTTTCTTGTCTTGTTTTTGTATTTTCTTTCGCTCTGAGACGTGCCATGGTAGTCAAACAGAGACATAAAAATAAAAAAAAAAAGTCCCCATGAAACCAGAGAAAATGAGATGTGTTTGATTTATCTGTCCAGGACATGGGCGGATTCCATCAGTTTTCATTTTACTTCATTCTTATTACACCAAACAACCAGAGCTTCCTGGGGGATTTAAACATGACTCACCAATTTCATCCTGAATTTCGTCAGCAACATAGGGCACTTTGTAGAGCAGAGACAGACTCTGGTTCATCCTCTCCTCAATGACCCGCAGGTGGGTCATCACCTAGCATTGGAGAAATAGGAAAACAAGCAATCAAGCAAGTGTAATCATTATAAATTTGAAGTCATTTGTCTTTTAAGTGAAACTGCTCATACAGATGATGCTTTTGTTCTTTTGAATGATAAATATAAGTTCCTAATGCCCAGCACATAATCATTAAATTACAAACTCAATGAAGTTTAACTAAAGGAGAAGCTTGAAATCCCCCTAATGGAGAGGAAAGATTTATTTAATAAAAAATGGAAATCTTTGAAAGATGATTAATTTCACTAAACACATTGATCTTTACAATCACTCTAACAAAAATCCAGTTGAGGTTTACTCAGCAGCAAAAATGGCTTACAGACATCATGCATGATATTAAAAATAAATATGTCAGCAGTAGAAGTCATTTTCCAGCCAAAAGTTGATGATGAAGGCAAAAAAAGGGGAAAAAATTAAGACAAGGTGTAAAATAACCATTTTAGCTCAGTAAGAGAAATAAAAACAATAAACCAGTGCTTTTATTAATCAGTATAGCCCTGAAATAAGATTAATAATTTGATTAATCATTCAACCACACAAACGTGAGGGCAGTTAACTCTTCTCTGAGTAAAGAGACTTGTTTATGTTCATTAATCTAAACCGAACAGTCACAGAAATGCGTAACTGGGACAGAATTAATTTAAATAAACTCAGACTCAGCCATAAAACTTCCAACATGCATGAAGTTACCTGAACTGACAAACAAGCAAAGAGAAAAGATACGAAACTTTCTACATCCCAAACATTACCACTGCGTCTATCATCACTATGGTTTTCTGAGGAGAAATATTTCCACATGTCTGCTTCCAAATTGGTTGGCAGAAAATGAAAAGCTGCCTCTGACAAAGCTGACCAGCTCTTGGCAGGTAGCTGGTGTTTATTTCCCTCTTTGATGATTGAGGGTTTTAATCTTCCAACACACTGCTGCAGTGCACCAGAAGCAGCAACAGATGGCAATGATGCACCTCTCCCATTGGAGGTGTGCTGCAGCCCTGGTGGCTCTCTCTCGTCCACGTCTGGAATGAACAATCCTCATCATGAGATATAACATATCTCCGTGTTGGAACAGGGACTCTGTTGCATCAGGCAAACATGCTGAAGTCAGACAGGGAAAGCTGTCCGTAAAGGAGAATAACTTTGATTCCAGCAGGGCACATAAAGCACAGCAATGCTGCCACTTAAAAAGATCTTTTGACAGCACCTCTACTGTAAGTCACAAGTCAAATCCACAAACTAAAACTGTGGGATTAGGTGAAGGAAGAATGACAGGAAAACTTGGCTTTGAGAATGAACACAGTAAGAGCACAGCCTCTCATGCTGGAGCACAAAGGTTTGCTTCCCCCCAGATCCCAACGCTCCCCCTCTCCACTCTCCTCTAGTGTGGTTTCATCCATCTGCTGTGTTATCTGTAATAGTGAAGGAAAATTATAAATGGTGTCAAAGGGCATCGACACACGCATGCGAGTTCATCTAACTGAGGAGCTTCCAGTGAAATTCCTGCACAGCAGCTCAGAGTCCAGAGTTACACAAGACCTGTGTGATGTAAACGTTCAGCTGAGGCTTAAGTGAATGAAACTCCCCGACATCCTCCCCACATCAGATGAGCCTGCACGCTCCGCTTGGGTTTCAACTCAGAGCGACGCACTCTCTCTCTACCTCCTACACACTTACAAACAGGCAAAGAAGAGCAGGCAGGCATCATCATTCTCCTCTGAGATTTTAGAGAGGCTTGGCACATGGTTTCAAATTAACAAACAGGCTTATTATAGTCCACATTTTCTCCACCTAAAGCTGAAAACATAAAATCAGCCAAACTGAGCTTTATAGACTGCATGAATTAAGTAAGCTCATTTTTTGGCCTTAAATGCAATTTTTCAGCCCATCGTAGGAATTTGTTTTTTTTCCCCTTTTTTCAAACAAAAAAAGCAAAAACTTGACGCTTTGTGTGCTGAGTACTTGTGAAGATAATTTTCACTGTATTGAAATGATGCTAGGATGAGTTGCACTCAGGATAAAACCGCCTACCTGTGACTTCATCTGAGCAGCCTTTTCAGGGTCCACGGCCAGAACGTGCTGGTAATGGCGGATGGTGTGCTGGCGGTCTTTGTTTTCGGCACGGACGTATCTTCTCAGGGCTTGCAGGATGCGGTGAGGCTGAAGCAGATAAGCATGGGTTTTGTTTAGTCTGCGTTTTGCAATATTCCCCACACAAGTTTTTCATTTGAGGTGGTACAATTTAATAAAATGCTTATTTCTCATTTAATGTCTTTCTTGCTTATTTCATTTCAATTTCAAAATATAAATTCTACTTTTTATGTAATTAAATTCTTATAAATCAATCTAATTTTTAAATTTTATTCTACATTTCATGCAATATATATTTTGGTCATCTTCCTGCTCTGATCTATGGAGATAGATAGATAGATAGATAGATTGATAAGAGGCTAAAGCTTAAAGTGAGTTTGTTAATGGAGGATAGTTATATAAAATAAAATAGAATAATTCTAAAAAAGAATATCCAGTGGGTGCAAAACAACCCACTGCTTATAACAAGGTCAAATTTATTGCAAATCAAGATAAAAAAAAACAAACAAACAAACAAACAAAAAAAACATGATGCAAATACTAATTTGGGAAGTATGACAAAGGCAGGATAAAACAACAATCACTGCTTTTTCTTTTTCTTTTTCTTCAACTTGTCCTGTCCAGCATAATAGCAAGCAGAATGGTGATCTGGCTGCTTGTGTAACAATCACTGCTCTTAAGTCAGGAAATGTTCTGACATTTAAAATATGTACAAATTCATATATTTTCATCCTGCTGTTCTTTGGAAACGGATACGACCACACTTTCAGCAGAGAGCCAGACAGTGTGCTGGCAAAAGGATCAAAAGACAATTACATAAAAAGGAATTTTTGAAAAAACAGGACACAGGGATTAGATATGCAGACTAAAATGTGATTGACTTTGTGCTTATTGAGGATTTTGGAGTGTGTTTTCTGGGTGCAGTCATCCATTCCCCTTGCCATGAATTGAAAGTTGACAGAGGGTCCATTGACGGCATGTGAAATTAGCCACGAGCAGTGCACAGCTCAGTGTGGTCTGACAGAGATGTGTGTGTTTGTAAAATTTGCTTCAGGAGAGAAAAAAGAAACAGGTGAAAGTGGCAGATAAAGGACGCTGTCTGTGGCTGGAGTGTACTGTTTTACCCTGGGGGGGTCGGCCTGCAGGGCAGCCAGATAGTTCTCCAGGGCCAGACGACGCCGGTCGTTCAGCATGGCCTCCACTCTGGCGAGGTGAGTCTCCACCAGCTGCTGCTTCTCGCTGGCTGCCTCCTCCTCCAGGGATTCCACCATGGCTTGGAAGTGCTGTCAAGAAATTCAGAAAGGTATATAAGCATGAACATATATAAATACAGTATATATGTATATGAACCTTAAACAACATGGCAATCATCCAACCTCTATTTAAATAAAAACACAGCTCTTAGTTTCTGTCTTGTCGCCTTCCAGGCTTGTCAGGGGAGTTAGGGACTCATTTAGATGTCTCCCCACTCAGACAGTGCCCTAATTTAGCTTAGAGTAGTAAAGTTAGAGCAGCTGGTGAAAAAGGATCTTTAATGGAACAGGGACCAAGAGCCTGTAAGCCGTCATATCTCATCCAAACAAAGGGACAAAGGAGGACTCCCAGGAGGAAGGATCAGCCTCTTACCTGGATCAATGTCTGCCTCTCTGCCTTGGGCAGGTTCTTAGCCTGACGATCAGCCTCTTCCCACTCTTTTCGTACCTGGAGAGACAAAGAAAGAAAAGGAAATGAAATTCAAAAGTCTGATCGCATTTATTCACTTAGCATGAGTCAGAAAATTATGCTCATTTTTGTAGAAAGAATTTAATTGTACTGAGGTAAGATCCTGCTCCTGGTTGTAACATTACATTTAAAATGATTAAAATTTAAAATAAGTAGCAACCACACTTTCTGTCTTGCAGATCTTTCAGGCAGCAGGCACTTATAAAATTTTCATGTTTGTTCTCAAAGAAATCTTTTTTTTACTCTCCAAGGTTTTACAGTTCGCTCAGTTTTATCACAAATGAGGATAAAACGGGGCAAAAGTGCATTAGATTCACTGATAGCACTTATTGCATCTTCAGTTATTTCCCTCACCCTCTCCATGCGGTTGCGGTGTCTGATCTCCAGCTGCTCCTTGGCTCTCTGGAAGCGACTGTGCTCCTTGTCGTCAGCAGGAGTCTCAAAGTAGATGTCCACATCATCAGTGGGCTGTGGAGTCGGAGGCAGAGCTGCCGATTCAGAAACAGATGGTGGGTGGTCAAGGAGGGAAAGTGACTATCAGGCAGCACAGGCAGACAGACCGGCTGATCCAAGCAGACGCAAGTAGGCAGTACGACGAAGACAGACAACTGGGCATGAAGAAAAAGAGCCAAAAGAGGAATGCTGATGGAAGCTGAACCAAAATTCTCACAGAAGGGCTCTTCTCATTGGTATTCTTCCACCCATATTACGTCTGATAAATCTGAGAGAAGCCGACAGTCTTTCTGTTTGAATTTCTTTCATCTTCTCATCGGCTTTCTGCTGACAGGTCGCATCTCCAACACTAATGGAAACATCTCTGTGTTTGACAGCTGGGTCATCTGGGGCAGGGCCAAAAAGCTCAGCTCTGGCTTCTTCATTGTACAGTCGCATAGGACCGACCCCCTGCATCGCTCCAACTTGCAAAAACAACAACACTCCAGGCCATAGACAGGAGCAGTGTACATGATTTCACACTGCAGCCAAAGAAACGCGTTTAAAGATAAACTGACGGTCACTACTGTAAACTTTACTGGAAAATCCAGTTGGTTGTGTCCATTAACTGAGGAGAGGAGGAGAAAAAATAAAATATGATGTGTTTTGTTGGGTTTCTAAAAAGTAAACAAAAAAAAATAGCTGTGAGGAAACAGACATACAGTAAATAAATGACAAATGCAAACAGACATGCAAAGAAAGAACACAGAAAACTCAAGAATATGCGTTTCAAGTTAACATGCATGCGAATGAAAACTAAATGAAGTTTCAGGTTATGCAAAATGTTAGGATCTGTATACAAGTTATGCAAAACCACACGTCATATTTAATAAAAGGAATTAAATTGCTGCATTAAAAGATAAGAATGAACTACTTAAATATTATTTTATGCCAATTTATAGGTTGTAGCTCTACTTTTTTGCCACCCTCCAACTGGAATGCTTCATTTCAGCTGCTGTCTCTTTAAGCTCCGCTCCTTTGCTTTAACTGGTCAGCTGACTGGTCAAAGATGGCAGAGTGAAAGACAATAACTCGCTGTATAAAAGGCATGCCATACCAGCTGCAAGGCAGCCTTTTTTATGTTATGCTACTTTGTACTTTCAGCACTTAAAGGGGAAGTTCAGAATTTTTGACATAGGGCCTTATTTACAAGTGAGCCAGAATACTACTTATCACTGAAGACAATTTCAACATATTTCATCCCGTTATTCTAGTTCCAGGAGGTTGCTGATGCTAATGCTAGTGGAAGTCAATAGGAATCTGCTAGCCTGTAATTAAAACCAATCTTATCCACTCCACAGAACATCCGAGGCAAATCAGCAAGCCTATCTGTGTAAATACCGTGTTAAACTAGTAAACTCATGTGTTAAAAAAAGTAAAACTAGCGTTGTATGACAAATTTTGCATTACATATTGACGAACTAGTTTCTTACCAGCTTACTACCTTTGTCAGTGTATTTCTGTTCATAGAGACATGGTAACAGTTCGATGAAAAAAAGTTTAAAATCATCTTCAAAATCCGACATATCCTCATGCCTTTCAGATGTGGCTGTAGTTTAGACTTTATATTTGTGTAATCAAATTCCTTCATGCACGTAGCAGCAGATGACATCACTGCTGCCAAATACAGGAAGTAAAACTTTGTAAAGTGTCTCAGCAGCAACAATCAAAATGCAACGAAATGCAGGTTCGTTTTTTTTGTAACATTATTCTATTAACATGGCATTTACACAGATAGTCTGAAGTTATAAATGATATGCCTCGAATGTTCTGTGGAGTGGATAAGATTGTAATTAATGACAGGCTAGCAGATTCCTATTGACTTACACTAGCATTAGCATTGGTGACCCACTGGAACTAGAATAATGGAATGAAATATGTTGAAACCGTCTTCAGTGACAAATAGTATTCTGGCTCACTTGTAAATGAGGCCCTATGTCAAAAATCCTGAACTTCCCCTTTAACATGCATATAAATAGATGAGATTGTAGATGTAGATTAGATGTGTATAAGTATCTCTCTCTCCACCGGCTACAGCAAAATTAATATCCCAAGTAAAAATTTTTGGGCTTATCACAGCAGTTAAGGATTTTTTAATGATGGATCCCACCAAAAATATTAGCTTTTCTTTTAATATTTTAAACGTAAATAGCTCAGACTAACTAATCAGTTTATTTATTGATATTTATTCAATGTTCTGTATAAATTTAATAAATAATATAGCAAATATTATTCAATCAAATGTTATTAATTCATTTAGCATTGAATTGTGTTTTATTTTGTTTCAGTCCTTTTTCTTTTTTAACCTTTTTATCTTCTTTTTTTTTTTTGCAATTTCTTCTGTATTTGCTTTGTATTCGTATAATTGGAAGTACGTGTAAGTGCTAAGGGGTTAAGGGACTAGTGAGTGCAACAACTGAAAACCTTAACCTTAAAGGATAGTTATTGTTTCTCTCAACCTGGACCATATTTTAACAAATTTATACGTGCATTTACTCACTGGTAATATTTTGGTATCAGTCTGACTCCTTCAGACTCTATTTAGATTAGTTGCCATCTGCGTACATCCATACAATGGAGTGAACGGGGCATAAAACATTATCCGCAGCAAAGCTCCTTCATTTTACCAATACTTTAAAACGAATGAACAATTGAACGAGTACTACTGTCCTGTGAGTTCAGATTTGGCTTGCTGTAGCTATTTGGGCCATTCTCCACATGTTTACTGGCCGTGCACTCACTGACGCACACCGATGCAGCACAACTGAGAGAGGAATAGCTTGATAGAGAACAGCAAACTAAATCTGAACTCACAGGACAATAGTACTCCCTTCATTCGTTCATTAGTTCTAAAATATTAGTGAAATTAATAATAAATTAATATGAATAAAATTAATAACAAATGATACCGAAATGTTACATTTGATGAAATGCACTTACAAATTCCTAGAAATAAGGTCCAGGTTGAAAAAAAACCTAAAGATATCTTGTAATGGAAAATAAATGCCAGATACCATTACTGTATTATATACTAGAAAGTACACATTTCAAAGGTTTCAAATAAAGAAATTAGAGAAATTAAAAATACGGTATGAATCAAAGAAAAGTATTCAAGTCAGATTTAAACTTAAACAAAACGATGTAAAATAATAAATGTAATGTTGGATGGAGTTAGATGAATGTCATTATCTGCCTAAATTCAGCAGCAAAAAAACACCATAAGCAAATAATTTAGAGTGAAAAAGCTGCTGTGATTGATGCAATGGAGATGACTGGTTTATAGCTGAAGACTGCAAAACAGTTATTCCTCTTAAAAGTCAGTGAGAGACTAAACCTACATGATCTGGAGGTGTTATCAGCAGCAAGTCTGTAGCAGAAACACAGACAGAGAGAGGGAGAGGTGCAGTCACACAGGCCTCCGTCACGTGGGACTTACTCAAGCGTTTGCACACGGCCATGCAGTACTCCTCTGAGTCGAAATTGTTGCGGTTGCCGGCACAGCCTCCGTATATGAAGCGCACACACTTCCTCTGGCTTATGTCGAAGTGCCAGCGAGGCATGGAGGCGCGACAGGGGCCGGTCTCAGCCTCCAGGGTACACACCGCTGCCAGGGGACAGCGTGTTAGATCATCCGACCACTAGGGGCAGCACTCTATTCCAGTCTCAGTTACATTAGACACATATTATCATGACTAGATCTATAAGGATTAAATAAAATGTTAGAGGAGCCGTTTGGTGCATGATGAGCAGAGTTTATCAGCAGCTTGGCTGCAAATAAAGCAGGATGATATTCTGATAAAGGAGAACAGTACATCAGAGGGAGATGGGAGAAGTAAAGCTGATGGATACACTTATCTGCTCCCAGAGGAAGGAGCATCATCTGTGATAAAATACATTACAAACCTTTCACTTCCTGTAAAATCTCTTCTTCATCCCGGTTCTCTGACATTTCACGGCTCTCCTTTTTCTCATCCTCGTCCTCTTTATCTGCCTCATCCTCATAGACATAATGGTACTCTTCTTCATCTTCCTCTTCATCCTCATCCACTGGCTTCTCCTTCTGTGTATGTTGCTCTTCTACTTGTGTCTCACTGATGAGGGGAGGAGATGGATGAGTGAGGAGGTATGAAGCCAGAAAGAGGAAAGATTTATCAAAAGAGGCAGAGCTGCTGCCATAAATCAGTGTCACAAAACTTTAATTTGCCCCAACGCCCAGAAATATCTGCCCTTCACAGCACTACCACACTTTCAATACTTCAAAGATTATGAAAGCAAACATCTGGTCACCTGTCCTCTACAGCTTCATCCTCTCCCAGGTCGATCTCCTCATCCTCTATCTGCTCCTCTTCATCATCATCCTGAGTGGGCATTGAAGGTGGGGAGGACTCTCCAGTGCGAGAGGGGGGGCAGCACACGTACTCAGTGCCGTGGAACTTGTCAATGCCGCAGGGCAGCAGCATGCCATAGCTGTGCAGCACCATGGAGCTCTTGGCACAGGCCTGGAAAAAAAAAGAAAGATAAAAGCTGCAGATGAAATCTGGTGGGAATTTTTTCAGTAACCCCCAGTAAAAACTCCAATTTGAAAGTCTGCCATGTAGAGAAGCTGAGTTTGCGCTTTTAAGACAATTATATTACAAGAATAATTTTTTCTTAACCCATTTATCCCAAATTCTTGGGAGTAAATCTAACAAATAAATCACAAAAAAGAGATACAAATACATTTTATCACAGCCATCCCTCCTTTCAGTAAATACACCAAGCCTTTCATCATCAGTTTTTCTGTCATGATCAGCTTTCACTGAAGAGACCTCAGCCTCCCAAGGTGGAGTCCTTGGATGTACAGTATGTGCTGGAGCACCCCCCTCCCCCCACTGAGGTCAGACTGACATCCAGGAGTCTGTTTATCTTCTTCATCAAAGGCCCCTGGGTGTGTCTGAAATCCCTTACTACATTACACGCCGACTGGTCTGTAAGCAAGTTGAGGAAGTTGGACTCTACAGAAAAATTCATATGAACGTTGAGTGACCTGACAACGGTTGAAATGCTGCTGATCATGGCAGAGTGCACTCGAACGGAGAGTAAATAACCCACAATGCCTTGCACCAAATGAATGATTGTCTAACAGCATATAAAATCTGTCATACAAATCCAGGTCTTATTTTAAGTAGTATTTTAAATAAATAAATAAGACAATAAAAATCAGGGCATTTGTATTGATTCACATGGAGGGAAATAGCTGAATTACAATCATAGCTTAAAATTATTAAGCACACAATTATATCAGAAATGAACTCACTTGTCTTTCCCTCCTTCATTGCATACATATTCTAAAATACAACTAAACCTAAGTTTATATGGTTATTCACCTTATTCAGCCCCACCTACCTTTTCAGCAGAGGCATTTCCGCATTGGCTTAGCACTTCCGGGGAGGTGTGTTCTTAATATTGGAGAATGGAAAACATTGCATTGGAAGAATCAAAAACCTCATTGAAAAGCTCCAAGAAAACATGTCTGGTTCACCCAATTCACATAACAGAGTGGGAAGATGATGTTAACACCAGTCCTGATAGCCGAGTAGATCTACCATCTGCTGAACATGTTCGGTGGCTGTATAAACTCGCTATTTCTCATGTAAATCCATCCAGGAAAGCGCCACCCAGCAGAGCCCAACCCTAATTAAACATACTCAGCTCAACCCATAATCAGATCAGAGTGAATCAGATCTCTCCACAAATAAGTCACCAAGCACAGCAGCCACGAGACGCGGCAGGAATCAGGTGAGAATGAAGCAATCAGCTGATTTCTGGACGCTGCGGCAGCAGATATAACAGACCACAGGGAAAAACACTGTTTACTGAAAATAAAAATAAAAGTAATTTCAAGGATGTAAGAGTTGGCCATGATCTGTTGCATTAAGAACAAGGACATGTTCTTTTGAAAGCTGGTGTCAGTCCAAGTCCAGCCAGCAACCTCTCACTTGGCCTGGGTGTCGGTACGAGCAAACGGAGCGTGGAGACACTGGGATGCTCCGGTATCGCAGTGATGGGACGGTCCTGCGGCCGCCCTGCTATATTGTAAAGTATTTGTTTATATGAACAAAGCGTGACTTTATGATCACTACAATTATTATTTCGTAGGTAGGGATTTTCTCAGTAAGCAGTAATGTAATTTCTTTGAGCTGATGCTCCGTGTTGTTGTTTACCATTATACTAAGCTAGTGATATCAGTTAAGATTGGGGCAGTTGGAAGCCAAAGTTGTTTTAAGGACGCTACTATAAAAATGATCATGTTATGCTTCACGTAAAAGCTAAAATCCTTCAAAAGGCAGGCACTGAACTGGTTATTAAAGCTGCTCTTAGAGCATAGACGTAAATAAAGAATAAAAGTTTAGAGTTCACCACTGGAGAGAGCAGCTTCTACTGTTAGCAGCCGAGGCTAGCACCATTAGCGGGACAGAAATTGTGATGGAATCAAAATAAAGTGTCAGATTGTTCTCCTTCCAGTTGCTGTGGCAGCCGCAGACAAAATAATGAATGCTGCTCATGTTTGAACACTTATAGCATTAAATATATTCATGTAGCTCATCCGCTGAAGCGGTGGTAGACTACTGCAACACTGACTAACCGGAACTTGTATGCCAAAATGGCTGCGGCCATCCTGACTTCCTGAATAAGGTGAATAGGTTTGTAGAAAAAAGATTAAGCCAAAAGAAAACTCTGCTTATAATTATTATAATTATTCATTTTCATTATTCTTAGATGTGCGGTAAGAGAGTGATTGTCAGTACAGCTAAAGGACACAGAGTTGGCTTTGTATTATTGACATTAATCATGTGCCACATTTTCACAAAGTCATGCTGCTCTTTGAGTAACCTGCCATTTTTTGATATGTTTCATCTCGTAGAGCAGCCAGGAGGACTTGGACACAAGCTTAGCTTGATTGCTGCTGAGAAACTCCACTGGAGCGATGGAGGATTAGCTGCCCTGCTTAAGAACATCACAGTGGCAGGTGGCGAGGGACGCACAACGTTTTCCCACCAGTAAGACTGATGGACTCTTAGGTGTAAACATTTTCCCTCTGACTGCAGTTGGTTGGCACTTCTGGACGTCACAGCAGGGCTGCAGATGGTGCTCATGATGTGATGTGTTTAATATGTGTTGAGGAAGAGTCGAGAGGCGGCAAGCAGGGGGTGATGAGAGTGAAAGCTTGATGAGAGCTGCTGTTCTTACGGACATGGTCAGAGTAGCCCCTGCTGGCTGGGTCTGGAGCTGGCCGAGGGGATTAGCTGTATTACAGCCACAACACTAATCTGATTAGGAGCAGAGGGCTCCAAGTCAGCCTGTGATCAGAGGACCCCCGAGACTCAGAGAGACAGGTGGAAAGATATTCAAGAAGGAAGATTGGGGCAAAGTCATAAAAGTGTGAGCAGTAGAGTAGAGTACTCTTAACTTTTCTCTGCTATCTCTGATGAGCACACCCCCACTGTTTCCTATGAAGTCACCATTTCCTTACCTCTTTGGCCACACTGTGCCACTGCTGATGGCTGACGCACATGTCCATGCGCTCCTTGTGGAAGAACTTGCACTTCTCTGGGACCAGGAGAACGTCACTCACAAATTCGCCCACTGTAAGAGAAAAATCACACGGACCAACCAATATGCCGGTTAGTCACACAACCAATCTGTTCCCCGCAAAAATCATTCTCCCACAACACTGCCAGGGTTATAAGCTATAAATCATTTGATGGGACTAAAAAAGGGAATAGCAGATGAGATGAGCCAGAAAGGGAAAGCTTTAATAATTCATAGCTGCCTGGCCCTTTACATTTCATTACAGCGGCATAACAGAGCGGGCGTTTGACACTTGAACACCTGTGTGAGCACCCGAAGCAGAGAGGGATTCATCCATCGTCTTCTGCAGCTTCTGTAACTCAGCAATCGAGATGGCAGAGGTGAAAATCAAGTTTCACACTGCGACTTATAAGGTAGTCAAACCTCCTCCCGCGATTCAATGATATCATTTGCTTGATGTTTTAAATTCAGAGATGTTTTATTCATAGAGCAAGCAGATTTTTTTTTTGGGGGGGGGGGGCAGGTGGGTTAACGGTTTAAAAATGGCATCTTGTGACTTCCTGTGTGAGATCTAAATATGGTACAGGGGTAATGAGAAAGATTAAGAGTGCCAGCAACTGCTGGCTGTGTGACGGGATGCTCAGGTAGAAACACTGCCATCACAAACAGATGGAAAGCCAGGCAGGGGGAGAGAGGAGTCAGGAGAAAGGGAGGGATGAATAGGAGTAAAGTCCAGGCTGAGGTCAGAGTGGGTGGACAGAATACACACAAATGAGGGTCTAAAGGCTTCACGTCGAGGCCTGGGAGCCATGTAACTGCTCATTTAGTGGTTCGCCAGAACCTGGGCCTGAGGCGGCGCTGCCGGAGCACAGGCGAGGCGGGCAGGCAGAGAGTGAAAAAGCAGTGTTTTGGAAAATGAGAGGGTAGGTTAGGAAGAGGAGAGAGCTGGAAATAGCAGAGGACTCAGCAGCTGCTTCTCATCTCCGCCCAGGAGGTACAGTAACAGCAACCCCCACCCACCCCCCACAGACCCAATGTCTGTCTGCTCTGTGACTCCAAAGCTAAAAAACACAACAGATTCCAACATTTTTAGTGACTAAACAGTTGATCACTCAGTTAATCAGTAATCAAGTAACTTCCAAAGTTTTGAAATGATCTCTTAAAAATCTGTCTGGACACCACCACCACTCTGACAGGTGGGTGTAGTGCGTCTTCAGTCCATGTTTTCTTTAAATTTGACATTTGCTTTGCAGTGGAGTAATTATGCATTTATCAGCTGCTGCTAAGAATCTCAAATATTTTATCTCCTGCCAACCTCTCTGTTATTCAGAAGCAAGACAAACATTGTGGGAATGTTCAAGACAGAGTGTCATAGCACCCACTAACCCTCAGCTCCATATCCTGCCCACCGGACACCTCTGTCTGTCCTGTCCACTTAAACTCTGACATTCCTTCAGCTGCAAGGTGGACTGGATTTCAAACAGAAGCCGTCTACAGTCGCACTGCGGCGGGTGATGGATGGAGGTGTTTGGAGGGCAGCTGTGCCCTATTCACTGCATGTATTCATGTGTGTGTGACAGCATGCACTCCTCTTTCTCTGCAACTCAACCTTCTCCACCCACCTCTCTTTTAACCTTCCATCTATCAGATAACCTTGCTAACACTATCAAATACGCAGACTGGTGGCACTCCAAGCGTCTCACACATGCAGAGGTAAGAATACAGCCAATGCATCATGAATTCCTTCCGCTCCGACAGGTGGTAAATAAAGCACCACCCAAAATCTGCTTGTCAACAGCACGGCTAGTATGCTTCATTGGCTCCCCAGAAAACTTCGGCAAGTTAAACCCATAAAGTGTGTTGCATATGTGATCGCCTAAAATCCAGGATAATTCTGACTCAAAACACTAGACTAAGCAGTTACTGTCAAGTCCTGAGATTTGATTTCTCTCAGCGTGGCTAACCTTTTTGTTTACATTTGCATCATGGATTGTGCAGAAATCTGATCTGCTGCCATGCCGCCAGGATTACTTAGCAGGCATGAATAAAACCAGGAGGTAGCTGGAGGTCAGTGTTGCATAATGGAAAATAGCAATTGTGTATAATTTTTAACTACCAGCTACTTTCCTAGATCTGGCCATTACCTAATCTTTTACATAACAAACATTTCTGTTACATTCAGAATTGTGGAGGTTTGTTTTCATCCACAACAACGTGATTCGGTGTTTACGGCTCAGCAGGGAACTTTACCGAAGGGACGAAGGAATGTAAACAGGCAGAGGTGCAGTGCTCTGATACAAGCCTGAATTTGTTATCAACCTTTTCACTCGGCACTCCTGATGATAGCAGGATTTGTCACTGTGTGCACTGCCCTTTAATGAACCCACGGGCTTAGTCAACAGGAAAAGCAACATGAAAAACAGAGAATGTTTAAAATACTTTGCTCCTGAAAAGTCTGTGAAGTAGAAAGTGGCTGTAGACTCCTGATGGGACAAAAGCTGCAGAACAGAGATTTTTTTTCCTTTTTAAAGTTAAAAATCTGGATTTACAAATGTTATAATACTTTCTTTGCTCACATGTTCTTTTCAGCAAGAGGCTGCAACAGTCGTGCGTTGTGCCAGGAAATGTTTCCCATAATTTAATCACTCTGTACAAGACAGTCCGTCACGCAGACCAGCCAACGCTCGAGTCACACATCTGCCACTGACTGTTCTCACCATCCCACACATCATAATAAAATAATCCACTGGTGTTTCACAAAGACATTATGCTGCAGGGATTACAGAGCCATTGAACAAAAATCACATTCATCTGCAGAGTCATTGTTTGGGGAGAGGAAACATGGAGGGATTGGTACTCTGCATGAGGACATGGGATCCAGCCAGAGCCCCTTCCTCAGCACCTGCATTATTCATCTAAACCTATTACCTTGACATGGGTGCAGCATTGACCCTATTAATCATATACTCCAAGCAGTAGCCCACCTCCCTAATCCTGACTCAATTTTTCTCCTTTCCATTTGACTGTAATTACTCTGCAGTGATGAATGTAAGGCAGAACCCCTGATGTCCGTTCCTACAAGATAAGGATGAACATCCAAAATAATGAATAATTTACCGGAGCTTGTCACCATGTTTGATATGACAGGGCAGCCTGACAAATAATGGACTGGAGAAGTGGGGTGCAGGGGGGTGTCGTGGCATATGATCAGAGCCCTCCAACTAAGCCCCTAACATGCTCCATTACATAATTAAGCAGAGACCTTCCCTCTTGCCAACACCTTATGTTTATCTGTCCTCGTCCATCTGTCCCCTCTGCTCCCTCAGCTTAGACTCCTCATCTGCAAGCCAGCAGAAGCCTCTGTAATTTGACAGGGCATGAGAGCACAGACCTTTAACAATGATGACAGAAAATGTGCAGGAGCAAGCAATGACGCCGTTTAATTAATCTGGAGGAGGTAAGTGGGATTGTATTAATCAAATGGCAGTCATGTCGCTGCAGCTGAACTATAATGAGAGGTCTTGGGTTGTTGACAACACAGTCAGACACAGGAGATAACAGCACGGGAGGTCGGGGGAAATACAAAAAAACACTAAATAAAGACAACTGCTTGAGGACACTTCAGCTGAGGAATAAGTCCAGGCTTCAACTTTTAATTGCTGAAAATTGAGTTTCAGCAGTTTAAATCCATCTTAGTAGAATCTGAAACAACAAAACATGGGAAACTTCAAAACATTTGGAGATTTTTCGCTTGCATTGTAATTTTCTGATGTAAGAAAAGGAACATTTTGGGGGATCATTTATGCCGTCTCATCTGCTTTCCAATCTCAGCTATCATGCAGTCACTTGAGTTGTGTGTTTGCTGTCCAATGATTTTCCCCCAAAAACCTCCTCTTGTTGGCATTTGCCAAAAACTCTTTTGAATGGTTGCCCATTTCACAGTCCAGTGCAACTGCTAATGGCTTTTTCATCCCAGAAATCAGCACAACTCAATCAGAGAGAGGCTTTTGGACTGGTGAAGGGGGCTGGAAAGTGTTTGCAGTACGAAGGTAGATGCTTTTCCTTCCTCATAGAACTGGACAAACAGAGTGAAGCATTGTTTCAGGACTCTATTTCTGTTGTTACTGTGGTCCTCAGAGGAAGCAAGAGCGAGTTATGTTTTTGTAAGTCCAGGGAAACAGGGATGTGGCCTGCAATGTCCGAGGCTGTGTGTGACATTTCATAAAGCAGAATATAGCCATGTTGCCACTGCTGATTATAGTGATGCTGCAGGGGACAGAGAAGGGAGGGAGTTGTTTGTGACGGTGCAGGCGAATAGAGAAAAGAAGAGTAATAAAGCTTTCTCAGAGCCCTCTGTTGCTGACCCTGTGTGTCTGTGTGAGTTTATAGCCACTGTCGAGGGGGCAAATAAGATTGTGCTTTATTGCTCTACAAGCCTCCCCAGCAATAATAATTCTCAATCTGCAGCTCAAGGCCAGAATTAGCCAACTAATTCAGATTCCAATATCACTCCATGTCACCTCTGCTGCAGGCAAGTTTTTCTTTCTACATTGAATCAGGAGAACACCCACTTTGAAAGACCGTTTTCAACCCTCTGAGTGGTCTCTTCCAGCTTTCTACCAATCTCCAGACAAGCTTACCTAAGCATTTGTAAGGCACCACGATGTGGGCGTGGCCTTTGCACACCTTCTTCTCCCTCCTGCACCAGTTTTCAATACGAATTGGTTGGTTTGCTTCCACCACGTTTGTGATTTGGAGCTCAGGATACATCTGTTGGGAAAAAAGGCAAATAAAAGTTCACATTAAATAACGATAGATGAGTTTATCTGTGTGTTGTTGGAGAGGGAGGGCGCACTAAGTGGGGTTTCAACAGGATCCTTTAATCCACGCTTTCTACCCTTTAGATGCCATCTGCTCAACTGTGAAAGAGCCCACAGTTTACACTTTCTCCAAATGCCAACCAAATGTCATCAGGAAAAGGAAACAGAAGCTTTAGAGGATGCCTGCTTGAAAATGGGCAGACCTGCTTCTCTACCTTGGACAGCTGGATGGTAAACTGTGACAGACTCTCAAATTGGCAGATACAGTGTGAGGAAGCAGTAAGAGTGAGTTAATCCTTATTGTGGAAAAAAAAACATCCTTAATTTTAGAGGTAGTCAAGAAAATTACAGGCAGAGGGTCTGGAAATTGAAGTGCCACCCACGACACTGTAAATAACATACGTCTTCCTGGAAAAGCTCAATTACTTTTCTGATGACAAATCATATTCAATTAAAAAGAGACTTATTCTACCTTGAAAAACAGACTCATTCAACCAGTAAAAACAAATATCTTGGTTGCTTAATTCATTGTTTCTTTATCTGTAGAAATGCATCTAACTCAAATATCACACTATGTTTAACACTGCAGGACATCCCAGAAGACTTCATCAGCATGGCAGCAAATACTCTCTAAAGTTAGTAACATTTAGCTGCAAACTGGACCAGTGAAAGTGAACAAAAGTGTGCAGGCTGCAGGGATGGAGACCAGGGGTGGCCATGACCACTGTGTACTTAAAGGTACAATGTGTAAGAATTACTGGGAGTGGTAAAGATGGACTTAGCAATGACTTCAAATGCCAAGCACAGTTGTGAATGGATGGTGGCTGTTAGTGGCCAAAATGTTTTCAAACAAACATGTTTTCATGTGCGAGTGGATTCAGTGGCCTCAAGCACAGCGTTGACTGCACTACAGGTAACTACTTCAATATTGTGTACATGGAATCTCTTCTTCTTCAGTCATTTAAAGCAGTGGTTCTCAACTTCTTTTCAAAAAATTACCCCTTGTGAAATGCATTTTTAGCCAAGTACCCCTTTTCTAAGTATTTTTGGTAGGAAAAATAGAATGAAAAAAGAAAATACAGCACTTTACAGGTTTTTTTGTTAGGATAATGAAAGTGTGAAACTAAGTTTAAATTCAGTTAATGAATGTACACTTACATTAATTTTATTTTATTTTTTTTTGTTTTCCTTGTATGATCCCCGAGGGGAAATTAGGGCTCTGCATTTCACCCATCTCTGTACTGTGAGTATCAGAGAGCAGTGGGCTGCTACTTAAAGCGCCCGGGGAGCAGTTGGTGGGGGGGTTAAGGACCTTGCTCAGGGGTCCACAGTGGGTCGTGTCGGGGAATCGAACCCGGGTCCTCCGCGCCCAAGCCCACGATGCTACCACTGAAAATCCTTGATAGATTAATTTAATTGAAAGATTTATTTTTAATTTTTCAAACAAAACAAAAACATACAGTACATGGATACTTAAATATTTTACATACCCCCTGATGCCTTAAAGTGTCCCCGGGGGTACATGTACCCCTGCTTAAGAAACAGTGCTCTAGCTCCCATCAAACAAGGCTGGTGCAGCAGTTATAAAGCTCAGAGGGCTCCAACTTTAAAAGCAGTTGTTTGTCAATTCAGAGACACCGTAGTAAAAATGGTGACACAAATATGACTGCTGCCATCTATGGATCCCCGTGAAATAAATATAAATGGCTCATTCTAACTAGGGCTGCCACAAACAATTATTTTGATAATCGATTAGTCATCAATTATTTTGTCTATTAGTTGACTAATCGGATCATATGAAAACTGTAGCATATTTACAGTAACAATCAAAAGGTTGGACACTTTCTCATTCAATCTAATGGAAAAACGTGTCCAAAGTTTTGACTGGTAGTGTGTGTATTTATTTATGTCAATAAGCATTTGAAGAAAAGCTGAACCTGATGGCTACGACTATGCACATGCGTCAAGGACAGACAGGCCTACAAGCAGCGGAAGGTACAGAGGCAATTTTAGAGGAAAATCAATGTTTAAAAACAATTAACGATTAGTCGATTTTGAAATTAGCAATCGATTATTTTGATAGTCGACGATTAGTTAATCGACTAATCGTGACAGCCCTAATTCTAATAGACTAAAAACAAAACAGTTATTTCAGTAAAGTACTTAAATAGCAATAGGCAGGCAGTTTTTAATGATACAGTACATTTTTCTCCCATTGACCTTTGATTTTGTTAGACGCTGCTCCTTTAAACCCGTCCTCACCACACAAACAATAGTTGCGTCCTTTTCTCATCTTGTAAAACAACTAATCTATCATTCAGTTTTCATTTGAATAGTTCTTATGATGGAAACTGAATATACTGTAGCATGATTTGCTTTACAAAATGCTGCAATCATCCAAACAGTTCTAGAAAATCATCCAAACCCACATTCAGAAAAATCACACTTCCTTCATCAAAGGTAAGATCACAGAAAATGAGAAAACTGATCTAAATAAACATCTTCATCCTCAGTTTCCTGAACTCAGAATTGATTGTACTACTGATAATATACAGTAACTTCTCTTATCTAACAGACCTTGCTGCGAGAATTTCAATAAATCTACTGTATGTATCAACTGGACAAAGATGTGTCTGTGTTGCGGTGACTCACCTCCTGGCAGTACTGCAGCACACCCTCTTTGGTTCCTACGCAGCTCTTGGTTCCAGACGGGTCCGGCTCCCATCGGCCGGTCTGAATGTTAATGTGCATGTTGAGTTTCCCACAGAACATGGCCACCTGTGGTTCGGCCACGGCGAACCCCGTGCCTGCATTGGCAGCAAGTGCCTGCAGAAAGAGAAGGAAAGGAAAAAGGAAAAACGGTCATCGTAAAGCTCATACAAGTTGTGAAACATTCTGACAGACTTGAGCAACTCGGCCCTGCTTGCTTTTTAATCACAAATACTGTGAAATCATTGCACAAAAAGCAGTTTCAGCTCACAAGCTGCAACAGATATCTATACAAGACGTGCTGGAGCCGTATCAGTACTGCACACTGGCTGCTACTGCAACCCAGTGCTGCAGTGCTGAGAGAGCAGAGGGGTTCAGACAGGAGACAAATTGAATGCACTGAGGGAATGTTTGGCTAGGCCGGTGGTGAAACAAGTGGAGTTTTGATTGGATTTGTGCGCAAGCTTTTTTGCTTCGATGCCCATTGAGTGACTGCACACAGAGCAGGAGAGAAAGTAAAAGAAAAAAAAAACCTGCAGTCCGTCATGCCTCACAAAACGGGACATTCCTACTTTAGGGCAGAGGTTTGTTTGTGCAGACATTACAGGAGCAAAGTCTTTCTACAAAAAGGTACATCATTTACTCTTCAAGTTAAACAAAAAAGCTGAGTCTGTCTACCGTCAGCTCAGTTTTACAGAGACGTAAATACAAAGAGACAGGCGTAATGTAATGAGAATATGAACTTCATCAGGGTTTTCAGCAGTACTGCTTTCACTACCGTCTAATGCTCATCTAGCCAGCCTTTGAACCTGAGGGGAAATCTGTTATCTTTGCCACGTCCTCCCTGTCATTATTTACAGAGCTATGCAGACCCTCCCACTGCAATCAGGAAGAATGAACACTTCCAGTCCTTCAATGCTCTTTATACAGAACAGACACATGCAAAACTACTTTGTAATCAGCGTTCACGTGACTGGCTTTCAAATGACTTGAAGATGTGCTAGCATCAGCTCCTGTCTGAGACAATAAAGTCACGCCTGCCAACACTTGCATGATGCTGGGGGTACCACAGTGTGGGAATCTCTAATTAACCAGTGAGGCGATGCATCTCTGTATTCCAGACTATCCCAGAACACTCACTAGAGAGCCTCTAGACAGGAAGTGGAACGGAACTGATGCCCTCTTGATTGTTGTTATGTTATCAGACTGAGTAAACAGGCTTCAGTCCCGGAGAGACATCAAGCAAATGAGTGTGGACTGTTGGCCAGATGACTGACCATTTGCTGGGTCCTCGGCCTTGTGGAAGAGCAGGCTGAGGTGTCCTCTGTAGCACAGAGCCAAGGACAAAACAGCTGAAGAGGGAGACTTTTAAAGCAGTGTGTTCGACAAAGCTCTCTGCCTAATTCTGCGCAGGCTCGCGTGCTGACAATAGTTGCAGAACAGAGCCGAGCGAGGACAAAACAAGTGCTGTGTAATCAGCAGTTGGCTGTAGTCTGTGATGAGCTACAGAGCCAGCCAGAGCTGTGTCCACACGCACACACAATCTGAATCTGGCTTCAGCCGCACATACATCCACCTGCACCGACATATTTTCATCTACACCCACAAGTGAACCAGTCATTGGCTGATTCACTTATTCAGATATAATCATAAATAAATGGCCTTGTTTGATCTCCTTGTCTCTTCTATTGAGATATTCAGAGTGCAACAGCGGAGGTAGCAACAGCCATACCATGACAATGCCATTAAAAAAACAAGTGCCAGACTCTCCTTTGACTCCCACTTTGTCTTGGGATGTCTTTAGTTCTTCAAGTGCAACAAAGGAGGAGGAGGCAGAGTGGAGGAAGTTAATGCTGCTTCCTTTAATCTGGAGTCACATGCCTGTTTAGCTGTTGAGAAAAGAGCTGCTCTGAGCCAGACTTGAACAAAGAGAAGTACCATGTGAGGGCATCCAAGCACTTGAGACGTCAGATGCAGGACAGGGGGGGGGGGACGACGACAGCTTGTTCACGTGCCCTGTCCAGAGTCAAAGGTCACCTACCAGACAGATAGCTGGTCTTTGGTTTTGAGGCAATATCAGAAGAGTTTTGGTCTCATGTTAACAAAAAAAAATAAAAAAAATTTTAGATCACGCAGTAGACAACTAGTGTCATTACTTTAAGTGTTTTCCATCCACAATGAGCATCGTTGCTCAGCAAGAAGCAACAAAGAGGAAACAGGAAAAGAAAAATGAGAGATAATTGTAGTTATTAAATATAATGATGCCAATTCTTAAAGTTGTACTGTAGCAATAACAAAGATCCATGAGAAAAGAAAAAAAACACTTTATTAAAAACAGTTTCAATTGGTGCATAATCTCTTTGCTACAGTATTGTTATATTTCATGAGCTTTGAATGAGCAGTGATCCTTTCACAGGAGAGCATGAATAACAGTGTAGCTTTTCCCAGATGGAAAATTCTGTAAGAACAAGAGTCTACACATCTAAAGACTCGTGCAACAGCGAGAAAGAAATTGAGGTTTTACAAGGCAGGAAAGCCTGGCTGGATATGCAAGTCAAGTCATAAACAATATTTAGTCAGGAGGAAAAAAAGAAGTTGAATCTAAAACAAATGTGTCTTTAATATAATGTTCTAATGTCATCTTCTCTTTTCTTTCAGCCATCATGATGATGTAGGTTCTATAAAAACAGCTTAGTAATTGAATATCTAAATTATCTTGACATGTCTGGGAATGAGTCAGTTCACATTTTGGTCTTTGTGTTGCTGCAACACACAAACAAACACGATATGGAAAATTTGCTGCCACACCTAATGATGAGCCTTTTCCTCTCTCATTACTGACTCACTGCGAGATTAAACGTCAAGTGTAAGTATGAACACCTGGTGATGTGTTTAGGTTTATCAAGTGAGGGAGAAACAAAGGAGTGAGAGTGGGAGGGGAAGTTGGGAAAAGGGAGAGGCAGCGAGAGGGAGAACAGCTCGGGCAAACATGGTGAACAACAGCAGCAGGGAACGTGCACCGTTGTGGCCGACGTGCTGGTCGGAAAATTATTCTCAAATGAATTCAGACTGAAATGCAATAAAGAAATGTGAGAGGAGACGTTGGAGAGACAGGCCTGCTACCACAGACGCTTGTCAAAAAGCTGCGTGGGCTCAAGATCGTTTAGCTCATTTTCACTCTTTACTGCAAACACACACCAGCATGCTGCTGCATTCCCAGTCTGCCTCCAGCACACAAACACGTTTTATTGGACTGCTCGGCGCAGCCTAAGCTAACCTTGGCCGAAAACAAACCGATGTACAAAAGGGCTTGTTGTAAAATAAAGCGTAAAGCATGGGATGCAACAAACATCCCCCACATCCTTTTTTTATCCCCTTAAGAGATAAAATGGTGTCTGAGTCTGGCTCTGTGATGCAGCTTCCTTGGTAGAGTTATACAGTACCTGGTGATGCTTGATGCCGAGGAATGATACTGCTTTTGTTGATTGAGTTGGACTGTATTTTAATAGAATTGCATTTAACTAGTTAAAATGAGCTCAAATTTCAATGAAATGACTATAAAATATATGCAGTACATGTTTTGATCAATATACTGTAATAACCCTGATAATGTAACAGACCAAAAAGGAATAAGGAATATAGAGATGAAAGAGTAATGTTAAACTTTTGCAGGATAATTATGTTGTGACAGTGTGAAGGATGAAAATAAATATTTACAAAAATGGGGAAAAAAGCTGCAGTGAAGGTTGCAAAATGGTTTACAGTAAATGTTTGGGATGAAAGGAATCAAAGTTTTATATTTGCAACAATGCTGACTTGAAGCAAACCAGCAAAAATACAAAAGAAAGGAAAAGGAAAAATAATAAGAAAAAAAAAGAGTTTTTTTTCCCCCTCTACAAATGAAGTTAGAGAAAAACCCTCCTGGACAGGTTGAAGTCAAGTATTACATGACCTACCACACAGCATCTGGGCAAGCTCCAAAGTAGCTAATCCAATCTGTGTGCACTTGTGTGTGTATAAACAAATGTGTGCGTGTAGTCTCATGTTGACCACTCAAGGCAGAATGATCTGCAGCGTGCCAGCTGAGGGAACACACCAGGAGAATAGCGGGAAAGAGGAAACGAATACATAAGAGCTGCACCACTTCAACCAGCAGGATTTGAGCCTCACTGATAAGCCACCGGCACAAATGCACAGGTCGTAACTTAAAGACTGCCAAAAAAACCAAAACATAAAATTTCTCTGTGACCAGACAGGCTAATGAAGGCGGTGGCGCCTGGCCGACATCCCCGACACATTTTCTGGTAAATTGCCCATGGTGCATATAAAAACAGCCCCGCTGCAATCAGCTCCAGTGTCAACTGGTCTATAAACCTTGCAGGCCTCGCTGAGCGGTGGCAACCGGTCTAATTTTGGCAGAGGTATGGTGAAAGTTAAAGCAGCTCCAGAATGAGGCACCAGTTCGTGGGTTCTCAACATGCTTAAGGTCCATGTGACTGCAGAGAAATGCCTGGCATCAATAATCCGCCTAATCCTTCCCTGTGGTGATTTAATTCTTAAACAAGATGTAGTTGTGAGAAAGTAGGAAGAAATCCACAAACACATGTAGAGGAGTTACAGTACGACTTACAGGCATAAAGAAGAACTCTGATCTGTTAATGCTTTCAGTTAAAAGTGTTGATGAGGAAATGAGGTTTACTGTAATCATTGCATACCTGTAGTATGTAGAGGAGAGCAATTACACCATATTTCTTTATCATTTTAAATAAAAGCTTTTATATAACAGCTTCAGTGGAGCATGTGATCTTTTGTTTTTTTTCATGTCTGTATCTAAATTCTCATGTAGAACATGCAATTTCTCTCTCAACAATCTAACTAAATTACACATTCAGTTTGACTCACCGATCAATGAATATCTCACCAGGTGCTCTCGAAAGATGAAAAGGAAGACATTTTCATACATTGATAGCGATGTAGTGAGGTGTTTGACTGGAAGTGGAGTTTGATTTCAATTATTTCTCACACTGACTGCAAATTCAGTTGTGTTGTGAAAGCAAACAGCGTCGATCATGGTTCACTTTCCATCATTTTCTCAAGAAAACATTTCAACAGTTCAACCTGCACGACCATAACGACAGCAGTCAGTTTAAAAAAAAAATCTTGGTCTTCTATTGCGGAAGACATGAAATTAGTTTGCAGAGGTCAGAGATGGAAAAACAATGTTTCTGGAAAAAAAGGCTCAACATTGACATTTTACCTGTTGTAATTTGCATTAGACTTTCTCTCTGTGGATTTTTATCTAATTTGTTTGGCACTGGTCATAGATAATATAATCAAATCCATTCATGTTTGCTTATGTTGAAAACTGCTGAAAATGTGAAAATTTAAGGCCTACTATATTACTCAGCTGCATTTGTACCTCAGCCTCCTGTTGCTTTGAGTATTGATTACACCCCAGCAAATACAGGTTTAATTTGAAAAGAACCATTTTAACTCTGGGAAACACTCCTCAGCAAACAGGACATCTGCAGCATGTGATTAAAATTTTCCTCAGAGGAGCAAGAAAGGTGAAGCTGCATCTTCACCAGCTTCAGACTGACCGTGCTGCTGTTTGTAAGTGATGCAGAAATAAAAAAAAAAAAAAAAAATCAGTTTCTTCCCCTGGGCTGGAAAACTCATATTTTCCTCTGCGTGCTGTAAAAAACAGTTTTACTTTAGTAACTTGGTTATTTATTCATTTATTCATAAATGGTGTTTTTGTGAGTAGCCTAAAGCACTTTTTGCCTTGTGCAATCTTGTGTTGTGTAATGACGTAACAAGACCTGAGAATAGTTTTTTTTTAAAAAAGCTTACATCCTCTTTTTAGGATGCCACTTCAATATTTCTTCAGTCAGTCATTTGGTATCCACATGCCATGCAAGGCTGTGACATCAGTGTGACTTTTCCAGCCGTGAAGCCTGTGGGAAGGCCATGGCCTGGGGTACCGACAGACACATCACAGAAAAACAAAAAACAAAAAACAAAACCTTGACAGCAAACAGATGACCGGGTGGAGGACGTTATGTGACACGGGGATATTTTTGTACCGGCTAAACACCTCCACCACCTTCCGTCCTCAAAAAGAGAAGTGCCCAAAAGTGGAATAATTAAAAGGAAGAAGTTGTCATGTTACAAGAATTTGAATTTAAAGGGCAACCCTCTTTACCCGGATGCAAATGAGCTCCTGTGTCAGAGCGTAAAGGCCTTTTGTCTTCTCCGTCTGAGGAGTCCCAGGACTACTCTAGAACTGCCCTTTGAGTCACTGCTCCAAACTCTCAGTGTGAAAAATGTTCCAACAGTTTGGAGAACAGCGGATTACAGTAAATGCCTCTTTCTAAACACAAAACCTAAAAGCTGTGGAATTTACTGCCTCACATAAAACCCCTGTGTGGGATTCTGCCTGCTTTCACAAAAGAAACACCACTCAATGTCCACTTCCTTTTCCAAAACATACGCTGTTGTGACAAAAGGGAAGTTTCTGGGGGAAAGTACATATGTAAATCAATTCCTGTAACTGAAAAAAAATTGTTCTCCTTCAATATTCAAAGTGAAGCGGCAGCTCAAAATAAAGGTTGTGCATCTGTGTGTGTGTGTCTTTGAGTTTAGGGTGACAGAAAGATGCTCCTCGGGGAGCTGAGCATTATGTTCCTGTTCACCAGCGGTCACCTCTACATGGCTCATTAACCTCGCGGCCAGACCGGAGCAGACAGGAGAGAACCAAACTGCCACAGGAGAATGGAAAAACACTGTTGCCACATCCTCCAAAACAGCCACTCTGGAATGACAATGGCAGCCATGACATGCCAGTACCAGCCCCAGCCCCAGTCCTAGTCCCAGTTCAGACTGTAAGCCTATTTGTAATCCTTTCCGCTCAACCTGCCCTCGACCGAGCACGTCTTTGTTAATGAGGCTACAATGTGCAAAACAATAGAAATACCACTGACTTAACCGTGTCCCATATTTTCTTTCATGCCTCGAGGTTATTCACAGAGAACATGGAGTTGATCTATTTGAGTTTTAAGAGTTGAGGGATCTTAGTAAAACATGAACCAGGTCGTTTCTACCTGCTAGATTTTGGATAGCAGCAGACTAATTTTAGATTAACAACCCAGCTTTATTTATGTTTTATTCTGTAACTTTATCTTTGGTGGTCAGTTTGCTAAAGTGGAGACAAAAAATAGATATAATGGTCCATCCATATTTGCATGGAGCTTTCTTCAGCACATCAAAGAATCTCAGAGGGTTAAAGTCTGGACTGTGGTGGATAATCCATGTGTGGCAACTGCTCTTCACAGTTTGAGTTTTCTCAGAATATACTACTACCAACAGGGAAGAAGAAATAATATATAGATGGAAAAAAACCTGCTCACTCTGTATTTTTAGGTCAGCTGAATGAATTTTTTTGGCATACAACTTTGCTGAAAAGTTGTAACCCTTAAGCCAAAAATCATAAAGCTGCCCCTACATGTTTGTACATAAGGAACCAGGTTTGACGGATGAATCACTTTATCCACAGCTCTTCTTGCCCTGATGCTCCCACTTCTCAGGAACGGGGTAAATCTGGACTCAGACCACATGACCTTTTCCATTGCTCTAGATTGCAATACTTAAGCAAATTGAAGCCTTTATTCCTATTTTTCAACACTAGCCTTAGTTATAAGCATTTTCCTTGAGGCTACTCATCCGTTTGATCCAGCAGCTTGAGTTCTCTTTGAATTGTTTCTGTGGAAATGCACATAAATGCAAGTTCTTTTTATTTTCTTTAAAATGATTTTGAATGAACTCCAAACATCATGATTCATACTCTTCTTTTTAAAAACAATGGATCATCACTTTCCAGGTTTTAAAAATGTGTTGGACAGTTCTTAACCCAGTTTAGTTCCAGTAATCTCCTTAGATGTTTTGTTTGCAGACCAATAATCTGCCCTGAAACGATAACATCTTCCTCATGACTGCAGGATGTCTTCAGACGTAGTTGTTTAAGGAACAGACTCCTTTATAAAAAGTTTAATAAGTGATGTTTTAACTGCATAGCAAACTATATCCTGTTTTCTGGTAAATGCTCACCGATGTTAATCATTTCCTTGCTCCACTGTTGAAACAATGCAGTAGCGTTGACATGATCACTGAATGAAGCTGAATGTAGCATTTGTAATTAATTTGCTGGCTACAGTCTTCCAGCTGTTGTGATTGAGTTGCGGAGGTCTGCCTGTGTGTCAGGGGGAGATAGCGTGGCCTCTTTCCAGCTTACAGCAAACGGACGTGAATGACGACTTGTTCAAATGGCTCGTCTCTATGGAAACCATCTACAAAAGCATCCCAGCTATTCATGCAGAGGAACATTGAGGCTGCAGAGGAAGGAGAGAGGGAGACAGAGGGGGAAAGGGAAGAGGGGAAAACAGATTGAAGTAAAGCAAGAGAGTGTGAGGGGAGGAGGAGAGCGGGGAGATAGATCATCAGAAGCCCACGGCGACAGAATAGGAGAGGAAGGGAAAAAAAAATTAGAAGAAGAAAAAGAAATAATAGAAAAAAAAGGAATGAGGTTGCGAGGGACTGGCGTACGAGACAACACTCAGGATAACAGCTGCTCTGCATGCTTTGCTGCATTCAGCATCACGGTGTCCTTGTGTACAAAGACAAAAATGACCCTCAGCTCTATAGATTTGCACACATATCTGCTGGAACACACAGCAGACATACTGTACACAAAGCCATGTCTGTGCTCAGCAGACAAAAAAAAAAATCTCCCCATTGCCATGGCAGTGAGCATCAGAGTGTTCAGCAAATGTCAGTCCCCACTACAGGCAGACACTGCAGCGACCGCTGCTGCATTTCTCTGCTAATATTTGGCGGTTAGAGCTCTGGGTGGAATCCTGATCAGTGAATACTTTTGAAAACGAACTTGTGGGTTGAACTTTGAGGTTGAATTTAGGTCGTAGAATTCACAAGCCCCAGAGTCCCAGTTCTGTCCGCGAGTCCCCGGGAAAGACTCCAAACAACACATGAAAATTCTGCATAGATGCAACCAACAAAGAAAAATCCAGGTGAGACACTAGCAGTGTGAAGTGTGTTGACCTAGTTTCAGTTGTATTATCCATTAATATGAAATAACAACTACTATAATGCTCATACGACAAGGCTGCAGCTGCATCAATGGAAAGCACTCCTCTTCTCTAGCAATACAGGCAATGTAATCCTGAGGTGTCTAACAAAGGCAAAATGACTCTACGTTAAAAGGTACAGGTTTAATCTCTTTTGGGATAATTGTTTCTCCCATTATTGATACTTGTGTTTATTGACAAAAAAGAAGATACATATTTTTGTTTTCAAAGGATTCTCGTCCTCTTTACTGAATCTGAAATAAACCGAACTAAAACCTAACGGGAAACTCCTCAGTAGCTTGTAGGGTTTTGACCATAAACAATCCAAAAAGCCCAAAACTGCAAAATCCCTTTTTTGAAAAAGAGATGAAACGTACGGCCAACTTTTCATGGAGTCGGAAAGATCTCAAGCCGTCTGAGTTTCATAATTGCAGTATGGTTAACTGTTTTTTAGATTTACACCTGATCCTTTTTTTTCTCCTGCATCTCCGTACACATTGCCATATATGAAAGTGTAGCAGCAGGGACCCTATTAGTTGATAGTCATGTCACATCTTCTGTTCTAGCCTTATAATACATCTCTTCCAGATGAACTCTGTCAGCCTCTCTCTGCTCAATTGTATCTTTCTTTTCTTACAATAATCTGACTTTAAAAAAAAAAAGCCTTTGTCATCGTTGTATCACTTGAATTTCCTTTTCTAATCATTTTATCAGGATCATAGTGTATCAAAAGAAAACTGTCAGGGTGCCACTTTCCTTCTTCCTGTCGCCTGTTTATTACCAAACAATCATTCCACGTGTTACTTTAAGCAACACAAAATCAAGAAAAGTTCTGTAAAGGTAAAAATATGTAAGCCGAGAATTCCTTGACCAGGGGAAAAGGATTAGACTATTATTTAGAAAAAAGATGTGTTTTTTTTCTCCAGTCACTGGGGAGAAGTAGAGTCTGAACTATTTATAAGCAGCTCCAGTCTGTGGACCTGTGGAGTCTTGTCACGCATGCTTGCCCTGGCCAAGCTTATTCACAAAGAGAAACAAACACTTGGAATCACAAATAAAATGCTTTTAGTCAAGCGAAATCATCCTAATTGGAAGCATGCTTCTTCTTAAGAGTTTTTTTTTTCCAATTGAAGGCTTTGAGGAATTGAAAAGGAAAAGTAGATTTAAAGTTTGTAAACTCCATTCCGTTTTTGTCTTAAATTAGCCATTTAAACTAATTTGTGTGTGCACTGGCATACTAGTGGGGTCACACCATCTCAGGTTATCTTATTGTAATCAGCTTTTTATATTTCTATATTTTATTGTTTTTGTACATTTATCTATATAAAAGCCTTAGATGTGTTCTCACTGTTTGTTGTTCATGCTTGTGTATTTTCTTGCTGGTTTCAAAAAGTCTTGTTTTGTACACTGCAAAACAAATCTACCTTTGGGTAATAAAGTGGCATCGACCTTGACCTGTGTGCAACTTGATTGTGCAAGAGCTTTGAAAAATCTGTGTCATGCATCTGATGAAGAGAAATAATCATTCATGAGATTTAGTCCAGAAATCTCCCTTTGTCTGCAAAGCTTGGGTGTATTTGTTCTGTCCTGTGAGGGGAGACAAGGGGTAAAAGCATCACTTGACTAGCATCTGCTGCAGCATATTCTGTAATATGCACATGGAGACTCATTTCACCTTTGCCACTGTACTTCTAACAACAACCAGTGGTCACTTGAAGCAACGAGAGATCAGCTGAAGGGGTTGTTTTGATGTGGGTCATGTGCAGTTGAGACCACTGAATGTAATCCAGGAAATCTGTGCAACAGATCCAGCTCTGGGAAGAAAGTGATGTGACCTTATTTAATCATACTTGCAGGGCCAGATGACACCCAGTTATTTGTTACCCCTCCCTTCATGTTTTATCCTCGCTGTGTGATGGGCTGAATCTACTTAGCTGAATATCAAGGGTGTGTTTTTCATGTCGGGCTAATGTCAGCTTGAACTTGGCCAAATAGTTGTGCAGCTGCAAGGACACAAGCCCTGACCTGTTTCCCAACTACAGCATGATGAACAAAGATGGAGGAGCTACTGATGGGGAGGGAGACGATGACTTAAGAAAAGGGAATATTTCTCAAAACTTATCAAAGTCTGTAGGAAACCTGTGACTTTTGTGTCTATTTTCACATTGAGAAAACTCAATGAACCCATTAACTCTTGCATAGTGCACACATCATATATTTATAATGTAGCAGCAAAAAGGTAACCACTCGTATGAATCGCTCTACCACTCATAAGAGGTTTCTGCCTCTCTCATTCACATCTTCAGTCTTTCCCTCAGACAGGCAGCAGTGTCAGTGGTGTGTGCTGTCACCATCTTTCTTTCTGTTGTTATCTGCAGCACACCAGGCTGAAACACAGAGCTACTGCTTGTGAACATGCGCTCCTTGCCTGGCAGTCGACATCAGGATGCTTGCTGCATACTTTGTATCATTCCCTCTTTCATTCTGACAGCAGAGGCTGCCTGTGAAACAGGAAACAGGGCAGAGCAGGAGACTGGAGAAACCATTTCCCCCACAGCCCCTCATGACACAGATTTCACGCAGGATGTGTCAACCTGGTTTCACCTCTCAAGCACAATCACACATTGCCTTGAGGGTCATTCACAGCAATCATAAAAATTGTATTTGGTTTTCCCTGCTGATCTGGTTGGATGAGGTGGCAGATTGGTTTCTGTCTGGCTCGGGAGGAGGAGGAGGTGGAGGCGGCAGCTTGATGCATAGGGTATGAAGAGGACAGAAAAGGAGGCAGATACGGTTTGATTATACGCTGAGAGAGTTATTGAAAGTATATTTGTTCTGTAATAGTGAAAAAAGTCAACGGCGTCTTTGTTTAATGATGTGAAAAGGTACAGCAACATAGAAGCAGCTTAGAAATCCAAACCAACATCCACCAGCTTAAAGGGCAACTTTCTTTTTTCCAGCCTGACCTTATTTCTAGGAGTATATACATACATTTACACACCGGTAAAGTTTCTGCATTACTTTGACTCCTTGGGAAGATATTACGTTGAGTCGCCCTTCAGTGTGCGTCCAGTAAAATGGTGGAGACGGGGCAGCCATTGTATAAGACATTATCTGCAGCAAAACTCCTTGGTTCCATCCTTACATCGTGGCTGCCCCGTCTCCGCCATTTTACTGGACGCATACTGAAGGGTGAATCCACGTAATATCTTCCCAAGGACTCAAAGTGATGCAGAAACTTTACTGGTGAGTAAATGCACGTATATACTCCTAGAAATAAGGTCCAGGTTGAAAAAAAAAAAGAAAGTTATCCTTCAAAGGCAGGGTAGGGGATCCTGGAAAAACGTGTTGAGCAAGCTACATTTAGAAAAAAAAAAAAAAAACACCTTCCCGATTCCAATGCTTACAGCGCACACACCGTACACCCTGATCACTCACGTACAGGTTGCCGAAGACAAAGAAAAACAGCCGAGTGGCTCGCTAGCTAGTAAACAGCTGATTTACCGTGCTTCTAAAAACACTAATTAGCTCACCTCCAACTCCTTCTGTGGTGTAAAACACAGAAGGAGAAAAAAACATCTGTTTTTTTCTTTTGGGTGGTTTTTAAGGGCAAACAGCTGCACAGATGATGGCAGCAAGCAGCCATGCTTGTTTACACTGAGTCGTTCATGGGGCAGTGCGAGCGCAGGAGGTGGGGGGAGGGAGACAAACAGCAGTACAGTTTGATGGACATATCATTCAATCGTTAAGAACTGGCCGTTCAGGACGATTGGATGGGTTTTTTTTCAGTCCTATGTTCCACAGGTGACTAATTTTTTTTTTTTGTGTGTGTGTCAGAGCACTTAATTAATTGGCTGAAATCGGGGTGTGAAGAAGATTTTAAGCAATATAGTAAAAATGCTTCTGGAAAAATGGAAAAATGCTTCTGCCTTCTGCCCATTTTTCCTCAAGTAATATGAATATATTTAATTCCCAGGCCATCAAGATCTTGTTCTCCTATGAATCATTCTGCCTAACTGCGTAGCATCAGTAGGTTTAGGTTTGCCGTTTCTTAATATCACATGAGAGACTGAAGCTACTTCTAGAACAAAGCCTCAGTTAAAATAAACTGAAAAACAGATATGTGTGTGTTGTTTTCACCACATCTATGAAGGACTGCTGCACAGGTCTGCATTTCAATCACGACCGCCATGAATGAGTGAAGCTACTCATTCAAGAAATTCTTTGCAGCAAAAATCAGACATGCCACAAAAGAAAAGAGGTTTAGCTGAATGCAAGCCTGAGACAGTTATTGGAAAACAAAGAGGAAATGTGAATTATTTAGTAGGACTGGTTTAGAAACAATGAACAGAGGGAAAATTATGTTTGGAAACAGAGGCTGTAACTATGGAAAAGGTCAGACTACAAACATGTTGACATGTTCCTCTAGCAGCTTACACATGAACACACAATAATAACAGGTTATGTTAGCACACGAAGCTGCAAACAACAACAAAAACATAATCTTAAGTGATGAAACATTTCAGGCTCGACTTACTCTAAAAATGTGTGTGCAAGTTGTGTAGTATTTGTTAAATACACGCATCTCACCTAATTCATACCCGTTTATGTTTGTGCATACACTGTAAAAGTACAAATGCATGCAGATCATTTACACAACTGACTCCTTATTTTCTCCAAAACAGTGAACTAAATGAGAAGGAAAGCAACCATGTACCCACAAATCTGTGCAGGACAATGCAGAACCGAGTTGAACAGTACCAGTCAGCTTAAAGGGTCAATTCACCCCGTTTTTCTCTAATACCTCAAGTATTATCTCCTTGGTATAAATGAGAACAGCTGCTTCCATCTTTACACCATCTAAAATCAAATTTAATCGTTATTAAGTGGGTATTTTCTAAATAATTAAAAAAAAAAATCATCCCCATAATGATCCCTCATTACAAACCGACCTTCTCTTCTATGTTGCCTTGTAAAGCACAGCAACAATCTGTCACAAACAGCTTTAAGTGAGAAATGAAAACAGCACACGCTTCCATAAAATCCTGATTACTGTTTAATATCTGCAGTTCTTACAGAGCTGTTTCTGGAATGCTAATTCAGTCTGACAGACCATCATCAAATGTCTCATGCAGACACAACCAGGCAAACCCAAACAGTCCGAGTGTGAGCTGTGTGCTCCTCTGCAGAGAGAAGTTTGTGTGAGAAATAGCCGGTAAGTGTGTGTGCTGCAGCGATAAAGAGATAATTACACGGAGGATTTTACCCACAGCTTGTTATCTGGCAAAGCTAAGCAGGTGCATGACTGCATACATGAGAAGGAGAAGGTTTCTTTCAGGAAGAGGATACTTGCTTTTAATTTTCGGGTGAATGCTTTTATCAGCAGCATCACAGATTTGAATATGTGCGTTTTTCCCGCAGAGCTGCTGTCGGTACAAACACTGATACTTCCCTTGTGGCTACTAAAAGCTCTCTTCAATACATCCTCCATCTTCTTCCTTTCATCTTTATTCACTTTGAGAAATCATGTCTACAACTATCCACAGATTCACCTCTCCACCTGCTTCCCTGTCTCTCTCTCAGCCCGTCTCACCAGCTTTCTGATCCATGTGAACCGGCGACCCTCTCAGCCCTCTCTATCCAGGCTTACAGTTCACGTGGTGTGGAGCGGATTACATTCTTGACATCACTATGCCAGATGTTTACGACTGAAATAGACACAACAACTAACCTCACCTCCAAGTCAAACAAAGCATTTCGCCTTGACCCGTTTATGCCAGAGAAACTTCCGTTCTCTCAGAGGAAAAATATAACGAATGGCCAAACCAAAACTGAATTAGTCCACCTGCACATTCAGCAGCAAACTCCCTCCTCTGAGCCCGTATGGAGATCAAGTAGCCGGTGCAACGCCCACTGGAACATACACATTAGCATGATTAAATTGGCCATCGCCTTCCCATTTATTAAAAGCCTCGCAGAGAATGGTGGGAGGTCTTTTCAGCCGGTGAGCAGAGAAGAAGAGGGAAGTGCTGCGAGTGTAGAAGTGTCACGGCTGCTGCGTGAGCCTGACATCACCCAGGGAGAGAAGTTAATGAGGGTTGTAAGGGTGTTTCTGACACTGTGCTGACTTCATTTCTACCAATGCGACGGGTGGGGGGGGTTGGGTCATATTGACAAGCAGGAAAACGTGGGTGGTGGGCTCTGGGAGTAACTGGAGATTTAGGGCTTAAGCAGTTGCTAGATGGAGCTCGGTTAGTTTTAAACAACATGCCTGTGTTTTGCACAGGCCATGTTATGTGGACACAGACCCTCTCCCCACTCTGTCCTGCACTCTCAGCAGTTTAAAAGAGGAGGATTAGACACAGGAGTGTGCCTTTCTCCCTCGTCTGCTGGAGAGCAGTCGTATAATCTCTCATGCTGAGGAGGGAGGATTTGGGAGAAATGACCTGTGCTCACTTCACTTTCTTGTCCTTCCCTTCCTCTCATGTCCTCAAAGTTGAGTGAAAACATTGCTGCATCCTTCCTTCCTTCCTTCCTCCCATCACTCTCACTTGTGCTTTTTCATTTTCCTGCTGGATGACTCCACATTCATCAGCATGCAGCACCACACAGCTGCTCCGGACCAGGCGGGCTAGCAGACATGCAGGCTGACTTGTCAATAAAGGAACCACAGTAACAGGGCATCTCAGCGAGGCCTCCAGCCCTGTCACTGACGTCTCTCTCAGCAGCCTGAACCTTTTGGTTAATGAGCACGTAATTGTTGAGCAAGCAAAAAAGAAATTGGGAAAGCGAGGAAGCCAAACTAGCCACGAGGTGAGAAATGTAATAGAGGTAGTATATTGAGAGATGTTGGTGAGAAAAGTGCAAGGACAGACTGTTCCAGTGAACAAAGTAAAACATAAAATAGCTAATTTGTCCTACAATGTGTGGTGCAGAACAGTCAGTGGAGAGAGAAGAGGGGAGGAGGAACACCATGTCTAAATCAGAGGAGCTGTGGGGAGAAGTGTGGTGCTCAGTGGGAGGTGACATTGAAAGCGTGCAGTTTCAAGGACAACATGGAAATATCACATAGTCTCGCTACAAGGCAGACATGAGCTGTGGTGGGGCCATGATTGGGCAGAGCAGTCTGCAGGAGAGAGGAGGAGACAAAGGACACCGAGCCGTGTCTCCAAATTATCTGACAACATGAGATGATAGCAGGTGGTAGATTTACTGCTTGGAAGCGCTGAAGGAGAAAGACAGGAGAAAGTTGCCATGACTAGTTTGACTTTGAAGCCACAATTTCTCACAGGTTTGGATTCAATACTACAAAACCACAGCAAGCAGTTTAACAGTCTTTACTAGGACAGTTACAGTCGTGCTGAAGATTATTGACACCCTCCATTAAAAAATAAAAAAAATCAGTTGTCAGTGAAATAAGTTGAAATTGACAAAAGTAATAATAAACAAAAATTCTATGAAAATTATAACACTGAATTTGAATTGTAGGTCAAAAGAAATATTAAAACTAAAACACACAAAAAATAAAACGAGCCAACAAGCATGGTGGGGCTCTGAAGCTAAAATTTTATTGAGCAACATTCTGAGGCGATCACTGCAATCAGGTGTTTTCTGCAATACTCAAAACGACTTTTACACCTGTTGACAGGTGTTTTGGTCCGCATTCACAGGAAAGGTGCAATAGTGTGTCTGGGCTAGTTTTGTTTTGGTTTTTTTTTTGCTTGGTTTTTTTTTTCATTACTTGCTACCACAATTTAAAGGCAATATTGTTTCACTATTATACTATATTTCACTAAAATTTAGTTTTGTAAATCTTTATTTATTATTATTTTTTTTATTTTTTTGTTGTTTGAATTATTATTGTGAATTTAGCCTTTTCTTTAAATGGAGGGTGTCAATCTTGAGCACGACTGTAGTCTTCATCATCTTAGTTAATTTGGATGTACAGTATATGGTTGATGGGCAGGTTACCAAGTTAGTAATGCCAGAAGTTTCCCCCAGTAGTGGACTGATTTACTAAATCTTTGAGACTAATGGCAATTTCAGAAGAGAAAAAACTACCATTATATTTTAGAGAATGGCTGATCATTTTAATCAAAAGGTGAAAATAACACTTTCATGTATTCTGTCTGACTCTGTATCACCAGTTATGATCATAACCTCCATTAAAAATCAAAACTCAAGTTTCATTTATCTATTTTTTCCCCAATTTTCAGATTAAGACAAGCAGCAGCTCGATTCAGCAGAACCACTGCACACTCAGACGGCACACATTATACACAAAATACTGTATATTGTATAAAGAAATGATAAAATATCAGAATATTGAACACTTCCTCAAAAGCAGAGAAAATTAAAAACATCAGAATATTCAATCCCCACAGTCAACGCAGGCCAAACGAGGGCAGAACGATTTATCATTTCCAACCAAAATATACTTTAAAGGTTGAATATGGAACATTTTTATTAAAAGCTATATTTGAAAAAAAAATATACCTCCACAAGCATTTCCTTAAAAAATTATCTTCAGCTTGAAAATAAATATAAGATCAAATTTAACAGGTTTGACAATGGCATTATGTTTACATTTGTCTACAAGCCAATACAGGCCGCCATTGTGGGTTGCCAGATAAGGTCTCTATGATGCAACAGTATGTTCGACACAGTTAGGCTGGCTCTGGGAAAACTGGTGGACTCGGCAAGTCAAGCAGCTGCTTTAGAGCCCTGGAGATATTGTTATCTGTCGAAGAATAGGAGTGACATGAGAAGAGCAAAACTGGAGTAAATTTAGGTGAAGCCTACACTAGATGGACCCACACAAACATTTTTCACAGCACCAAAATGGGGAAATGGCGACTTCTCTCCTGGATAGGTAAGCTAACTTGCTTGCTAATTTGGCAAACGTTAACTATCAGACTAAAGAAAAAGCAACTGGAGTTGCTTTTCTAGAGTTGTAACTACAACCTAGACACACATGATGTTGCAACTGTGTCCATATTCCATATCTAACCTTTAATTCCTTTACAGTTCACGTGGTTGTGCTTCTAATCCCAAACAAAAAAAAACACACATCTAAATGCATTTGACCCAGAGCGGTGAGATATTGGGGTCAGATAAAAGAAAGCAGAAAAAAACAATAACTTCTGGTACTGTTCTGAAAACTGTAAATTTGCAGATAAACTGGAAGCACACCAAGATCAGCATTATAAAATGAAAATTCATCAGTTTTTATGTTGACAGGAGGACACAGGAGACCCCCCCCCCCCCCCCCCCAACACAACGTACAGTGGGGACAAGTCTCCTTTTAGCCTTAAAGGAAAAGCAAGAATTGACAAAGATTTTTTAAATTTTCTTTAAGGGGATATTGTGTAAGTTCTCCTGTTATCTATTCACAAAAAAATGATCATTTTGTTCAGAAGTGTTTTTCCATTAATCAGTAATCACTCCCATCAACAAACTGAAGTGCTCCTGTAAGCTCTGAATTTGCCGTTCGTATCATTCATATATACATCGAACGGGTCGGCTCGGTGGTGCTACCACGTCGTGTCGCCATGTTTTTACGTTCAGTAGAAGCGTGACAGCAGGAAACCACAGAAACTCACCGGAGACACCGGAGTTGTCGGCTCAGTTCGGGGTGATGTTTTTGAAAAGTCACCGCGGGTGCAGTGAGGAGGAACCAAGCGTTACTCTGATGCTGGGTTCACGTGCAGTCGGGCAGATGGCCGTCAGTAACAAACCAGATGTCATTTTAATCACAGAAGCCGAGAAAAAGACAGTAAAACGTGGATCAGGGAAAACAATACGACATCGCCATGACAACATATCAGATGTAAACTGAAGTCACTGTAACTGACAGACCATGTCTTCACATAGAGGCTTGTTTATACCTTTACACACAGCGACTGTCGTCTGTCTGCCCGGTTCCACGCGAACACAGCATAAAAAGTGCTAGCGAGTTGCTTGCGATATACAATTGTTACACAATGTCCCTTTAAAGGGACTAGAGGCAGGAATTGTGAAAGAATAAACATGCATGTCCAGTTTTTTACTACTAATGGGTGATGAAGCTTTAAAAAACAAAAAGAACGAGCCCACCCACGTCTCTCTCCGTTGCCTTGAACAGGATGTGTGCTGCATAATGCGCTGCGTTTCGGTGGCACAGTCCTGCGGATATGATGTCAACTGATGCTGCATACGCGTCCCCGACAGTTTTGATACAGGAAGGAGACAGTCGTGGTGAATTCAAATACTGCAAGGGATAGTTATGGATTCTCTGAGACACTAAAAAGTGGAACTATGCAGAAAAAGACTATCTGCATGGTAAACAATGCTATAGCTTCAGTTTGTGCACGCTCGCGTGCCGGCTTGGCTGGTGGCTGCAGTTACCCGCAGCGCCAGTCACGCCACTCGTGAGTCTCATTTCTTCATCCTGCCTCTAGTCCTTTAAAAACAAACAAACAAACAAAAAAACAGTGAATGTTAGCTGTAAAGGAAACGCACTCATCCGTATTGGATACAAATTTAGAACCCTAAATAGTGCTGATGGTGAGAATATTCATGAGCTTCAATTTTTCATTTAACAATATCATGAGCTTTGTTTTGTTGGCATTCAGAACTAGTTTTGAGTTGCACAAAGTTTGCTGAGCAGCATTAAAAGCTCATATCACCATCTGCTCAGCTGTGATAAGTACTCTGCTCACAGTGCTGAGGGGATTATAAACACTTGCTGAACAAACCATTTCTAAATTACCCCAAGCATCTTTTTTGACATTAAGTTCTGAACATGGATTTCTATGATCATTTATCCATCTTGGACCAGTTTTAACTGTTAATGGCCGGGTTCCCAGTTAAGAACATTCTTAAGACTGAAAAACAACCTTGAGAAGAAGGGTTGCTATGATATGACTGTTTCCCAGATGCCTTCTTAGTGGTGTTCTTTAGGTTGTTCTATTTAACTAATACAAGCCCTAAATATTAAATAGATCAATATATATTTTATTGCGCTGTTTCACAACTCCAAACTGTGTGTATTTACTTTTTTCTTCACCCATCATGACTGGACCTATGCGTGATCACTCGATAAGAAGGGTTGAAAGACTGGGTCAGAGCATTTTTACACATCCTTTTTTGATAAGATCTTCTTAACGTTAAGAATGAATCTGTGAAACACATTTTTCTTAAGAAGAAGCCAAAAGAATGTCCTAAAGAAGATCTTAGTGCTAAGATTTTCTTAAAGGCTTATGCCACCTCTGGGTGAAATTTAGCCTCCCCCCATAGTCCCCTGGGTTACACAAGTGGGCAGAAGCGTTTTCTAGTCCACCCAGTCATTCTCTGAATCTGGCAGCACTGACTTTAGCTTAGCTTAGCGAAGTTTCTGTAATCTGGCGGTTCCAACTAGCGGTTGGTAGCGGTTCAAACTTGGTAAAAGTTCACTTTCACCAAATTGAAGCGTACAAAAGACAAACCGATTTCACATCAAAGGACTGACAGGCGGCATTCAATAGGGGAACTATATACCACGGAAGTACAGGTGAATCATAGGCGAAGTACCGCGTGTAGTAGCAAAAGCAGCACACATGCGCAGTATTCCCAGCTTCCATAAACAGGGTTGCCACCGGAAACTGCGCATGCGTGCTGCCTTTGCTACTATCTGCGGTGCTTCCCTGTGATTGGCCTGTACTCCCACGGCATATAGTTCCCCTATTGAATGCCGCATAGTCAGTCCTTGGATGTGAAATCGGCTTCTCGTTTGTATTCGATCAGAATGTCACAAAAAATAGTTGGAAAAAATCTCAAGTTAATTAGTTCACCTTCGCCAAGTGGTGCTAGTTGGAACCGCTAGATTAGTGAACTAGCAACTACGCTAAACTGAGCTAAGCTAAGCTAAGCTAAGCTAAAGTCAGTGCTGCCAGATTTAGAGAATGACTGGGTCGGCTAGCAAACGCTTCTGCCCACTTTTTCAACTCAGGGGACTGCGGGGGGAGGCTAAATTTCACCCAGGGGTGGCATATGCCTTTAACTGAATCTGGGAAATCTGGCCAATATCAGGAAATGCTCACAATGGTGCTTTGACTGTGCACTCTAAATTGATGTAGACACAGGAAAACGATCTAATACAAACATTTCCAAGAGTTTAAAGTATGTGAGACTGCTTTAAAAGATGACATTAAAGTCAGATATTTTTGCCCAGTTGGATGTCAACTGAATAAATGAAATCTTTTATTGCAATTGAACCAGCATCCCAGTACAAGGTGAATTCACCTTCTAGTACAACCCATTGCAAGATCAGACGAACATAACAACAACATGAAACAAAACAGAAATGGGGCAGACTGAGGTACAGACACAGAAGCGCACACCTGTTTAAATCTATCATAGATTGATCTTCTCAGCACGCATGGGTGTATCACCACACGGGCAAAGGAAATTTCTGAGGACCTCAGAGGAGGTTACCGTCCACCAGCCAGTCAGATGGATTGTGTAAGGGAGGAAATTCCTCAGCAGATGTTGACTAATTAAGATTGCTCCAAGGGCAAGGTGTACAAAAACATTTATTTTTCATATAGTTAAAAACTTGACAGGCGATTTTTCTGCTTAAATATTCTAGCCATTACATACCATTGTATCCACCAGGTTCTAGTTCCTTAATGTTCATTATTTTTCTGCTAAAAAAACACAACTGTACAAAGATTGAGTCAGTAAAGGAGAAAAAAAGAAGCTAGAAAATTACTAAATATTCTGTTTCTCAAATGCGACTCAAAATCTCACAGAAACATTTTAATAATGACATTGTGACATTCCACATCAAGTTTACATCTACTCTACAATCTGTAGAAAAGGCTTTCAATCACATATTCAACTTGCAAAACTAATTTTGCGAACATATTCAATGTTTAACATTTTTATTAAAATGATTTTTCATCACTACCTTACTCAAGCTGGATAAAATGTTAGGGCATTATTGAGACCGGTTCCTGCATGCAGTCGCTCTCCCACGACTACGCAATCTGTTTTAAAATTAATTTGCGCTCTGATTGCAGAGCTCGTGGGTCCTTTTACCCCCCTGCAGAAAATGAGCAGTGAAGCAACGACGACCCTCTTTTCTGCTTCAATCTGAGATGCTCGAGGCACAGCAAAGGAGGTCATTTTTACTGGGGGAACATGATGGATGTAATGTAGATATGCTTATCTGTCATTAAGCCCTGCTCTGCCCTCCCTCAGTCTCTCAGCAGGGGGAGGGCAGAAGGGTTTCAATCAGATTAGTGAAGAATATAACTCTACAGAGACATGCTGAGGCCAACAGCTAATCAGTCATGTCTACATGGAGAAGATACAGGCCTCACAACAGGAGCATCCATCTCTAAGCCAGTCGACCAGACTTCTTGTGTTTTGTCAGTTGTCTGACCTTGCACCCCAACGTCCGGTTTCTCTCCCTGCAGTGTGCAGCAAGTCAGTCCCCTCTGCAGCATCCTGATACTTGTCAAGGAGAGATCCTGAATCCAAACAAGCACCATGACAGCAGCCGCGAAGCTGACAAATCCCTCACACGACAGGGAAGTGGCTTCAGATCCCAACTCAATAACGGAACAGTGATGATTAATATGAAACATAAACATGATGTGTGATGAACAGTGAAGGGAGTGGTTGGAAGGAAGGTGAGGAATTAAAGGGGTGGAGTCCGGATGAGGCGGCTCGCTGCTCAGAAGGCTCTATAATTAGCCGAGGATGATCAAATGACTTTAAATGGGTTTGTCTGAAAACAGCAGACTATTTCAGATTTATGCTCTGAGCTATATTCATATCTCATCAGACTAATGGAATTCTCTGGAGTGCTTGATTGGTTTTTATCTCAGATCAGAATGGCTGATAGAGGTGTACAGCTGCAGCATTCATTAGCTGTCATTATGCAAAATGGAGAAAGGCTTTAACAAAAAGTGATGTCAAATGACAGTCCTTCAACTCCTCCTCCCACAGCACTGTGAATTCATGGTTTGATGCACCAGTATTGTGGCTATAGGAGTCATTTCATGGACGTGTAAGTGAGAGAGGAGCCTATAATAAACTCCTTGTGACAGAGAAATGGAAAACCTCCACTGGTCATTCGTGAAAGAATTAAAAAGAGAAATACTATGTGGCTCATACCAGGGTTACAGTGCAAACACTCCAGATCTGGGCTGAGGGAGTTCTGGTGCAGAATGTTAAATATGCTGCCTATAATCTGGCTTTGAACATCACTGACACAGAAAATTTACAGTGAAGTGTTTGAAGATTGCAGGAACGACAAGATTACTGGCTAATAAGCAGATAATAATGAACAAGACAAATATGTGATGGGTTTAGCAACACAAATATTTGCGATAAACATCTTAAAACTGTATTTTTTAGAGCACTTGATGCACCCAGGGTGGAAACTTGCTTTCCTCTCACTAAAATCATTTACTGCAAATCCCTCTTTGTCTGTCTGTGTCTTTTCTCTGCAGCTGCTTTCAAGCCCCATTAAATTTCCACATTGCATCACTTCAGACTCTACCAACTCACTTTTGTTTCCCTTTCGCCTAAAATTACACAATGCACAAACATCATCAATTGCAAATGTGAAGGCAAGGAGGAGATGGGTCTTTATCATGCATGAGCACCTATAATTGAACCAAATGTGGTCTGTGAATGAATGAGCTTAAGGATGATTTGATAGAAAAGCTCAAGAGAGACATTTCCATCAAATTTCTATTACAGAAAAAAAAACTGGTGTGCCTCTGAATACAAGCTTCTCCCATCCCTCCTTTTTGAGTGAAATTTCTTCTTGTTGTGTCTGAGGCCCAGGTGCACCATCCTATGGGACTGCTGTTTGTCCTTGGCACCTTCTCCTTGAGAAAATGCTGTATCAGACAGGCTGCTAACAGGGCCATCATAGAGCCCAAGCAGCAGCACAGACCTCTCTCTGGGGGTATACAGTTACACTGCAATGCTTCTATCTCTTACTGCTCTGACATTTCCATCCTTTCTCTCTTGAGAAACAAAAAAAAAAGATTAACTATAAGACAAAAATACAACCCAACAGGAAGTCCAAGTTGCCCATGGTAGGCTGGACAATGCCATTTCCAGTACAGAAAAAGGACAGCGACATGGATGTTCAATCGGCAGGCAGACAGAAACAGAAGAGCAGCTGGAAATAATGAGCCATGTTTTCACTGGCATAGGACAAAGTACATGAGCAACGCTGCCAGTCATTCAGTCAACTTATAAAAGACGAGCACCACCTCCCTCTCCAGATAGCCATAAAACTTTAGGCCTAGCTTCTGCTTTTCTAAATCTACTTGAAGATAGGTTAAGAGAACAAGCTGATCAAATTAGACTTCTTGCGCAGCTCAGATCATCACATATGATAAAAGAAGAGAAACTGTGTCTATGATTGTCCTAAAAGACAACAGCCTCCCAGCATGCAGAGAAACAGCATGAAAGACAGATGCACTCACATGCCAGAAAACAGAGAAAAAAAAAACCAATAAGCACATTGATGAGTGATTGGTTCAATGAAGAAAAAAAAAACAGCCCCTTAAGTAATTAACTCATGTGGGTCATTAAAGGGAAAAAAGAATCCTCCCCCAAAACTCCCAGAAAAACATTGCAGATTGTTTTTCCTTTTTTGGGGGGGGGGGGGGGGGGGTGGTGTCTCCAATCTTTCAAATAACTTAAACTCAAATAAAAATGTCAAGATATGTATTTGATCACATAATCTTAACTCTACATCCTGATTCAATTACATGATGATACAGTTTTTTCTATGACAATGAAAAATAAGCTCTTAAATAAATAAAGTACATGTTTGGAAGCTGGGGGTTTCTTTTTCTAAAATCAATCTTAAACTATAAAAAAAATTAGGTAAAAACATTGATTTTACCTAGAAATAAAACCCCATCCTCGTAGCATGCATTACATGGGGAAAAAAAAAACCTGTTTACAAAATGAAAAACAGTGACATCATCATTCAAGCTGGCATGAAGAGTTCAAATCATTTGAAGAATTACATATTTAATATTTTTGATTAGGAATAAAGCTGATTGAAAAATCTGAGAAAAAGAAAAGTTGCTCAATTATTATTCTGTGATGTTTATAGCAGTATCCGGGAGGGTTTTTTTTTTTTTTTGCCATCCACTAATGGCAGGGTAGTTTTTTGGCCTCAGGGTCCTGCTGACCTTCAAGAAAAATTGAAAGTGGAATTTCAAAGTTCTTCAGGAGAGATTTTTTTCTAATGAACAGTCATTCTATGGTAACGACCAAAATGGTGTCTGGATATTGAGGGAAGAATTACCTGAAGGGACAGAAAGCCACTCAGGAGTAATGGGTTTTTTTTCTTCCCTTTTATCCTGTAAATCATTTGATGTATTTTCTGCAAGTTAAAAAAAAGCATGCAAATCAGTGCAAAGGCCTCATCTGAGCCAGAGTACGACTCACTGATCTTCCAAAATGAGAGTGAGAGAACCCAGGAGGGAACAATAGTTACAGTCCTCACATATGGACGAACCGGGACCAAGGGTGAGACAGGCGGGGACGTAAGCAGAGATACAAGTGCACTGTAACTCATAGATAGCACAGCAGATATTTTATTCATAGGAAGAAAATCTGAAGCACGGAGAGTGACTCACAGAGCCACAGGGACGCTCCAGCACACACACTCTTACCGAGCAAGCAGGGGGTTGACAGGGTTTAACCCACCTACACTCACAAACAGAAAATACATTAAATAATAAAGTCCAAAATGGCTGGGCACCATTTAAAAAGATGTTTGCTGAATATCCTCTATGCATGACTCCACTACTTCCTGAACTTAAGGAAGCTTCTTTGTTTCCCGTCTCTCATTACTGGACAAAAAGATTAATCCAGGTGTGTCTGGCCAGTTACTGAGGTCCAGAAATGAAAGACAGGAAACAAAGAAGAGTCCTTAAGTTTAGGGAGTAGTGGAGTTGTGCATAGAGCCCATTAGCTGCAGTGTGTAGTTACTTTCAGCGTTATCACAGGAAGGGAGCTGCTCACAGCACAATAAAGGAAGGTGTTTGCACTTCAGGCGTCACATTCCTGAGCATCTAATTGTCAAGCATCAATGTTGTGCGAGGCTATTGTTAAAAGCACACAGATGCCGGTGTAGCAGCATTCACCTTGGCCGCCTGTGCACAACACAAGGAGGACTGACATGACTGTGCAGATTGCCCTACTTATGGCAGGAGGCCTGATGCAACTTAGGCGATGTGCAGTCATGGGTGTGTGATTTGAACCCACTCACTCCGTCCCAAGTACCAGCCGCTTAGGAACTCTTGCCAAGAAAAAAAAAAAAAAAAGAAGACGACTAAATTTGTGATGAGCTGAGCTGCAAGAAGATTCACGAAACACATCCGCACACGGACACACAAGCAGTTGGAAAAAGGGAGACAACTCCCCTCACATGGGATAATTAGAGCGCACGCAGAGCCTGGGAGACAAAGCCTGGCATCGTGAGAACAAGGCTCGCTTGATGAGGCCTCTCTTTTTAAATCCTCGGGATGAGCCCAGAGTGTGTCTGTCAATGGAATCACTCCAGGAGACATGCACGAGCTCGGAGGAAGAAGCAGCCAAGGTAGTTTAAGGAGGAGACGGAAGGACAGATGAAGACAGAAATCTGTAGATGAGCTGAGTGGCAGGAAGGTATCTTTGAGGGAATGAAAGCTCAGAGATTAAAGGCTTAGATTCAATCAGACATCCCTTCATACTGTTAGTCACAGAGCACAGATCAGACTACACCACTGATGCTACGCATAGGTGAGTCACTGCGCTCTGAGCCACTTTGAAGTCAGTTTGTCTCTGCAGGGTGTGGAAATGAGGGTTTGTCTGAGTGAGTGGGTGGGTGACGTGAGGGAGTGTTAGTGTGCTGGGGCAGGGCTCCTGGATTAGTACCCTTCTCTCTGCACCTCTTTAAGCACCCAGTGTTTCTTGTTGCTAAGAGGATTCACAGCATACAGGGCCGTCCCAACAACTGAAAGCAAGGTTTTAGGCTCTAATCTACCAATTCAACAGCGACTCGGTCTGATTTCCTGCAGATTGAGCGCACATTAACTCAGTGAACTTGATTGACTCAGCAGAAAGTGTAAGGCAAAACGGCGACCTTAACAGCTGCAGAAGGCTTGTACAATGTTGGGGAGATCTTAAGCAAATTCAGATGTTGCTGATTGCTGTAGCTTTTTTCCTCCTGGGCCTCTTATCTTGATCACCTCTGTGTGGTTCTAACACTCTGGGTTGTCTCGGGCCTTTCAAAGAAGCACAAAAGGCCTTCATAGAGAATAAATCACAAGCAGTTGCCCAACATTGCTTCATATCCAAAGCAAATACAAACATAAAAGCGCACAGCAGTACACTTTCATATCAATGCTCGCCTACAACCACACATAAAGAGAAGCACGTGCATTTTAGATGATTACAGGGAAAATGTTGCTCCAAGAAGGCTGCATCTGAGCTGCAATACACACCAACACCACAGTCATCTCTGCTGCACAATCCAGCGTTTCTCTTCTCCACCACTGTGCAGCCACTCTGGCTGCTGCATGTTTGTATGCAGGTTCTACAAAAGTTACTTCACCTGCATGACTTAAGGCTGCACTCTCTACCATACAAGCACAGTCTTGCCTTAAATTTAGACACATGTCGATATATTTGACACAAAAGCCAGCTGGAAGGAAATTAACGTTTTTTAGATTTTATGACCGGCTCATAAATGTGATGTGCTGTTGCATAACATGTTTTTTTTTTTCATTTTTATTTAGTGGTTGTGATAATCTCTGCTTGCCTAAGTCAGCAGAGAATAAAATGTACTGTATGCATTAACTGTTCCAGATATTCTGCACTCCATTAATCCAGTGGGAGCCATATCAGCAAATGCCTCAGAGTGATGCAACTCTCTGGGTAAACCCGTTTGTGGTTCTAGCCTGCGCCCCATTTTTCAAATGAACTCCTGCTAAGATCCATCTGCTCACTCTGGATTTTTTTTTATAAGTGAGTGAAATTGAAATAAAAGCCTGGTTGTTTTTTCTTTTGGATATGAAACCATCAGGACAAAACAACCAACGCAACTTGCAAAGCCTATGACACAGATGCTCAGAAGAGAGGGGTAAAAACCCAGCTAAAAAAACAACAGGCTAACAATCTGCTGCTCTCGCAGGTATCCGACAAAACAAAAACTGTTTACACAGCTGAAGTAGCTGGCCAATCTCAACCTCCTTACAAAAAGGAGGAACTGTGAGAGAAGAGAACTGCCGTGACGGTTAGAAAGACATGTCTATGACCACCTGAGCAGCTCTCACCTGACTATAAACTTAAGCTGGAGGTTCAGAAGTGCAGTCAAGCCTGTTAAGGAAGTAAAATCCACCTCAACGGTCTTCACAAAGCCCCAGTTAGCCTCTAACTGACTGCAGCTATCACAAACAGAAATTGTTTTTCCTGTCCAGTATTGGGTTGATCCAAAGTAGCAACAAAACAGCTTTTGCTTCAATTCCATCCCTTTTAAGCAAGAAAAACTTTCTAACTCAACTTGTTGCTGAGCTAAAACAAACAACTATGAATTACATTGAGGTTTTACCCTCTTCCATCTCCATTCAGTTCAATACCTAACAAATAAATTTGAATGCTGGTTTAATACCAGTTTAAAATGGGACCTTCTGTTTCTTGCCAGCATCCATTTGAGAGAGAACAGCTGATAAATATCCATATTTTGTGTATTTTCCCAACAAGGAAAAAGGCCTTGTCCTTCACATCAGCAATTAACTGAACCACAGGAAACCTTACAGTCATGATGCACAGCAGAAACCATAAATATCTCAATTTAATCTGGGTGACTGATCAGGAAAATTCATTGATTTCATCCATCAATCATCTCAGGAGATTCTGTACAGTATTGACCGGCAAGTCTGTGAGACTAGGGAGGCTGATTGAAGAGGGAATCATTACACAGGGGGACAGGTCTTTTGTAGAGTGCAGCTGCAAAGATTTTGTTGGGGGGGCATAATAACTATTATTTGCCTCCACACAATGCCAGCTGACACTGCTTCAAAATGGCCGAGGTTTGTCGCAAAAGCAGGAGGAGGAGGGGAGGGGGAGCATTCCCTGGTAAGTACTTTCTTGGCTCGGTGCAGAGCCAGGAGGAGATGTCTTGTTAAAATTGTTGAGGAGGAACACTTGTGTTTACCCTCTGAGTGTGGGGTTGTTTGCTCTAAAAATGTGTGCATTGTTATCCTGGGACACACATTTGTGATACAACAGGCACAACGAGGTAGGACATGGGGTTGGCTAAATGTCTAACTAGTGTTTATCAAGGATTTGTACATTCTGGTTTAAGAAACCAGCTGCTAAGAGCTATTTTAATCACCCTAAATACATTACAGACAAGCTAATTAAAATGAGACACTGCTGTCTGATGCAAAGGTGGCCATCCTGTTCAGGCAGGAAAATCCACAATTTGAGTCCTTAGGTTAAGGATTTCCTCCTCTACATGATGTCCAGCAGCCTTTACACAGTTTGTGATCCATTGCAGATGTCCTGTGTCCCCAAAGGCCTGACTAAGCGCCAGTTGTCTTTCGTTTGATCTCTGCAGCAAACCCTGCTATAATTCCAGCTTACAAGACACTCTAGCCCCACACTGTCCAACTCACCAACAAACTGTAACCACAGCTCAAGAATGAGGAGTAGAATGATCTGGAAGCAAGTATTTATATTTAACTAGAACTTAGCCTACATATCTGGTCACAATTTATGCCTTTAAATTTAAATGAGGGCAATTACAGCCATTCTAGCAACACTCACTGAGACGATCTGTTCCACTTTGACAGAGTCTTGGCAGCAGCTGGATCAATATATTTCACATGAAGACAGATCAAACATTTGTCAGGAAATCACAGCTAAGTCAGAAGTATCTCATGGGATTATAGGGCAGATAATAATGAGATCGAAAACATTTGATTTTCCATTCGAAAACGGCAGCGATGATCGGGTTTTGAGGGAGAATCTGGCACAGAAATATTTCATAACGCATACCTCAATATAGCCGGCCAACGCTGGAACCACAATGCCCAAAACGAGGACAGATATCGCTGGGACTGAACCCATCTTCCAGGAGCTCCGGATCTGCTGCTGGAAAGAACTTATATCCTCTCGGTTGGATTTACGGGCTGTCGTCCAGGAGAAAGAGGAGCAGAGCAAGTCCTGGGAATAACTTCAGAGTCGATCTCGGAGAGCGAGGCGAGACCTTCTCCGCTTCTTTTCTTAACCGAGCTCGACAGAAAATGTTGGAAGGGACTGAGTGTCGGACTACTCTGGAAATGTGGAGTGTGTGTGTCTGTGGCGCGGTTGGTCTGCCTCCTCCCTCTTCTGCCTCATCTCATTTGCGTCGCGGCCGCGCGAATTGCGCCGCCAGGCGGCCCACTGCGCACACCGTCCGCTAAAACACAAACCAGACCCGGTTTTATAAACTGTTAGGGATTATTTACAGACATGTTTAGACTGCAGTCAGCAACTGACAAACACGTTATGGGCCCTCGTTTTATTCTTCCTTTATTCATCTGTAGAAACAAAAATAATTAGCCAACAATTATGTAGACAACAGTATTAAAATGAATTATGAAAACATTAAATAGTTGCTTACAGGATTTTAACTGTGAACAACAAGGAAAAGCTAAGACCCCACTTCCTCAGACTGGAGGAGACGCTGATGGTACCTCTACCTCTCCACCATTGACAGTGTCTTGACACACTCCATCACTGTAGTGGACAAAACACAACCTCAGAGACCAATGAGGTCAGCTGAAAATATAATAAACAGCCCTCTGTCCTCCCCGGGGACACTGCCAGCTCTTGTTGCCTGAAACAAAGATAATCATCTCTGATCACTTCCATCCACCTGCATGAGGACCAGGAGCATCAAAAACAGAATAGACTGAAAACATCCTTTTCATGTAGGCTACTTTCAGGACACCGATTCCCCCAAACTCCCACCATTTTGTGCAATATAAAAATGGCTGATATGCATTGTGTTTTAGGTTTTAAGCAACTCAGAGAAAGAGGGAATACAAACAGTAGAATATTACAGGAGATTTTGAGAGCATACCCAAACATATCCTGAGGTATTCATCATACTCGCTTCAAATTTACTGTGACTTATCAGCCTTTCCAGTGATGTACCAGCATTGTTATTTCCAAAGGGGAAAAATAATTGACCAAACACGAGCCTAGTTTAAAAACTTTATAATTTGCTGATGCAGTACTCTGCTTTTGTTCTGATATTTGCTTAGTTAATCCATTACAATTTGAAGAAATTGTGATATGCCAATCACCAAAAACTAAAGCAGGATATTTAATAATTTAAGTTAGAAATACTGCTTTTTCTGTCCTGATTAGAATTCCATCTAAAAGATTGCGTATTTGTTCTCTAATTGGGGCAAACTAAAAAAAATATCTATTTCACACTGAAGGTCTGACCGAGTTCTGAGGTATGTCTGACTTGTATTGATAGTTTTAAAGTTTTATTTTAAAGTTTAACCATCTTTACCTCTGAGAAATGTGACTTCTGTTTCCAAAATGAGTTGGCTATGTTTTCAATACAAAGGGGGAAGTCTGCATACTGACCTTTAAAGGTCAGTGTGCAGACACTGACAGGACACTTCAAATCAGAAAATGATCATCCGATTATTCATTTCACTCAGTGTTTGGATTGTCTGAATTCACAAATGATACATTATTGTATAAAACTTGGCTAAATGAAAGAGCTGGAAATCAAAAGTGGCCAAGGGAGAAGTATTCAGACCTTTTTGACAGAAAGGGTGCAATTTACTTTTCTAACTACATAGTAGGCTACATTACATAACAAGTAAACAGGTCGTCTTCCACTCTGAATGGTTATATTTCTGAGTACATAACTAAACAGAAAGAGATATTTTTCTCTTTGGAGTCAAATGTCATGGACAACATTACATTGCCTTTGTTAAATTGGTTATATAAGTGACTCCAAATACACACACACACACACACACACACACACTCACACACCATTAAACGTCTGTGATTTCTTTTTTTTTTTTGGTAGCATTGGTTGTCTGTCTGTCAGCAATTTTACGGAAAAAGTTCTGGACGGATTGACCTGAAATTTTCACCAGCCGTGGGCCTCAGCCCAAGGACAAACCCATTAAATTTTGGTGGTGATCCAGATCACCTTCAGGATCCAGGAATTTTTTGAAGGATTCTTTATCATTGTGAGATCGGCCATGTTGGAATGGCTGTTGATGAGGTGTGAGTGCCCCTTGTGGCAGAAGTGTGCAGCTGCACTACTGAGCACATGATGTCAGGATGCAGAAATGAAACTTATGAGCAGCGGTAAGCACGAGGAGAGAACACTGTTGGACAGACTTCTAGCCAGTTGAATATCGTGAACTGTGAAGAACTGTAAGTAATTGTTGTATTTCTGCCTGAACAGGATGTTTATTTAGCCTTTAATGTTATTTAGCTGATTTGCTTATTCAGAAGTGTTCCTCCATTCACCATGTGCCTTTTTATACTATTAAGCTATAGCTGACCTGTTACATGCCAGTTTCTGTAACTGTTAGCCTTGAACAGATATGCATGTTTAGTTCTAACTGTAAGGGATTTATTAGTAATGATTAATACCTTGAACGTGTTTATTTGCCGAACAAATGTTCCTCATGGCTTTGTATTTCTGTCTATAGACCACACTCACTTCTGTCCAGGTATTCACCTTAACTAGCCTGGAATTCCTCACCTGTCGTTTGTTGCGTTACTGTGCTGTTGTGATTAAGAGTGACCAGTTAAGACAGTTAACTGTCAAGCGAGTCCTGTGTGTTCTGACCGACACCCCATGGTGAACATCAAACCTCCTAACCAATGCCTAAACAGTCTTATATCAACATCACCCAAATAGGCCAAATTTAGGAATTTTTCCATATAACTTCTTCTAAAATTCCGGAGTGTTTGGTAAAAAAAAAAAATTAACTCAATGAGTTCTATAATGTTTTGAAAGTTGATCCTGATCCAGAGAAAATTCCGGATACTATGATCCAGAACACACAAAAATAAGGGGAGTTGAGCTGCTTGGTGGAGGTCTGCGCTCTCCGAATGCTTTTCTAGTTTGTCTTGCTGACATTTCTCATTCTCTCTGATTACTTGTTGAAAGGAAACCTTTTCATTTAACTTAATTTCTGCAACAATGTGATGGAGTCTGTTTTTTTTAGGACTAAATAAACTGGATTTGCATATGTGACAATTAATCTTAAAAAGTGTCATTTTGACCCCTCCCCCTCAATAGCAGCGCCAAGAAATCTTTCTTTAATTTTTTCAGGCAACATGAAACTGGAAGAAATTGCACTGAGTTTTAGATTCATAAAAAAATCTGTGAAGAACTGACGCCACTTTTCTCTCCACTGAGCTGAGTGTGGCTAAAAAATATTATGTAAGCATGATCAGGTCTTTCTAGTTTGGGACTCCCTATGGTCATAGACAGGTGTCCTCTTTGAAAGCTCTTTTTAAAGACCCACTCCGATCAAAATCGTGTTTTTCATGTAAACACTTAGACCCTTTTCCCACTGACCAAAAAACCCATTTAAACCCATGATCAATCGGATTTTAGTGGCAGTGGCAAAATCTCAGTGACCTGTGTTGACCCACATCAAGCAACGCAGGTTGAAATCACCTTTGAACAGCTAAGCTCCAATCGACAGTAGGAACGCCAGACCAGAGTTGAGCTATGAATTCACGCGCTGATGTTGGGTGGTATGTTCCTACGTCATGACATGGTGCGCCAGTCATGTTTCATATAATGTACCAAAACAACTCTGCTTTAGCCACAAATTCACGTCGCCTACGTTCCATCTGCACTAGAAAATCGCCCATCGTGGGACCATAGGTGATGACACTTGGGACACAATATTAAAGAGAGTCCACACCTCCTCTATCTGTACAAGACATGGACAAACGCAGTACAAAATATTGCATCCAACTCATTGGACCAAAGAGAAACTATCACAGAGGTTCCCAGATATAGACCCTGCATGCAATCATTGTAAAATGTCCCCATCCACATTTTGGAGCTGCTCCAAGTTGACAAATTAATGGACTTGGGTGTTTAAAACACTCTCAGAGGTCCTGAAGGTAAATATAGCCCCCTGCCCTATTATATGCCCTCTTTGGTGTACCATCTCTTGCTTATACTTTGAACAATTTCCAGTATGACTGGGAATTTCAACTGGCATATTTTATAAGATTTGGCATCCCTTTTTTTTAGGTATGTGGAAGAGAAGTTACAGCTAAATAAATCAATTTAACTAGGACAATTTCCGGCTTAATTTTTTTTCTTTGTGATGATACGTGTAATCTACTCTGTATGTACTGGACCATTCTAGAAGTATCTGTATCTATAGGGCAATGTATTTGTATATGTGTATGTTTGTATGCGTGTGTGTAGATTTATTTATTTTTTTTTGTTATACTTGTATGATCCCCGAGGGGAAATTAGGGCTCTGCATTTCACCCATCTCTGTACTGTGAGTATCAGAGAGCAGTGGGCTGCTACTTAAAGCGCCCGGGGAGCAGTTGGAGGGTTAAGGACCTTGCTCAGGTGTCCACAGTGTTTAACCTAGGAGTGGTGTCGGGGACTCGAACCCGGGTCCTCCGCGCCAAAGCCCACGACGCGGAGGAAAAGATATGTGTATATGTAACATTCTTAGCACACCATTTTTTATATCTACTCACTTTTTTTTTTTTTTACCTTTTTTTTACTGTGTTCGTTCTTACCCCCTTTGTTTGTATTTATTTATTTATTTTCTCTTCTTTTGGGGTGGGGACTGTTTTGGATGTTTTTGTAAATCTCTGTTCTGTTGTTAAAGAAAAGAAAAACACTCAATAAACAAAGTTGAAAAAAAAGAAGAAAATCTCCCATTACCTGCTGATTTTTGGCCATTTTGAGGACGGACAAAAGTGCAACAAGAAAGTGCACTTGACTATGGCCTGACTCTCTCCATTATTTACTTTCCTGATTTCTATCGAATGGATGAGAGTATCAATGCAAACCCAGCATAATGGCATCTCCAGACATGCAGCGGTGGGGGCCGTGGCCAAGCAGCTTGCCAGCTGCAGATCAGACTTTGATTTCTTTCTCTTTTTTTGCCAATGGGAAAGAAGCCTAATGCTGATTGTAAAGAAAGTCTACCCAGGTTTGAAAAACCCATATGGACCCGCTAATTTCAGAGGGAAAGCGACTGTATTTGTGTCTCATTTTTCTTATGCTAAAGGACATATGTCGAGAAAACTAAACTCAAAATTACATTTCTGAGTATTTCTGCATTCATATAATTGTGAACTAATGGCAGGCCCTAAAAGTCAGGCTCAGACAAACTGACAAAGCCGCTGGGCAGGCTACAAACAGTCCTGCTCCATCCATTAAGACTGAGGAGTAGAAAACCTGCATGCAGCAGGTTGCAATTCTAAGAAGAAAGATGTTGACATCAGCTTTCATAATCGGTCTCCGCCGAGTGACGTAACATTTGTTGCTTAACCAGCAGTAACCAGCGCTTGACGCCATTTCAGGTGTAAAACTGTCAGTGGTCAAACCGGCGTGGAAATGAGCGCACATCTGATCATAAAAATGATCTTATGACTGAATCCATGTGTGATTTATAAAATGTTCGTGTCTGACCAAACAACAGAATATTGGTCAGAAATGCACCGTCATCCAGCTGTTTCTCCTGAAACAGCAGCAGCGCTGACAGATGGGGGCTGGTCGGACCTGAGCCTGACCCGGACAGGAACATAAACGACAACTTTCATTAGTTAAACTAAGAAACAGTCTACCGAATGAACACTTACACAACGTTAATGTATAGATTAATTTATAGAAACGGATCTCCTCCACTCCACTCCGTGTCCTGGGAGCTGCAGTTACCAGCGCGTCTGCCCTTCCGGCTGCGCATAATGTTTATAAACTATTATTTCTGTTATTTAACTTGTCAATAAAGTCTTGACAAGTTACAGCATCGCTGTACAGCTCCACACAGGTCAGGGTTGTGTTGCAAACTTTCTCTGAGTCTAAAGCAGCGTTTCCCGCTGGTCCGATGCACCTGCGCCTTTCTGCAGCCCGACTGTCCGTCTTCTTACAAGCAGCCGAGCTTTCTTTTCTTTATTCAGACATCAACAGTGAGATAATAAAGTCTGATTTATCTTGAAATTGTTGGCGATCAGTTGTCGCCTTCATCAGAAGTTATAACACTCTGCTGTTAAGATCATCTGGCTGGTATGACACCTGCAGCTCCTGGAGACAGAAGACAGGAGGCGATCCGTCGTTTCTATTAAGTAATCTGTACCCTAAAGTTATCGTCTATAAGTGCTTAGTCAGCTGACTGTTTCTTAGCTTAGCTAATGAAAGTTATTTTTTCTTCTGTCCGTGCGGGTCAGGCTCAGATCCCACAGTCCGGGTCAGGCTTGGACCAGCCTCCGCCTCTCTGCACTGCTGCTTCAGGGAAGAAGCAGCTGGATAACGAGGGATTTCTGACGTAGATTTGATTGTTTGGTCAGAAAGGAACTTTTATGAATCACACGTGGCTACAATAATAAGATCATTTATATGATCAGATGTGCGCTCATTTCCACGCTTGTTTGATAAACGGACCGCTGACTTTAATACACCTAAAATGGCGTCTTAGCAACAAAAGTCACGTGTCTGGCAGAGACCGATACACGGAAACACTTCTCTGTCAGAGAGCAAAGGTTAAGGTTTCCTTGGGGGCGGGGCACTGAGCGGCCCTGACTCCACCCACAACTCAGAGGTGAATTGCTAATGAGCTACTGGTGCTTTCCAGAAACAGAGTCCTGGAAAATGGCAGAAGTTTTAGGATTTTGACAAGAAACCTCTTCTTCATAATGTAAAGACCACTGAAAACGTAAAAAAAACTAGAGAAAAAGCAAACCCTAAACTAAGAAAAGGATTTGAGTGGGTCTTTAAAATGAACTTTTACTGTAAAGTCTTGTTGAACACTTGTTCTATAGCTCTCCCTTTTATTTAGTAACCTTTTAGTTTTGAACCTTTTTAGATGTAAAAACTTTAGATAAAAGAGTATACTTCAAAAGGTTGCTAAAGTGTCTGAAAATATATTGTTTATCTATAATGTACCGGTTATACAGAATTAAAATGGGGAAATGGATTTTAAGTAAAACCTAAAATGAAAACTGTTGAAAATGTCAGATAGCACCAAAATTTCTGAAAACAAAGGTGACAAATGTTTACCATAGAATTTTGATTTAATAAATACAATTCTAATTATTTTAAACAATTAGGATTTCTTTTTAATATTTAGTCAAAAGAGGTAGTATGTGTACATAAAATAATTAAATTGTTAATAAATATATTTTAAATTTAAACCCTCATCTCTTAATTTAATTTTTAAAAATTCTAAAAAGTTTGTGCAGTATAAATAAAAGTAAAAAAATAATATAAAACAGCAAGCAAAAACGTTGGCTTGTCTGCCAGATTTGTTCAATAATGAGTGTTTGGCGCCCCACAGTGTTCACAATGAGGAACTGCAGTGTTAAAAAAAAGATCAGTGGATTCCAGTATTTTCAGGATCGCCTTCAAACTATTCTAACTAAACTTATTAAACTAAACTTGTTTAAAAACTGTAAACTTTTATGAACTAAACTTTTTCACTGTCATGATAGTCTGATCCAAGTACTTCCGTTTGGCCACTAGGAAGTGACAGCACACCATAATCTTTGATGGCACTGTCCACTATTTATACAAGTCAACCTGTGTTGACCAGTATACAAGTATACTGTACTTGTATACAAGTATACAAGTTTTTACAGAAAAATTGATTTTTTTCCCCCTCCAATGAATTAAGAATCAAGAAAAAAAAAGAAGCGAAATGAAAAAAGTCTGTGATAAAAATGAAAATAGGCATAGTTTGGAATTTTAAGCTTTAGAAGAACAATTTGCAAGATAAAATGGCATTGTTCTTACAGTGATAAATTTGATAACAATTACAAAAAAGAAACAAATAAATTAGAATAAAGAAATGTTTCCCAGCTGGTAACATTTGGATGAGGAAAATTACTACAGCATGGTTACAATTTGTTGATTTTTAGGGTTAAATAAAGCTAAATTGTCAAAATAGAATCAAATAAAAATTAAGTCACAATTACAGAGACTTTCAGAATGTGTGATTCTGTTGTTACTTCATACTTAAATGATATGAATACTAATAAAAGTGTCATGAACTGTAGAACTTTAAAAAAGGCTCATACTAAATATTTTGTTTTGCATTTAAGGTAATTTTGTGGATAAGTAACCCACTGAGTTTTAAAGGTAAAAAAAAAAAAGTCCCACCAGACTTGTAGAACTTCAACGTAAGTGATGCTAAGAACTAAAACACGAGATTAAGATTGTTTAGATAACATGGTGTATTTTATCTCCAGCAATGGAATTTGATTTTACATTCCAAAAGCATTATTTGACAAAGTGAGCGAATCAATATTTTTTAAACACTTGGAGGCACTTGAAGGCTGTGCCTTTGATAAAAAGTAAATTAACAAACAAAACAATCTGAGATATGTTCAGTTCTATTTCATAAGATGCATTACCTTTTATGAACTCAAAATAACTCAAATTTGTCATCCACCCCATCAGAGCCATTTAAGGAATTGGTATTCAAACTATCAACTGGGTGTTTAGCAATGA
>JALJCO010004989.1:115000-372500 GCA_023101725.1 Atherinomorus stipes
AACGGGCACTGCTAACTCATTGTGTGCTACATTGTGTTTAAAGACTCATAAAACATACTGAATCTCATTTGTAGGTCACAGTTCTGCTGCCTGGTGGACAGAACATGAATGCTGCCAATCTGCATGTGCTCAGTAATGTAGCAGATGCTCCTCAAGCCCTCCTGGAGTCAGTTTCCCAGGTGAGGAGAAGGTGACTGCAAATGACTGCATTTGACAGCTAATTTCCATTATGATTTGCCCTGTTTTCCAGTTGACACAAGTAAAAAGGTTGTTTTACCAGCTCTACATTACTATCCTCCTAAAAGCTCAGTTTGGGTCATGACTTTAAAGATATTTTTCGTCTTAGGTAATTGTTGTGTTTCAGGTCAAAGCTGAGCTTCAGAATCTGTCAGTGTTTTCTTCGAAGAGGATCAGAGTGAAGATAACTGTAAAAAAAAAAATCTCACACACAGGAGCAGCTGTCGGTGTCCAACTCGCTCACAACCATGACGGACATCGCAGATCCTTCCACCAGCCCGCTCGGAGCCACAGACTCCACGGATGACTCGGACGAAGATGAGGATGAAGACTCTGAGATGGATGACTGGGAGCCACGGCAACCTCAATCATTCACCCCTCACAGCCTGTGTGAGTGTTCTTTGTCCCTGTCAATAAAACACGATACGTTACAGTCTGATTTTTGCATAAAGCACAGGAAGTCTTTATTTGTTGATTACCACCTCTTTAGAAATAATATAAGGTAAATGTAGTAAATAAAAGTAAATTTAATCATTTTTTGTAATCTGGACAAATTAAAGTGATCCCGTGTAATTTCTGACCCGAATGTGGTGACGGCCGTCATCTTTATGCATAATCTTCTCCACCATCACTGTCAGCAGTCTGTATAAGCAATGAGCTTGACACAAAATGATACTTCTATAGGCCAGTAACTTCGTTTTAAAGATTTACTCAAAAAAGAACAAAAGAAAGTTACAGTACAAGAACATTTAGTGCTCTGCTTGGCACAGTGGTCAAAAAGCTGTCTTGCTCTGGACTGCTTAACTCCAACTGACTGAAAACAATTATGATGAAGCCTTTTGAATAAAATAAAGGATGATGACACCACTTTATCCCGAGGACTTCCAAACTTACTAATATGGCTCTTACACCAAATACTATAACATATTGTATCATAATTAGGGCTGTGAAAAGATTAATCCTAAATGAATCCCATTGCCAAACAAGAGATTAATTTAGTCTTTCGTACTGCTATATGCAGAAAATACATTAACTTTTGTTTTACAACTTAAAGACTAAAACCAAGGCAGAAATCTGGGAGTAGTCCAGGACTCAGACCTGAATTTCAGCTTCACATTCAGACAGTTGTGAAGTCAGCCTGTGAGAACGTATCAGCAGCATTCTGGACTAAACTGCCGCTGTCTGAATCACTTTGGAGAGACATGTAAGGACAGGGTTTAAGTTGACTAGTCTACTAAAGATAAATGCAGAATTCCTGGTGAGACACCTTTCATCCTAAATATGTTCTAGAAGTGATAAAAGTAGTGTGATTAATCAGGACTAATCTTTTGACAGCCCTAATCATAATATTATTATTGGGTCAATATAGGCTGCATGGTGGCGTGGTGCTTAGCACTGCAGCCTCACAATAAGAAGGTCACTAGTTCGATTCCTGACAGGGGAGGGGGTTCGAACAATTCCAACAGCGGCCTTCCTGTGTGGAGTTTGCATGTTCTCCCCGTGTATGCGTGGGTTCTCTCCGGGTACTCCGGCTTCCTCCCACCATCCAAAGACATGCATGTTAGGTTAATGGGCTCTATGCACAACTCCACTACATCCTGAACTTAAGTTTCCTGTCTTTCATCACTGGACAAGCTGATTAATCCAGGTGTGTCTGGCCAGTTAATGAGGTCAGGCACACCTGGATTAATCAGTTCGTCCAGTAATGAGACAGGAAACAAAGGAGCTACCTTAAGTTCAGTAAGTAGTGTTGGTGTGTGCATAGAGCCCATTGGTCACTCGAAATTGCCCCTAGGAATGAATGCGAGTGTGAATGGTTGTCTGTCTCTCTGTATTGGCCCTGTGACAGACTGGCGACCTGTTCAGGGTTTACCCTGCCTTTTGCCTGATGATAGCTGGGATAGACTCCAGCAACCCCCGCGACCCTCAACTGGAGAAGCGGTAAAGAAAATGACTGACTGACTGGGTCAATATCCAGCACTTGATACATGTCAGTGCTCCAAGGGGGCTGCCATCCTCAAAAACCAGAGCTCACCTTGCCTCTCCTCTTCTGCAGGAGCAGATCTGTCTCATTAGATCACGTAACTTGGAACGCTTTGTTTTATGGCTTGTTGACTTCAAGTCAGCTTTTCAAAGTGCTCTGTGAAACACAGACACGCTTTCATTTTGCAACAGTTGTGCTGCTGTGGGAAGTAAAACGTTTAGGGCCCTTAGTGGCCAAAAGTTGCACGGTATAACTAAACAAAAACATCTTATTTGATCTGTTTTTCAATCCATGTTGTTATGGGAAACCACTAACTTCAGATACTCATCTGAAGTATCTGATACTTGGGATAAATACTGTATTTTGTGTCATCTCAGGGTGTGAGGAGTGCAACACCGCCAACCCCTCGGTCTGCCTGACTCACGGTCCGCTGCATCCCATCCCCAATCGGCCGGTGATGTCCAAGGCAAGGGCCAGTCTGCCTTTAGTCCTCTACATCGATCGCTTCCTGGGTGGGGTGTTCTCCAAGAGACGCATCCCAAAGCGCACACAGTTTGGTCCTGTGGAAGGGCCACTGGTTCCACAGAGTGAACTGCAGGACCACTACCTTCACTTGAAGGTAAGTCAGCACAGGGCAGCATTTATTTCTTTTTGGTTGCTATAAATTGACTGAGAAGACTGGCTTTATTGCAGCTACTGTATCTGCACTCCTCCTGAAGCCTTGTATCTACTCTTGCTTTAGGTATGACATTGGGTTGGGATACTTCTTGGGTACAGGAAGTGACAGCTGGAAGCTTCTCACATCTCTCCAGGGTTCCTGCGAAGTCTTAAAGACACACAACATAACTTTTAGACCTTAAAAATATGCGTTTCTGACTTGTTTTGATGGCGCACCAACATTCATTATGCTCATTTTTGAGCCGTCACTGCCCAGAGGCGTCCCGGGGCTCAGAAACTGCAGTTTGTAACATTCCCATCCGGGACGCGAGTGTGACGTTGCAGCCGACTATTGGTTGCAGCACCGCGTCACTCACTAGCAACTGGATGTAAACCAGGTATCAACCCCGCAGGTGTTTTGAACACGCATTATGTCGTATTCGGTAAAGAAACACAAGGAAACATTACCGGAGGAAGAAAGGAAAAGAAAGCAAGGAAGGGACAGAACAAGAGTCAAGTAAAGACTGTCTTTTACTGGCTGGAGTGAATCACAGTACAGGTACAATACAAGATGGATGCTAATTTAACCGCCGATAGGGGGCGCGTCACTGAGAAAACTGCTAAAAGTTCTGGTGTGTGTCTTTAAAAATCTTAAAAGTCTTAAATTTACGAATCTGCATTTCATACCTTAAAAACTCCTTAAATATGACAGTTGTGGTTTTAAATTTCATATGGTAGGTCTTAAATGCTCTCACTCAGACAGATTTCCGTCACTTATGCTGTGTTCAGACCAAACACAATTTGGGCGTCAAAAACGCACCTGATGCCCAAAGTTGGATGCTGTGTCACTAAAAAGTCAGACGCTTGATTCCCAGCATCTTAACGCCCACGACACACGTTGAGGGATGTCCAGCCAAGGTGCGCTCAATACGCGTCGGGAGGAGCCCCTCTATTTTTTCCCTTTCACCGGTCTGTTTGTACAATGGCAGATGCAGGAGAGAGAGCGGCTCAGTTTTATGTGATAAAGCCATGGAACGTCGTTGTAGTGCATCTCTGCTCTGTGTCTGGTTCACCAGATGATTCCAGGTGTTCTGACTGTGATGAGTTTCACCATTTACTCCAGGGGCTGCGCGCTGACGAGGGGAGCTTTCAGCTGTCTGACCCGGCCCAGTTTAACGTCTCACTGTCCCGATGCGGGGCGGGATTATATGCCCAGTAAATCCCATCTCACAGCAGGAAATCAAACCATCGCTCAGAAACCGGGACCGGACGCAGATCACAGTTTATCCTCCTCTGTCTGCACACAGTGAGGAGGTTCCCCTGGTTCTTCTTGGTGTTTCCAATCCTGTCATAAAATGTGTGTCTGTGCCATGACATCGAGTTGCTCTGATTGGTTGACACCCCGCATCATGACACCAAAGTTCAGATTTTCCAACTCTGGCGTCTGCTGCTCTTGATGCGTGTAACACTTGAACACTAAAAATTTCTAAACTCGACGCGCGTAACGTGCCGCAGGGTTTTAGACTCCTCCTAGATGCGCGTCACCCATTGACTTTGCATGTAAACCTGACCCCCTTGATGCCCAAATCGCGTTTGGTCTGAACACACCGTTAAAAAAATGACAGTGAAAAAAAATAAAACAACAACAACGTAAAAAAAAACCCAACAGATCCATGTGTTTTTCCCAGTCTTGACAGAGCCTTTATATTATCGGGATATTAGATCATGGAAGGTCTTTGCACAGCCACCACCTGTCAGCCTGAGGTTTGCATGTTTGTGTAAACATCTAGTTTAACTTTTGGAAGAAGATTTCAAACTGGGCACCAATTATATACGTAATGTAAGTACCATGGCCAAAAGTTGTTGTACAATCTATCTTTTTTGACAGTATCTTTGTAAATGTTGAGGTATCTGTGTTTTTGCCAGGTTGGCCATGAAATGGGTATTAAATTCTGTTCAAAGTGGTCTTAAAAAGTCTTGAAGGCATTATAGAAGATGTTTCTTTCAACAATTTTTGCAATATTGGGTAAAATTGGGTTCACTACCCCATACGCTATAATTAAAAGCTTTAAATATGTAAATATTATTATACATCAGGTGTGACAGTAATGGGGCTGAAAAAACATCCACCAATCATCTCTGCATTCCTTCACCTTTTCATTTGTCAACTGACTCGTCAATCACTTTTACTACCATAGTAAGAGCGGGTAATAGGCAAGACTGATCAATGAGAATGATTGATTGGCGAGAATAATGCTGCGACCTGGAAGCTGCACGCACTCATCTGATGATGATAGCAGGTAGCTAACATCATCAACAGTTTCTGCTTTCTGAAATGCTGAAACATCTTCTATTGCGCCTTTAAATTCAACTTGTTAAAATGTGTGGGAACCCTGTCTCTCTGTGATTATAATGATGATATCGTCACCTCAAAATTGTTCATTGTCAATTTCTAGTAATTTGGATATTAATTTTAAAGTTAAAAAAATGAAATGGACTTTTGTGAATGAAATATCCTTAGGAAAGTACAAGATAACAAAGAACTCAGGGAGTTTTTATATGCATACAAGCAGCTCTTCTGCAGGTATATCAACTGGGCTCAATGAACCTTGCCTTAATCTGTGTTTTAGCTGTGTATGCTGGACTCAGAGAAGGATGGAGACAAGCCTAACGAGATGTGGTTGGACCTTTCTGATGAAGACAGCTGTAACTGGATGATGTTTGTGAGACCTGCTCAGAACCACTTGGAGCAGAACTTGGTGGCCTATCAGTACGGCTCTGAAATATTTTACACAACCATCAAGAACATCCAGCCCAAGCAAGAGCTTAAGGTCAGTGAGTGTTGCATGGAACAGTTTTATGTGTCCTGCTTCATATTGTGGTGCTGTATCTTCCAGGGAAACTTTTTTTTTTGGAGCCAATGAGGTCTGTGTTTTCAGTGAGATTTTTACTGTGCAGGTGTGGTATGCAGCCTCATATGCAGAGTTCGTAAATCAGAAGATTCATGATGTTACAGAGGAGGAGAGGAAAGGTGAGCCCTCTGATGTTTACTTCTTATTAGCAGTGTCACAGCTTTGTTTTATTAACTGTTTAAAAAGTCAGTTAAGTAGTTGTGGTTCTTCCTGATCTTCACTTTCTCTTTGTTTAATCAGTGCTTCGGGAGCAAGAGAAGAACTGGCCTTGTTATGAGTGCAACCGTCGATTTGTGAGCTCAGAGCAGCTGCAGCAACATCTCAACATGCATGATGACAAGTTAAGCTCTATTACAAGGTTAAAACACTTTCACCACCTCAGCTCATCCCATATCTGTTTATTTCTTCCATATTCCTTAAACCTGTTTGCCATGACTCTCTGCAGATCCAGAGGTCGGGGTCGAGGAAGAGGAAGGAAGAGATTTGGGACAGGACGACGACCTGGACGTCCACCCAAATTTATACGCTTAGATCCGCCAGTTGATGCCAGTGAAGACAAGACCACAACAGTTAGAAAATATTCATATTTGTTGTGTTCATTAACAACTGGTTGACTGTCGTTTTATAAAAAATGATGTTGCAATAACCTTTTTACTCAGGAAATGCTGGAATTAACAGAGAAGCCACTTGAAGAGCGGGTGGAGGGAGCTCAGAACGGGCTGAAGGAGGTGGAGATGGAGACGGATGGGGAGACTGGGCCTGAAGCAGAGGGTCAGCTTGAGCTGCCTGCTGGGGAACCAGTCCCAGAATCTGTAACGCCCCCCTCCAGTAGCGATCTGCCTGTTCCACTGAAGGAGGACCCAGCTCAGAGCAGCCAATCAGATTCCCACCTCACATCACAGGACTTGCGTCGTGCAAAGAGAATACGGGTGAGACCGGAGACTCTTTCCACCAAAGAGTGCCAGAGTTTGTACTGGTGTTTATTTAGTGTTATTGTGCTCACGCCATGCATTACAGCTATGTCTTTTTTCCTCATTGCGTGCTTCCCTCGCAGATGGATGTGCAGGTAGGTAAAAGCTGGAGGATAGTTGGAACGTGAAGTTGAAAGAGTCCTTGTGTATGGCGCAAATGCTTATGTGGAATATGGATCCGCCTTCACACTGCAGTGTCTCTGTTATTTTCGTGTGTCTCAGCAAATACTTGCCAGAAAGCTTGTTGTGGTTTCCTGCTAGTAAATCCGTGTCTCTCCTTTCCATCTCAGAACGCAGCGCTACAGCACCTTTTCATCAGGAAGAGTTTCCGTCCTTTTAAATGCACCCACTGTGGCAAGGCTTTTCGGGAAAAAGACAAGCTGGATCAGCACCTGCGGGTTCACGGCCGAGACGCCTACAACTTCTCCTGTCACATTTGCAGCAAGAGCTTCGTGAGCGACTCGGCCCTGGAGGACCATCTATTGGTGCATACAGAGAACCGCTCATACTCTTGTCTGTTATGCCCAGAAACCTTTGAAAGGCTAGAGCTGCTAAAAGATCACGTGGAAGTGCATTCTGTGGACGGCTGCTTCACCTGCCCTTCCTGCAAAAAGACATTCAGCGACTTCATCCAGGTTAGTGAGTGCCTGTGCGGTAATGACAGCCTTATATGGCTTTAAAGAGGGAGGGAGAAGAACCTGGAAATTAAAGTGGAAATGAAACGGTCAACCAACCTAACTTTTTATTTACTAGACTGAGTCCTGGTCTTGTCAATAATTATACCCCAAACGTGAAAAATATTAGCATATGGATCTTTGGCTGCTGTTATTTGTCTCTTGCCGGGGCTCCCTGTCGACGCTTCTCCTGAAGTAGACATCCCCCATGCACACCAAGTAATGAGACACACAGGTTCATGCCCTGCTGCACCGACGAGGGGCCATTCTTTATTTAAACATTTAACAAAGAACATTTACACAAACGTCTAGTTCATTTGAGGAGGCCCATGAGACCGTGCCCCAAGAACTTCTTTGTCTCACGTTTATTCTCCATATCACAATGTAGCATAATCAAACGTTAATCAACTTATGCAAGGAAACAGATGACAGGACAATGCAAAAACTTTGTAACTTAGCTGTGTGAGTTACGGTTTGCAGTCAACAAAAAATTTCACTCCCAAACTCACCCACTCCTACATTCTTCAAGCAGGTAGTGCGCACAGGTGAGTGTAACTCTTATTTATCACGGATTACACACCCAAAGTGACACACCCACCACCAAAGTGCCAATTGGGCATGCACACAACAGCATGTTGATACACGTAACATTACTCACACTTATGGCTCCTACACCACCTATAACCTGAACTCTTCTGACTGGCCAGCAGGTCTACGGCATCAGAACATCAATACGCATCTTGCCGACACGATTCCTCTTATTAAAAACATCTCAATTGGTAACACTCATAAATCCTCCCCACAGGCTGACAATGAACAGAACAGATGAACAGAACAGCTCCGCAGGTTGCTCTGAAATAACCGTTTAAAAAGACTTTTTCTTACCAGGCTCCCCGTTTTCCATGGCGGGGTCTGGTTATACCAAACACTGCGCTCTGCTTCATCATCCTGCAGCCTGTATGCTTTACATTTTTCCTATCATATTCCTGTCTCAGTATAGCATTTCTTTTATTTTGCTGCTACTAATTACTACTGTTGGCATACAGTTAGCCTACCTGGTGTTTACCGGACGCTCCAGTGTCTCCGCTCGGATCTCCTTCATGGAGAGCGTGTCCACCTCCAAAACTTCCACCTCCCGGTACAGTAATCCAGATGTGTAATCCAAATTCTTATGCAAAATTCTCCACCCATGACATGGTCCATGTGGACCTCCTGGCAGCAGCTAACTTCCAGCATCGCTGAACAACAGCCACACCTACAGGTGCTGTCACCCAGCTCCCCCCCAAGACCAGGATCGGCTTCACATATTCTCACCTCAGTCACACGTCATGGGCTGGAAAGCATCTGCAACAGGATCTGGATGCGTGACTGGCCTTTCAGCTTCGCCTTTCATTATATTAATCTTCTAAAATGCGTTACAGCTTATTAATTATAGTGTAGTGTAGCTGGTGATACCTGTTGATTCAGCCAGAGCGCAAACCAACCCGATGACGTCATAGCTTAGAGTACTGCAACATGGGGGTGCCCTTTTCATAAAAACATAAAACGTCGCTACGTTTTTCTTTTACATGCTCGTATTTTTCATGTTTAGTATGTAATTATTGATAAGACCAGCACTCAGTCTAGTAAACAATAATAACAGTTGATCATTTCATCTCCTCTTTAAAGGGTTTAAGTAAAAGACCTGGGAGTTGGACATTCCTGGCGATACAGTTTTCAGTGAATTTACAAAATATATTGATACATGAATGCACCCTCCTGTGCAGGTGAAGAAGCATATCCGTTGCTTTCATTCAGAGAAGATCTTCCAGTGCACAGACTGTGAGAAGGCCTTCTGTCGACCGGACAAGCTCCGTCTGCACATGCTGCGCCACTCGGATCGCAAAGACTTCCTTTGCTCAACATGTGGCAAACAATTCAAGGTAAGATGATTAGGGAGAGCATAAAGGGGTAAGAGGCATGGTGTTACTTTATACATATGTGACCTTCATTTTCCTTTAAAATTCAGAGGAAAGATAAGCTGCGGGAGCATATGCAGCGCATGCACAATCCAGACAGAGAAGCCAAGAAGGCCGATCGGATCCACCGCTCCAAAGCCCTCAAAATGAAGGTCCCCACCACTGACTTCGAGAGCTTTGTGTTCAAATGCAGAGTGTGCATGATGGGGTTTCGGCGGAGAGGAATGCTGGTGAGCTGGAGGTCTTGGATTTTCATTCTCATGTTGGATTCCAGTACACTTAGCTCTCGATTTCCATTTGCAGGTAAATCATTTGTCCAAACGTCATCCAGACATGCGTATCGATGACGTACCTGAGCTAACGCTGCCAATTATCAAACCCAACAGAGACTATTTCTGCCAGTATTGTGACAAGGTCTGTTCCTTCCCATTTGGTCCTCATTCAGACAAGTCATTTGCAGTGTTCCTTTGAAAAGTCAAGTTTTATATCTCAACATATTAGGTTTATTAAATCAGTTTGTCTCTTCAGGTGTACAAGAGTGCCAGTAAGCGGAAAGCTCACATACTGAAAAACCACCCTGGGGCAGAATTACCACCCAGCATCCGGAAGTTGCGTCCAGCTGCTCCTGGTGAGCCAGACCCAATGTTGAGCACACACACACAGCTGACTGGTACAATTGCGACTGCACCGGTTTGCTGCCCTCACTGTGCCAAACAGTACAGCAGCAAGGTTAGTAGGACTTCATTAAACATGCATTCTCCTCATTTAGATTGAGTCAGCCTTAGTAATTTACATTGTAAAGAACTTCCTTTATTATTTTCCTCTTTTTCAGACTAAGATGGTGCAGCACATCAGGAAAAAACATCCAGAGTTTGCACAGCTGGCTAACAACATCCAGGGACCTCTGACCACCGCTGTGATCAGTAGTGCTCCTGCTGTCATCAGTACAGATGGTACCACCGAGGCTGTTGTGGTAGGAATATATGTTAAATATTTAAACATAAATGACATCAAAGTAGGGTCTGAAATGGTTGAACAGTTTGGATAACAGATGTCCTTTTTGAGCACATGCAGAAGAAATGAACTTGATGTAAATCAAATTCCTGGATATCAATTTAAGGTTAGTTTATACATGAGATGTTTCTATGTATGAGATAAATGGGGGATTTCTTTTCTACAGACCACAGACCTGCTGACACAGGCCATGACAGAGCTGTCACAAACACTCACTTCAGACTACAGAACAACGCAAGGAGACTACCAGAGAATCCAGTACATCCCTGTTTCACAGGCTGGAGGCAGCCTGTCTCAGCCCCAACACATTCAGCTGCAGGTGGTCCAGGTAGCTCCGGTAAGAAAGCAGACTGAACATTACAACATCTGGCCTCACACTCAGCTTTACAGCACACTTCGATAAGTGGGAGCTTTTTGGCATGAACACAAGTTGTGTCCTGGAAGCCAACAGGCCTTGGATGGATCACATACAGACAGATGTACATACAAGTGCAGATGTTGGCTCAGGTTTAAAACGAAACACTCTGCAGCTTCACACTTCTCATGTGGCCCAATTACAAAATTTGGCTGCTTTTGCTGTTACATTAATTAACAAGCAGCTCAAGCTCAGACTGCTCACCACACTTCATTTCTTGCTGTTTCGGGAGTTTGTATTCTGAGTATAAAAGTTTTATTGTTTGTTATTTTACATGTGTTTCCCAGGCTTCCTCCCCACATTCTCAGGCCCCAACGGTAGATGTGAGCCAGCTGCATGACCCTCATGGCTACAGTCAGCACTCCATCCAGGTTCAGCACATCCAAGTCACGGAGCCCTCCGGCACCGGACAAGGTTCCACCCAGGTAAACCCATAACTTTGACGAATGTAAACCACTTTTCATTCTGTATCCAAACAATCTGAAAAAACAGTTGCTATTTTTAAAACTTTGCAGCAGGGGTGTCCCTGAATAGTCAATGATTCGTTTCCAGGAAACTTGAGCTGCCTGTCGTTTGTTTGCCAGTCTAAGTCGAATAGTCGCAACAAATGGTTCCCAAGCAAAGATCATACCATCCTGGCAGTAAGGGGGTGCTGAACATTTGTTCTTTCGTGTTATAGGTCTATTAGCAGCCTAATAATTCTGTTACTATAAGTGTGGCATAAGGCAAGGAGGACCGGGCAGGAGGGTTTAAACCGCAGTCTGCCGGTGAGGGAGTAGCGCACGCTGAGCATTCAGCCAAGTATGACCAAGTAGCCAGAGACATGATGAAGGACCCTCAACTGTCGCATTATGTCGGGGAAGTGGGTAGCGTAGTGGTAATGTCGCAGGCTTTGGCGTGGCAGACCCACGTTCGAGTCCCTGACATGACACTCATGTGAACCACCGTGGACCCCTGAGCAAGGTCCTTAACCTCCACCAACTGCTCCCCGGGCGCTTTAATTAGCAGCCCACTGCTGTCAGGTTCAACTTGAGATGGGTTGAAATGCAGAGAACGAATTTCCTAATTGGCGCACTAATTGGATTATAAAGTATATGTTATTATTATTATTATCACCATCATTGTTGTAGCTTCTTCCACTGATTTACAGCATCAGTCTGTCAAGGTAGGAAACAGTCTGACTGCTGCAGACATGAACACCACGTCTACTCCTGTGCGTAATGCTCCAGATGGATGCGCTGGCGCTGCTGGAGGATTATTCAGATTGTATCAGGAAAGAACATGTTTTTAAGGACCATCATGTCCTAAATCATGAAGCCTGCGGCTGATATCAGACTCCCTGGAGCAGCGCTTTTATCTTTGTCCTGAACTCGACCGTGCTCTCGCTGCATCAGCTGTTGAGCGGCTTGTGGAGCCGCTCAACAGTGAACGGGTTGAGATGTCAGGGGAAGATGCTGCACCATTCCAATATGTAGAATAATCATGGCTGTGATGTTCTGCACATCCCCTCCACCTCCACTCCTGTCGGCTTTATTGTTAACGAAGCGGGAAGCACACCTCTCCTGTTAACGTGATTTCTTAACACCCAACTTGTAAAGCGTCAGACGGTAACAGGTGCTAAAGAGCGCGGCTCTTTCTGTGACAGGATTTATTTACTTATTTATTTAGGTCAGGTCTTGTTTTATTTTGGGACATTATAAACTTTACCTGGAGACTGTGTGTCTCAGCAGTGCAGCATCATCGCCTTTTTGCTGCGTACTTTCTTTTACTTTCCGTTTTACATGGATATAACTTTGTACTTCGTTTTAAACCTATTTTTGTTGTTGTGCAATTAATTTATTTATTCAGTGAAGGTTATTCTATTGGAATTCCTCTTCATATGTTTGACATTTGTACCGTGCGCAGTGGAGCGCGCACAGACTGTTACACCCTTTTAGTTCTCTTTCCATAGTTTGAATTGTTTAGCAATTCAAACTATGGAAACAAACAAACAAACAAAAACACACAAAAAAACAAACAAAACAAAATTAAACAAAAAATATTAGGTTTGTGCCTGCAGTGTTAACTGAAAGATAAAATGAAATTGTTTCACACCAACATACCTTGTAATTTTATTTTTGTTAAATATTTAAATGAACAGGATAAGGACTTTAAACAAGTAGACACGTTTTACAACCTAATCGGTAATAAAGAAAAATAAAAGTTAATTGAGACTGTCCTGTTGTCGTTATCTTATGCCAAATGAAAAATTTAATTTATTTAATAAGGTGTTATAGCTCTTTCTTTGGAGCAGGAAAAGTTGCAAATGAGATTATGAATCAATAAGGGAAAAAAACAAAACATGATTTGACGATTCCTCGAATCAGGTTCGACTATGAAAATTCTTAGTCGGGAACACAGCTACTTCACACTATATCAAGGATCTTGTTAATGAATCCTTGTAATCTCTAAAATATTTAACAAGATAGCAAGAGCACTTAAAAAGCATCTTTTCTAACTCTTTCAGGGTACCAGCCAACCGCTTAGCCCCACCTCTCAGCAGCCCAATCAGGAGATGAGTCCTGCCCAGCTGACCCCTGTCACTTTAGCTCAGAGTAACAGCCTCCAAACTAACAGCACCCAGCAGCAGGGGACTGTCCAGCATGCTTACATTCCTGGAAACTGGAACTACAGAGGCTACTGTGAGTCCTACGTTTATTTCCAACCAGGGCCTTTATGTTTTAATAGTTCTCTGCTACATAATTACACATGAGGGTCATATGTTCACATCTTACTCTTCCAGCATCTGAGATCCAAATGATGGCTCTACCTCATGCACAGTATGTGATAGCTGAAGCAAGCACCCCTGTATCTGGAGTCAACAGTAACCAGGTGAAAACGGTGAGTCGCTTCAGATTCATGCAGAGTGAGAACAAACACAATTTCCACTTTTGTTTAGTCAATATAATATCTAGGGCTGCCAGGATTAGTTGATTAATTGACTAAAATCAAAATAGTCGGTGACTAATTAAATAATTGACTAATCATTTATTGTTTTTAAGCTTCGTTTTTCCTCTCAAAATTGCCACTGTACCTTCCAGGGCATTTACTTGCTATGGTGTTACATTATAGTGATGTCATCAAAGCCGCCGCAGTAAAAGGTCTGTAAATAAGGACGAATCACCACAAAAAGGCCACTTCAAGCTCACAGGGGGGGTCCGACTAATGTTTCGTAACATTAGTGAAATGAAGGAGTTTGTGGCAGATAATGCCTTATGTGGAGGCTGCACACGGTTGCCCGCATCACTTCCATTATATCAGACATACGCTGATCTGGAGTGGATCTAAATATCTCCCGAAGGAATTCAAGTTGCACCAAAACTGTCTGAGTGAGTAAATGAACGTATTTCATGCTAGAAAACAGGTCCAGATTGAAAAAAAAGATGAATTTCCCCTTTAAATCCCCCATCAGGTTGGATTGACTAACCTGACTAGTTCTAGTATTTATGAGTCAGCCATTCATATCAGAAAAAGGTTTCCATTGGGGGAGGGGCTAAAAGGGGGTAATTTTGTGACTAACTTTTTTTTTTTACAAAATTTTAACGAGTTTTCTGTGGAGAAAGGACAAACTACATGCAAAATAGTTTTTCACTTTGATATGAAGTGAGGGGTCAAAAAATGTCGTCATAATGGAATTTTATGGCTCAAATTTTGTAGTTAACTGTACCAACGTAACAAAAATGTCTCAGACTGTTAAAATACAGTGAATATGGTGAATCTCAAAATACACTGAAACGCATAGTTCCTTCCCACTATCTACAACCTCGCAACTTACAAATTCCGTTAACAGGGCACGCAGGTTAAAATGCATTTGAGTGTTTATGTGATCAAGGACAACCCTGGTAAGTGGATTGATCATTTGTTGTAGAGACTGCTTTCTTGGAGGAACTGATTTTTCATCTTTTACCCATCTGACAGGTTTCTGTTTTTTCCTTGGCAATACTTCCGTGTGTCTTTCATGGGTTTTGTTTGTGACACATAAAGATATTTACCAACATCTTAAGCAGCTATTGCAGAATATGGCAAATTTCCCCCTTGGAAACTCTTTATTGACTTTCAGATTTTGTTGATCTTTGATTAGGGATGCTCAATATAATCGGACCCCTATCAGTATCGGCCTTAAAACTGAGTATTGGACATCGACCACCCCACCTATATTCAACCGATATTTAACCAATCAGGCCGCTGTTAGTAAAGTCTAAAAAAAACAAAACCAAATTATTATTCTTCGTCAAAAACTTCTTTTTTACAGACTTTAAAACTTCTAAAGACAATTTCTTTTAGGATGTTCTGTGTGAACAAAGTTTATACACGGTCATTTGTGTAAATAACCAAATATTCCCTGTTTTTGGGTATTGTTTTTTTTTTTTCTCAGGGAGAAGAAAATTATTATACATAATAAAAGTTGAGGTATTTTTCTAATTTTGCACAATGAATGAATATTGCATAATTTATTTTTTAGCTTTAATGTAGTTATCGATATTGGTTATCGGCCACATGAGTTTTGAAATATTGGCATATCAGATGTGGGCCAACATTCCAATATTGTGCATCACTCTCTGCAATGCATCGTTTAGAAATCTATCTGTACAGTATGATGCAGGATGTACAGCAGGGGTAGGCAACTCCGGTCCTCGAGGGCCGGCGTCCTGCAGGTATTAGGACTTTTCCTGCTGCAACACACCTGACTTCAATCAATGGGTAATTAGCAGACTTGTGCAGCCAAGCTCTCGACATCAGGTGGTGTGTTGAAGCAGGGAAGCCCTGAAGACCTGCAGGATGCCGGCCCTCGAGGACCGGAGTTGCCTACCCCTGATGTACAGGATGATATTTGCATCCTAGACAGAAGCTTAATCTGTTGTCATCCCTCCAGACACACTACGTCATCTCCGAGGGTCAGAATGACCTGGATACTAAACCGGCTGCTTCTCAGAGCACAACCCAGGCTCAGACTGAACATCTGGAACAACCTGCGAATCAGCAAACCACCACACAGTACATCATCACCACGACCACCAATGGCAGTGGCACCAGTGAAGTTCACATCACAAAACCATAACCTCCAGACCCGCAGACTAATCATGCACGACTCGCCCCTCGGCAGCTTGTACGCACATGAATTAAAAAGTACACCATCAAATCCATATGGGTATAGATCTGTGTACATGCTTAAGATGAAACGAACCAGCACAGTTTTATGTGTCTGAATGTTGAATGAACTGTTGCCTTGCAAGCTGCCAGAACTTTGAGAAAATAAAATCAGTCGACAGAGAAAATGTGAAGTTTTTATTCTAAACAGAATATATAAATAAAAAAATCATCTAAACACTAATTTTGCATACATGCACTGTAAAATGAGTTTCAGAGAATCAACATATTAATGTAGGAGAGTGATGGGAGCTCAGTCTTTACAGATCTGTATGCTTTTGCATATTTGTTACTTCAGAAATTTCTTTAAAAATTGTATTTGTAAATGACTGAAAAATGTGGAGAAACAGTTTAAAATGTCTAACAGGTCATGATCTTGTCTATTGCAAGTTGTCCTGCATCATCTGTTGTATGTTACAATACAGTGTTGTTGTTACGTGATGTGATTTTTTTTTCTCATCAGTTTCCTGGGTGATATGGAGGGTTTCCATTTTTCGCAATGGAATTTCCTCTATAAAATAAATATAGAATATAAGTTACTTTAATAAATTTTTGAGGTTTGTAACCGCAACAGTGTTAATAGTAAATTTTAGAAAAAGAAACAGGTGCAGCGATGGAGCAAGGACCATCATACAGCTGAATGGCACAAGCACAAGTGGCAGCAGTTTGTCAATCACAGGGAACCTGGCAGAGCTGGCATGCAACGTCATACTTGTGATTAGCACTGTAGCAATGTTGACAACAGCGTATGAAGGAGGCTTGATAGGACAGGAATGAAATGGTGTTCAGCTGGAGTCTGAATGTGTGTGATTATGACTGAAAGACAACATCTGCTTCCATTTATTCATTCACTCTAATAACCCAAATTCATTTTAATTAACAGTATAATGACAGTAACGAGGAATTAAATATGTAAAAAATAGTCTAATCAGAAAAATTTAGGGACCCCTTCCAAAACCTTTGCAGACCCCCTGGGAGTCATGGGCTCTTAATTGAAGACCTCTGATTTAAGGTATTAGTTTATAAATTTTTTGTTCATTTCATTTTATTTTTTGGCAATCATCACATAAAACTCTACACTGATGAGCATTGCTTTGCTGCTCTCAGCAGTTTAATCCTGTATCTGTTAGACCTTAGCACCAACCGTTCAAGGGTCACAGAGTTTCCTTTAACTAATAATTGAATTAGCAGCTGAGTTGGTCAGTAATTGCCTTTACTTGCTGTAGCAGCTACCTTCAGACAAGTCTCAAATAACTGAACACTGAACCAATATTTGTTCATTCCTCTTTGTGGCCAGATTCAGTGGAGATAGAATAAGAATAGAAATTTAAGTACATGACAATTTCTTACAGACATGGCACAATTCTGATTCAGTAAAGGGGACTTCACTGAAGGGTTCATTTGCAGCACCCCCTGACTCAAATGATTAAACCCATGAAAGACTGAACCTTTAAAGCAGACTGAATGATCACTGATGGGTTTCTGTGCAGATACAACAGTTGGCTGTGTTAGTGCATCCTTGTCTTTTCTTTCTTCTGTTTCTTTCCTTTTTTTGGTTCACCCCTTATCATTTCTTTTCTTAACCTTCTCTTTCCTCCAGTCAGGCCCAGGAACATTATGTAAAATGCAGTTATGAACAAGAATTTAGATGAATAAAATGAAATGTACTGAATAAATTCAGAATATCAAGGGGAGCCTTAATTTATAACGCTCCCCTTGGCAAAGCAAATCTATTCAACACAAGACCACCGTTCTGCTTGTCATGATGCTGGATAGGGGTGTAGCGATTACCGATAAAATGATTAACCATGATAAAATTCCCAACGATTAGTAATCCTTTTAAAATTTGAATTATCATTAAAACCGTGATTGATTACCGCGCTTGTACAAACTCACAGTGATGCAGCAGTCCCAGTTTGCAATGTTTAATTCATGAAAACACATGGTGGAAAGCAACAAAGGGACCTACGTGGACAGTTCTCTGGACATTTTTCCACCTTTAAAGAGTACAAAGTAGACATCTAGACCCATTTTGAATGTTTTTAAAGATGCTGGGGGGTATTTCAATAATACCGTGATAATAATGACAACCGTGATCATATTGGTAGTGGTGATATGAATTTTTCTTATTGTTGCATCCCTAATGCTGGACAGGACAAGTAAAAAAAAGACAATGATTAATGATGAGGGGGGAAAAAAAGCTGCAAACAGACTGCAGTAATCGTCAGTTGAAAGGTAGAAAAGGTGAACTGGAGAAGAAAAAGAGTAATACTTCCTGAACTGAAGGCAGCTTCTTGTTGCTGTCTTTCATTACTGGACAAACTAATTAATCCAGGTCTGCCTAACCACAATGACAATGGCCAGACACACCTGGATTAATCAATTTGTCCAGTGAAGACGGGAAACAAAAGAACTACCTTAATATCAGGAAGTAGTGGAGTTGTGCACAGGGCCCATTGTTGGGATGGGATCTAGCTTCCCTGCAACTCTGAATTGGAATAAGTGGTGTAGAAGATGATTGGATAAATGACTATAACGTAATAAAGAGAAGAAGAATAAGGAAGATTGAACCTTCTTACACTTGTATGAAATAATTTGTGAATGGTTGTTCAGATACGTAAATGAGTTTTCTCAGCAGTAAGCTTTTTCATCTTTTCTGTTGTCAGATCAACATAATCTGTTTTATGGTATGACTGATTATCATTGGGGCTCATTTAGATTTATGACAGTGTTTGACATGGGAAATTATGGTGTACAGGTCCAGATTTATTGCGTCTTGATTCGTCTGGATGTTATTCGTGTTCCAGCTGCTAGATGGCAGCATGGTCTCAAAGAGCAGAAACCGGTTCAGCAGCTTTTTAAACAGCCATTCTTAAACGTTTAGGGTCAAACAACCACTCACCAAAATTCTGTCAGAGTATATATTAATTAAATCTGCCTTCATGTTAACTTCTCTCTTGTTGGAATAAATTCATGCAGCATGGATTATAGCTTTGTTGCTGGCTCCTGGTTAACTGGGTGGAGCTGGGTTTGTTCTCTACACACTTGTGATTAGTGTGTTTAACACATTCCTGTATGGGTGGAATGCAGGAAAAAGAAAAGAGCCACTACTTAAATAAAACAAATCCTCCAGAGCAACCAGTTAAACAAGCTTGTCATGTTGCAAGCTCAATCATCTTTCGGTAATGGCTCTGCTGCATTTTTAACCAGCATGCTTGTATACGTGACATGCCTTGGTTAACTCTAGTCCACCCCAAAGGTCAGGGCAGCAGGACAGGGAGGGATGGGGGACCGGGACTGGGTCAGCAAATGGATGGAGCAGGTAAGGGAGGGCGAGGAGGGAAAACCTGGCGAGAGGAACCGACCACATCAGAGGTAAGCAGACATTTTTTTGTCTTCAAACAGATAACCTCATTTGAATCACAAGGAAAGAGGAGCTTATGTGTGTAATGATGGTTGTACAGCAAATCTTTATCTGGCCCATTAAGTGAATATCTGTCAGCGTGTGTGCTTCACATCTAGCTCTGAGGCATTACACAGGAAATGAAAGTTGTGAAGGTGAATATCGACTTGGTTAAAGTTTCAAGTCTTTATTGTTGAGATTTACAGAAATACTAATGCTGCAATGAGAGATGGACAAGCTATTTGTAGTTCCTATCTCTTGCCACCAAGGTTTTAACTAAAACGAATGAAAAAAACTAAAACTAAAACTGAAAAAAAACAAAATAGAAATAAATAAAATAAAAAATGATAATTAACTGAAACTTTATTGGGTCTTTACAAAAACTAACAAAAATGATCCATAGTTTTAGTCTTTATAAATTTATTTAATACATAAGTCCTTTGGGTTCATGTGAAATCTATTTCTATTTAATCTATTTACTTGCTCTACTTTTACTCCGAGTGACTTTCTGATGATTTTTAATGTCCCACCAGACAAATAGCTGTAATTAATGAAAAAAAATCTATAACTAACACCGAAACTAATAAAAACTAAACTAAAACTAAGCATTCTCCAAAAAATAAAACTAATAAAAATCAGCAAACCTGCTCAAAAAACTAGAACTAACTGAACTGAAAAACAAAACTAAACAAAAACAAAAACTGATTAAAAATCCTAAACTATTATAGTCTTGCTTGCTGCATGTTGCTGTAAAAGCAGGCCTTAGAGTTCAGTCAGCATCAGACTGATGATACATTCGCTTTATTTAAAGCTGATTACAGACATTTTCAGGTATATCAGTTCCTGCTATTTTTAGCAAACCATTTTCTTTTTTGTTAATCTCTGTTGTTTCATTGCAGCTCAAATCAAAAACCAGGTGAAGGACAATCCCAGCACATGTTTTTGTCCCAGACTTTGAGGACCTTGAGACCCTGGTACAGTTTTGCTCCAGTGGGAGTAGTGTGGTCGGTGTGTCAGCTGGAGATGCTGCAGCACCCCTCTCTGTCTGTGGTGGATTTGTGCTGCAGGATGGTGTTAGTGTGTTTGCTATGGATTGTTCTGGGGGGTTGTGTTTATGCCCTGCAGCGCTGCCTGCAGCCAGGACAAACCCAGGTGAGAGCAGCTGCGCTAGTTGAGCTGTTTCCTTTTTTTCTTTTTAAACCCTTATGGTTTATTTAACCGTGTTTGGTTTATTCAGTATATTTGCTTTAATTTAAGGAGGAGCTTCCACAGAGGAAACAGCAGGAAGTTGAGATTGAAAGCCAGAATAACCAGTATTTATGGTGAGACTTCAATAATTCAAATGTTATTTTCTTCTGTTAAGTTTTTGATTGTGGAGAAAAATTAGAAAGACTCAAGACTTTTAGATATTTCAAGATATTTTAGGAAAATACATTTCTGACTAATGCACAAAGAATCTCTTAAATACACATTTTCCTCCAGGATGTCCCAGACTCGAAGCTCAGATCTCCATGTTCCCCTGGTCCTTGCTCTGGCCGACAGCTTGCTGCTTTGTGTGCTACAGGAACCTCTTCCAGACCCCAGTGTGCCCCACATCGAAGGTCTCCTCTCCAGACTGGAGGTTAGATATAGAAAACCCCCTTAAAGAAAGAATGTGCAGCCTCCTGCTCTCTCTCAAACACACAACAGCCTCTAGCAAAACTAGTTATCTCCTTGTTCTTCGCATGTAGATCAGTTTGAAGTCTTTGGTGGTAATATTACAGGAATTAGACGTACTCTCAGGAATACAGATACTGTAGCCGCAGGCAACACATGCAATCACAGAGCTGCACTTTCTGCTGTGTGAATCAACCAGACTGACATGACGAGAGAATCTAAATGTGTTGTCTTTTTATCTCTTCAGCATCCAACAGTAACCGTAGCCTCTCATTCCTCTTCTTATAACTACAGGCAGTGGCTCACACACTTCAGAAAGTTAACGGTGGGTCTGTGGCGGTGTTGGAGGAAGTGGAGCGAGGCTCAATATTTACAGACAAACCCAAGCTCATCTGCACCTATCTGCAGCAGAGGTGAGGATCAACCATCAGAGGACATGCCATCTGCTGCCTCCAAAACCTAATTTAGTGCGATTAACATCACACGCTCTCCTCTGACAGGGTAGAGACCCTACGCGCTCTTGTCCGGGTGCAGGGGGATTTTGAAGCCAGTGTGAATGACATGCTTCAGGGCCTTGATGGCCTCTGGGCCCAGTTGGAGGAGCTGCATGCTGGGGTCACGCTAACCAAACAAGATGGCCAAGGCCACAGAGACCTAGCCTCAGCCCAGACAGATGCAGAGGTAAGCAGGTGTGACAGCCAATATGCCAATATATGCAAAAATTTCCTTTTTTTTTTTTTTTTTACATAAAAAAAACCCCCAACAAAAAACCAAACACTTTTTTTTATATTTAAAGTGTTTTGGTGAGTTTGTGGTCAACCTCACATTATCTATAAAACACCAAATTCATATGCATACATTATATCAAGCTTTTGCTACCTTATCAGTTTGTAGCCCAGGCTTTAAATAATCACACCTACAAACCCACAGTGGGTTAAAGGACACATGAGGGCCTAATTTCACAACATGCCAATCAGGGCTTAAAGGCGTTATAGAAGATGTTTCTTTAAACAATTTTTGCAATATTCAGTAAAATTGGATTCACTACCCCATACACGATGATTAATTAAAAGCTTTAAATATATAAACATTATTATACGTCTGCTGTGAAAGTAATGGGGCTGAAAAAACATCTGCCAATCATCTCTGCATTCCTTACAGTTTGTCTTTTACTATCATAGTAAGAGTGATTGACGGTCAATTCAACAGGTAACAGGCGAGACTGATCAATGAGAGTAATTGATTGGTGAGTGTGCCGAAAGCGGCGCATTCTTGCCTGATGCTTCCAGTAGGTCGCTAACAACCATTTGCTAGCAGTTAGCAACGTTCAGACGACATCTGTATTACTTACGTTTGTGACATGATGGAGAATCTGTACCTGTGGTCTGCTAAACACCGGAGTGGCTCGTGAACATTATTCTGTGGTCGGGGGAGGGAGCTGTGAATCAAGCAGGTTGGTCTTGCGCATGCGCATTATTGAAAAACTTGCTAGCAGTCTCTGCTTTCTGAAATGCCAAAACATCTTCTATAGCGTCTGTAAAGGTGCAGAGTGTAACAAAATCACAGGTCAGTGACAGAAAAATTATATATATAATTTAAAACCATAAAAACCAAAAACATGTCTACTTGACATGGGTCCACATAGTTGGCAGCTGCTTTATTTATTTATTAGTTTTGTTTTTGTTTTTACTGCTAGGCATCAGTTGATGTTTCTGTCTTTATTACTAAATGTAAATAATTCTTACACATCTATCTTTACCTGTACCTTAAAACTATTTAAAGACAAGAAAGGCATCAGAAGGCATTATTAGATCTGAAGTTCTCCTGCTTGGGTGTTCAGTTATGTAATTGGTGTGTAATGTTTGACATAATGGAGTTGTGTCATGTTATTGCTTTCTAACAGTTCTTTTGTTTTGCCTTTAAACTCTGTGTGTTTGTAAAAGACTTTATTTGCAGTCTTGGGTCACTACAGGAACAGACTTCAGTCTTGCCAGGCTCATCTGAAGGACAGCACACAGCTGCTGCAGGTACAGTTCTCCTCATGCGGGTAAAAAAACCAAACATCTCAGATATTTACTGTTGTTTTCATTTTCTGCTTGTCTTCTTAAGGAATTAACCTGGAGTCACACTCACATCAGAGGCAGGGTGGACAGCAGCAGTGAGTCGGTCTGGCCAGAGCTGCTGCTTCAGTCCAACATTGAGCAGGTAAACTAAAACACGTTCGGATATCTGTTAAAAATTCAGCAGGACTGAAAACATTTCTGTTTCTGCAGTTTGATAAGGTGCAGGAGAGCTTCAGTTCCCTGGAACAACAGACTGCTACCTTCCAGGCACACCTGGAAGGGCTTGGAAAAGGAAATCAGGATGGGCATGTCGGGCCCCTCGCGCTTGCTAACGGGGCCCATTCAGGCTCAGCTTCTCTGCGAACCTGCCATCATGTCAGCGATGCGTCACTGGAAGAACTGACCTCTGCAGACTCTCCGCTGTCTCTGTGCCAGAGGTCAGCGCTGCAGTTCTCCTCCACTATTGGACGCCTGCGCAGATCTGGAAGGAGGAAGTGACTGTTATCACATGTAAACTTTTGACATATACAGAGTTTTGTAAATATGAACTGTAAGGTATTTCCAAATGTTGATCATTTGCTGGTTGCCTCAGACTTGAATATTTATTGTTTTTGATTAAAAACCTACTTTAATCATTGTGTAGGACTAAATACCCTGTTGTTGAGCTGCTTTTTAGTTTTTTTCTCAATTCATCCTTCATTTTTGTTAGTTAATAAGCAGAAAAGAGGATTATTCAAACACAAGGGGGCGCACGTATACCATTTGTTATGAAGCTACACAGAGAGTTCATCTCAGAGCTTTGCATGGACTGAACATGTCCTGAATTTTTCCTCTGCTCACTGCTTTGTAAGAGGAAAGCTTTGGACAGGTTCATCAAAACCTAAATCTGTCTTGATTTAAATGATTATTCCGTCTCTTTTTAGCTGAAGAGAAACACTGAATATTAGATATTTGATTGCTATTTTGTTACTTGTTAAATTCATGAGTTTTATTTTAAAGTTTGATTCGGAGCAGAGAATAATGATGAAAAACAACCTTTTATTCTTTGAAAAACATTTTCCATTCTCTGCCAGACGAAGTGACTGCAACAGCCTGAGCCCCTCAAAGCAGGGATTTCAAGTTTAGGGCAAAGTGAGGCGGGAGAGAAAAGTAGAAGAGGGCAGTAGAGGTCAACACCGGAAGTGCTCCTGTTATTACTAAAAACTGAGCAGCCCTTTAGACTTTTTCAAAAGACATGAATGTCTTTGATCCGTATTCAATTACCCTGCAGCACCTCATCGACTTGGTCTGCTCAAACAGATTTTCTAACCTTCCAGGCTGGAGCATGAAGGAGCTGAGGCGGGAATCCGATCATTCATGGCAGCCGTTAAGTGCCAGTTGTGGTTATTCTGTACAGTGTGCATGCCGTAGATGTCATCTGAACATGGACTTGCCTGCCATCTGCCAGATCATGCATCTGTCTGATTCCCTCACGCTGTGGAAGTGATTGGGAGAGGTGGGGCGGACTCCTGGGGGATGAAAGGAATGTGAGCTGAACACTAAAGGATCTGAAATGTCAGAGCACCAAAGACACATTGTCTGGATGCAGTTGTGAATGTATTCATGCTTAATGAATTGAATTAAAAATTGTTTAGCAAGACAAAGGAATCACTTTGAAAAATGCAGAATTTAACCGTCTTTGATGCTTTTAATAACAGTGACCACGTTCATCAGACAGAAGACAGTTTTGGATCCAGTTTGATAAATGAAAACAGTGGGAAGAGTTGATGCTTTTACAAGTGGAGAAGAAGCACTCCTTTATTTAAAAAAAAGTGTTGCTTTGCTTTGCAAGCTCTTCCTGTTCACATGAAAAATCCCTCACCTTGCCAGTGTTTGATGTCATGACCAGCAGAGGGATGGACACTGGGGGAGGTGATGCCATTAGTATCTGCTTGCTGTGAGTGTAAGAGTAAGAGCAAATGAAATTACCATGAGCTTTGTTTAGCTACACTAAAAAGTTGATGACTAGCTTCCTCATGGGCCACTCTGGTCCTGCAGGAGAGGCTATTTCAAAGCCAGCTCAAGTGTGTGTTGTCTGAGAAAATATGGTTCATGGCAGAGGTCAATCCCTCGCCTTATCCTGACAATTACTCAGGATCAGATTTCACTGGCGTACACATAGCGCACATTTGTGCTGATCCTTCCTCTGATGGCACTGCAAGACACCACGTAGCAGTAAGAGTGATAGCCGACATAAACAAACTCCAGACGCTGTCGCACAACTTTCTTGAGAGCATAGTCAAACAAACTGTTTAAAATCCACCTTAAAGTCCCATTATGATTCAATATCTGTTTTCCTTGGAGACTTTGTTTTAGAGGAAAACACACAAAGCAAATGTGAAACCTTTTATTAAAGAAAATGAGTTTAGGAAAGTTGGGACACAAGGACGATAATGAGAATTTAATTTCTGAAGAATTATACGGTAAATTAGTCAATGGGATCAAGATATTCTCCAAAATTAGTGTCAGAAATCAATGTCAACATCTAGAGAATAAAAAAAAGAGTTTTACCATTTCATACAGAATGTAAAAAGCACTTTTTAAAAAAAAAAAAAGGTAAAGAAAAGTCACTCAGTTGTACAATGATTTCTCGTTTCTGTCAACATACTAATATTTATATAGCAGAAAATCCATGAAACTGTATCAGAAACTGGACTTTGCAAGCTGTGAGTTTTCAGGACTCACATAAAATAATAAAACCCAGAGAGATTGAATGAGATGATGCACATCAGCAACACTGACTACACTGCACATTTCATTGGAGCTATAATATTCTGCCAATTCACAAGCTAAACACAAGCAAATAAGCAACACAGACATTAATAAGAGCAATTGAAATCCACAACCTCAGTATAGTAACAAAAATGAGTGGAATGAGATTTATAGTATGGCTCTACTTTTAATAAAATTCCAAACATAATGGAAAATAATGAAATTCTGGGTCAGCTAATGATTTTATGGGGCTGTGATTGACAAATTCATTAAGTAGACACAAAATGTGTCAAACCTGAACAAACATCAATCCTGACCTGTCTCTGCTCTACATCACACCCCTCTGCACTGGGTAGCTGGAGGCTTAATGAGTATTTTCCTCACTTCAGATCTGATATTTAAACTTCAATGAAAGTTGGATTAAAGACTCAAGGTGCATAAAGCTTTTCTGCTGATCACACTCTACATGCATGGATGCTATTAAAAGGCTGGACGCGGAGAGCGGAGGGCCGAGCCACTTTCAACCAGAGGCTTGGAACAGACAGCTGCATACTGAGACAAAACATCAAAACACCAGTCACAGATGTACGCAATTAGCAACATGGTAGACATTTGGGGAGCAAAAGGTCCATAAACTCGCAACTTATTATGGTTGATCTAACATGGCTGGAGGGAAGCCTGAACTCAACAAGTTAATGGGCTTTTAGTTTGGCTTCAAACATCCCACCATCCAGACTTTAATGTCAAAGAAAGCTTAACTCCTCTTAAAATCTCTCTCAAACCTTTTAATGCCAGTTCCCTATCCCGACATAAATATCGCCCCGCTCAGTCCGCGTGTGTATATGTGTGTAAAAATGGGTGTATAGCCTATGTGCATGCTGAGTGAGAAAACAACACAATTATTCCGGGGGGAGGAAGCAAGCGCCACGCTCAACATGTTTCCAATCATTAGGAAATGCTAAGCTTCCTGTTTGTGTAAATATTTTCTTATTCTGTTTTCCAAGAGAGCGGGGAAGAATAATCAAGCCTGACCTCTCCGCCCTCCTGTTTTTCTATCACATGGATGTGGCTCACCTTCTGTGTCCACAATTGGACGCCAGTCCTGAGGCGCCACCTCTGCAGAGACCAGATGATCTTACAGAGGTCACGAGCAACAGAGACACCTTCAACTGAATGTCCTAATATAACCTAATCTAAATTAATAAAGCTGCATAATGAATTAATAACCTGACTTATGCTAAAAGTGAAAGAATAAATGTCACACTGAGTTATTTGTCCAGATGAAAATCTCCCAAACTTACAGGAACATTCCAGATGCAGCTGTCTGTGACTTTATATACTAGATGATAAATCTCTCTGCTTTTAGATTTGTGGAATAATACTGTTAAAACCTCGGCATGCATTACATCACCTGTCTTTTATCTTTCCATTTATCTTTTATCAGTGTTGCCAAAGGAACTGACAGTTTGATTTCTTGGCGTTCCTCCCTCAGAAATACGTTTTTTTTTTTTTTTTTTTTTTTTTTTAAATGATCTGAAGCATCTGCAAATAATGAAAGTCTGACCTCTGGATTTCCTGCTTTGTTTGCCTCAGACATTCTGCTTCATAAAGCTGCGTGATAATTCTGGTTTCGTTGAATGTTTAACCAATGATTTTTAATTAGTTTTACAGAAATTTGCCAAACTGACCATGCATGTACACTAAAAAACCTGTGGAGTAGTACTTTACTTAGAAAATCTTAGGAAAGTAATTGCGCTTAGAAATGTTAAGTAAATTTTACAAGAGTTATTTTCAAGTAAACTTTACTTGCATATATGAGTTATTCCTATAAGAAAAACTTAAGTAACCTTTACTCATATTTATCAACTTTGCCATTGACTTTTACTTTGTCATGATTTGTAAGTTCTTAGAATCAGTTAACATCAAACTGAAAATGAATAATATATTATTTAAGAGTATTCTTTAACAATCACCCTGGGACAGACGAATAGACTAGTTATTATAATCAGTTAAAACATAAAACACATGTGAACGACAACTGTTTTGATGTTCCTAACTCCTTAGACAAGGATGTAGATCTCTCAATAGTTATTGGAGATGATGGCTTTACTTATCTGTACTGTCCTTATCACTCATGGTAGCACCTTTACAATTCAAGCACAACAAAACTTTCCAACATTGTCAAAATGTAAACCATAACACAGAAAATAACTCAGATTTGTAGCATAGCATTCACAAAAGGTTAAACTCCTGTTAAATGTTTAGTTTAGTTTATTATGGATCTCCATTAGTCTTCACCAGTGAAGATTATTCTTCCTGGGGTCCAGATCAACGTAAATTTTGAACATACAATCAACAAAAACACAGGTTAACAGAATCAAAATACAATGCTAGCAAAACTTGTAAAAGAAAAAGTAACAGTTAAATAAGTATACTGTACAATACCAAAGCATCCAGATTTACAATGAAATTAAAAGTAGAATAATCATGTAGCCATCCTTCAATGAGCCTTACAACTCAGTATCTCAGTTCCCAATGTAACTCAATAAGAACGTGTTTTTACATGACTAATAGCCTTTTTCAATTTTTTCTTGAACCTTAATTTATTTTCTGTCTTAATAATGTGCGTCTGTGATGTGCATGTGCATCTCCCATATGCCTTTGTGATCCAGATATGTTGAATTTTGAAAATAGACCTTCCCACTCTGACAGGACTGTGTAGGCAAAATAAAGTTAACTTACTGTTTACAAGATGATCACATAATGAATACATAATTGAATACATATTACTTAAAGGGACTAGAAGCAGGAATTGTGAAAGAATAAACATGCATGTCCAGTTTTTTAATGCTAATGGGTGATGAAGGACTAAAAACCAAAAAGAATGAGCCCACCCACGTTTCTCTCCGTTGCCTTGAACAGGCTGTGTGCTGCATAATGCGCTGCGATTCGGTGGCTGAATTTCCCGCGCTGTCCTGCAGACACATGTGATGTTGCTGTTCTGTAGGTAATTCATATCCAGCCTTTAAAGGTACAGTATGTAAAAAAATCAAACGTCAGTGGCAAAAAAATGTATATAATTCAAAACTGTGTTTCTATTAATGTGTAATCACTGCACTAGAACAGCTGTTAAATGTATATTCTTTTAGAATGAGTCATTTATATCTACTTCCTGGGTGGTGCACACATGGAGGCTGCCATATTTGTTCCACTATTTTTACTACGGTGTCCTTGAATGGACAGAACGATGCGTGTGAATTGAGAACCCTCTGAACTTTAAAACCGATGTACCAGCTTTGTTTAAAGGGACTTGAGGCAAGATTAAGAAACAAAACTTGCGACTGGCGCTTCAGGTAACTGCAGCCACGAGCCAAGCCGTCACGGGAGCGTGCACAAACTGAAGCTATAATGTTGTTTACTCACCTTTTTCTTTGTAGTTACACTTTTTAGTGTCTTTCAGTTGACCTGGATCGTTTGCTGACGGCAGAAGAATCCATAACTATCGCTTACAGTGTTTGAATTTAAACGTTATTTTTGGTATTTAGCGTTTCATCACCCATCAGTATGAAAAAAAAAACAGGTATGTTTGTTTTTTTTTTTAAATTCCTACCTCTAGTCCCTTTAATGGAAGTTAGAGACTGTTTGGGATTAGTAATGTCTTAAAAGACATTACAAAAAGTAGTTACTCATTGTACAGTCATAGTTATACCTGAGACCACTGGATGCACTCACAGATGAAAACATATTTATGTCTGGGAGAATTTTGGCAACTAACAGCCACCATACATTCAATGGCGATATAATTGACACGAGGCAAAAAACCTGAAAATTGCACAACTTCATTTGTGCAAATGAAAAATTACAATTCCTTTTTACTTTAACAAGCAGCTGTTTCTGATGTGCATGAAAGTTATAACTTTGTATAAAATCAACAGTGCAGACGTTTCAAATCCCTTACTGTCAGTTAATTTAAGCAAAAAGCGTTTCCAATGGAAAATTCCTGCAAATCCTGAGCATAACCATGTATAGCAGGTGGAGAACTTTGGCCCCCGTCCTGGATTTATTCAATATTTCTTTGTTCTAGCACGCCTTATTCAAAATAACGAGTCTCTGAGCAGAACATGATCATGTTTATATGAGCAGTGTTCATCTCATGGGGCTATGAGAAGTACTGAGTGATCAGTTGGACATTTGAGGTGGGCGGGGTTAAGGCAGACGAGCTTGTGGTGGAAAACTGTCAGTTCCACATTTCCGCTGATGCGAAGTTAAACGGGTAGCTTTAATAAACAACTGATCGAGGAGGTGAGAAAGTATGAAATACATACAGCACGTAGCATTTAGATACACAGACACCACCATGCGCGTAACTCCGCCCGCCTGCGACAAACAAAGTTTTTCACAGTCACACCCCTGCATTAATAACCACCCCGCCGCAAAAAGAAGCTTCACCTGAAGGATGAAATGACCAAAACGAACCTGTTTCTTGTTCTAGCGGCCTTTAGAACAAGAAGAACGTTCTCGCTTCTCACGGAGGATGGAACAAGCGCTGCTGTTGCCTTCCTCCTCCTCCTCCTCCTCCTCCTCGGTCATGGCCAGACTGGCTGCATGTGCGTTTGACAATATCAAAACAACGGCGGTGTGCATGCATGTTTCACCCATATTATATCGTGATATTTCATGTTCTTATCAATTCCTAATGTTACTCCGGTATTACCATGAACGGTATGATATGACCCCGCCCTAGTTATGAATAACTATTTTTAATGTCTTTTATGTCATTACTTATCCCCAACAGTGCTCTGACTCCCATTAAACAAAGCTGGTACAGCAGTTTCAAAGTTCAGAGGGTTCTCACTGAAGTGCAATGAAAAAATTTATACAAAGTTTAAAGTTATAGTTAAGACTTAAAACTTTTTGGACATTTTTTTTCCAGTGTAGAAAAGTTATGCGCTTTAATTGAGTTTTTTTTCCTATTAAGAATTTACTTGCGTTATTAATGTGTGTTCCTTTTTGACACTTCAGACATAATGGCACAAAACAAACAAAGCAGAAAACATAATAATGTCTGAGAAAAATGACAAAACAGAAAATCCATTCATTTATCGAAATAAACAAACAAAACCTCCCCTAAAAAAAAAAAATTATGAAAAGATTAAAAACTTACTTAAAACCTTAAAAATGGATCAAAGGACTGAGACATTGGAAAAGAAGGCTCAATAATATTACAGTAAATAGATAAAAGTAACAGTAAAATAATGCATTAAAACTTATTTGCTAAAATTATTTTTTCTAAAATAAAAGCTAAAGTGTGCATTTTCTGAATATTTTTTGAATAAATTTTGATGCATTTCCGAAAAACCATGAAGTGCCTATCTGAATTTTTTCTAATCTCTGTATTCTTAAATGATTTTAAAAAAACTATCTTGTTTAACCAGATTTTTGTTGAAGCTGTTTTCTGAATGGTTCCATACTTTTACATATTGATGTATTTTCTGATTTGTTGAATATCTTAAATTCCTGAAATGTTGCATTTTCTGTTAGTGTGCTATGAAATGCGTTTTCTAAAATGTGATCAATTCTGTGTTGGTAGAAAAAGCAGCTTTGCTTTCAGCCTGCAACTCATCTTATTACATGTAAACTCCATGTGTGTTATAACGAAAGACACACGGTTTACAGTTATTGTTGTACTTTTTGTTTTGATGGTGTCGTTTGTGTATTTCAAACATCAGATCCAAGCTTTTAGAGGCCGTACCTTCAAACTATCTCCTCACACAACTTCTTCTCTCTGGATGAAGCAGCGATGTGTGAGGCGCTCTCTGAGGAAAGGCTAAACAAACAGGCTGGCCCAGGCACAAAGACTCCGCCACTCAGAGACATGTGGCAGCAAAACCCTCTCAATCCACGTCCCCACCCCCCGACACACACAGCTGTGAACCCCTCACTCCCACCGAAGACGCACCAAGTATTCCACATGCGCTGTGCATGGAGCCAAGAGGAGGAAAGATGGAGGAGGAGGGCAGGTTCTGATTCCTATTCATCGAATGTCACCTCCTCACAAAGCAGACTGCATGACACTGCCACTAAATCAGAGTTAATGGACTCCTTTCTCAGTCCTGCAAACATGACAGGGGGCGTGTGGGTTATAGGGACGGGGGCTGGTGAAGGTGCATGTTTGCCCCTTTGAAAGGGCACATGGGCCAGTGATAGAGTGAAGTGTGTTTTTCAGGGGCATTAACAGCTGACCTAATGCCTCCTTCAACCTTCATTTGTAAGGCAGTCCATGATTCAGACAGTACTCTGACTTTTCCTAAATTGTTAGTGGTTTTAGAAAAATGGATGTTAATCATACAGCTTGTTTGACTGGTGAGTCACTGCTTTTTTAGCGCCGCAGATTTGTGTGCAAGAAACAAAACAACACATCATCAATCACAAGCCACTTTAACAGTAAGTGCTACACAAACCATGTTGGTGCACGAGCAATCAATCAAAGCCTAAAATGAAGGTATGGGCACCACCATCCAGCAGCCTTGAGGGGTGGTTGTCAATTTGCATGTGCACATTTATTATACAATGAGGAGCCAGACTGGGGGACTGCAATTTTGGAGCCGTTTGCTATCCTCCCTACAGTGCAATAGCCTATATGCGTCTCCCCTCCCGCCTAGCGCCCCATCCTGGGCTCAAAGTGTGCAGAGCAGAGATGAGTGAAGATGGCATTAGTGTCACTTGGCAGGCATTCATAACCGTCGCACCCCCCCCCCCCCCCCCCCCCCCTCCTGTCTTTGACTACACAGAGAAAAAGAGGTGGAGAGACATGGAGCCCCAGGTACCGACCTCATTAGCAGATAAAAGCAACCTTTCTCTGCGACCCCTGACCCTGGAGGTTGCCATGGAGTCTTCCAGTCAAGCCATAGATGGGGCATGCTGGGATTTCTCACAGCGGGGTGAGGTGAATATGAGCTGCTGTGAGAATTATTAAGATTCCACCCCCCCACCCCTGTCCCTGCTCACACAAATCCATATTCGTCCACTTCACCATCTTCTGAACTCACCTCTTGAGGTTGCGCCGCAGCTCACGTCTCCCTCGCTTCCTGCTTTGTTTCAGTCGTCTTAATGCCAGTCAAAAAGTTAAGCTCATTACATCCTTCAGTTCCCCTTTGATGTGCAGGGATGAAAAAAGTGTTGTAAGAACAAATGAAAAGGGAACACATAATTTCTCTCTTTCTTTCTTGGGTGGTGTTTCCATTTACATCACGTGCTCAAAATGCTGCTTTCTAGTTGACATTAAGATGACTTAAAACTGCTGAATGTGCTCACATTCGACCCCTTTGTTTAAATTGGTATTCATTTAAGTCTTCCTTTAAATAAATCTCACACATGATAACTTTGTTTAAAACAGTGCTATAAAAATAAACACTGTTATTGTTACAATTATTGCATGAAAAGGATAATATACATAAAACCTACAGAGTCTATGTCTGCTGTCAAACTTTGTGATATATATCATGTAGAAGAAAATGTATCAGTGAGTGCGTGTGCATGCGCAAGTGTGGTTGCTGAAGAATGAGGGGGAGGGGGGTTATATCTTGGTCATGCTGACTGAGTTTTATAAGCTGTGGCTAACCCCACTCCCCACAGCTGACTGAATATTAAATAAACAGAGCCAAGTGGCTGAATTCAGCGGAGTGAGTGTTCAGGCTGGAGAAGCACTATTTCACCAGTGCAGGGGCCTCCCTCATGGGGCCCCCACATCAGCCTGTCTTATTCTTGGCAGCTGCAGTTGAGAGGCAGGCTACGGGGCGGTGTGTAGTGTACAAGGCAGAGGTAAGGGGAGTTATCTAAAGAAGAAGGGGTGGAGGGGTGGCGAAAAGAGGTTGGACATGGTGAGGAAAGAGGGTAAAAGAAAACCCAGAGGCGGGAGTTTGTTGTTGATGAAAATCTCAACAGCAACTGAAGGAAACTGAGCGCTTTAACATTGCTGGCTGAGTTTGTCTTGCGGTTTTGAGGAGAGCTGATGGAAGCTGGTCTCCATCAAGCTCCATGTCCAAATGGAAGTGTGGAAGTAAGGCAGTGTGTCAGTGTCAGACAGAAACCTGGCAGGCCTTTATATTTAAATTAAAACAGATACTTATGTTCTCTGATGTGATATTTAATATTTGGGATGTGTCCAAAACTACTGTGGTTTTCTGCTACACTCACCGTCAGGACACAACAGAGCTGGTGTAAATGCTATAACACCTGTATTCTTCCTGCTATGATGAATGAGTTTCAGCTCAGTCCAGCTGTCAGATATTTTAAAGGTGTCATAACCGGGTATTTTACATACATATACATACTCCTTAAATGATCTTCATGTGGCAGAACGAGGAGGGCCCAGGGCGGGAATTGATCCTCAGACTCCCAGGTGAGGCATGCGCGCTAACCAGTCAGCCAAAGGGACATCCCCTTGGGCAAGTAGCCAGGGAACATGAACACTCTGAAGCATAGTGACAGGACTGTCAACTGCTACATTCAGATGAATTTTTAATCATAGTTGGGTGGGAGGAAAATCTAATGAGCTCATTTTTACCTCTTTTTTTCTTGCGAGGGTAAGCATGAGAATTAAGCCCTACATTAGTATTACCTAGGGACCACACGTAAGAAATGAATTACCCCCACGACATCTCTCTTTTCTGTTGCGCATTCACACGGGATAACTGAAGTCTGACATTTAACTGAAATTCACAGACATCTAGCAGATATGATGTCAACGCGTTGCGTATTGCGTAACATCTGCTCATACAAGCTGCGTTTCCATCAGCAGAACATAATCATTCAGAGACAGAGGTGTTAAATGACTCACGGACAGTCGTTACCAACCCTTAGAGAAGATGCGCCATGTCCGCATGTTCACCAAAATAAGTGTTTCTCGCTGCAGCAACGGGACTGGGGAAACTTCTCCCGTTCACTCTGATTCCAAAGTTAAAGGGACTTGAGGCAAGATTAAAAAATGAGACTTGCGACTGCTGCGACTGACGCTGCGGGTAACTGTGGCCACGAGCCAAGCTGTCACAGGAGCCTGCACAAACTGAAGCTATAATGTTGTTTACTACGCTGATGAAGTCTTTTTCTTCGTAGTGACACTTTTTAGTGTCTTTCAGTTGATCTGGATCGTTTGCTGACGGCAGAAGAATCCATAACTATCTCCTACAGAGGTTGAATTTACCGCGACCGTCTCCTTCCTGTTTCAAAACTGTCTGGGATGCGGATGCAGCGTCATTTGATGTCAGTTCAAGTCTAAAAATCAGTGGGAGACACTATGATGGATATTTTTATCTTTTACCAATCTGTATGTATCAGAAGAACGTGAGGTCAAGCTATAATAGCACATCTCAGCCATCATGGTTTGTTGCTGACATTGGTTGGGTCACAAATCATGTTAGTGCCCGAGTCCCTAACGGCCTTGTGATGCACTGGTGACCTCTCCAGACTATATCCTAATGGCTGTTGAGACAGCCTCCAGCCTCCAAGACCCTGCATTGGAATAAGCAGGTATAGAAATAGATGGATGGATGGATGGAGTCCTTAATATGATGTCTGAAGCAGGTGATTTTCCTTCACTAACTAAACCTTATCTGATGAGAAAGAGGAAGAAGAAACACTATCTTGCTTCATAGCACAGGCTCGAGTTTTGCACAAAAAACACCCAAAACAAAACAAAACATAATGGGTGCTCAGCTGCAAATTCACTAGTGTCATCCTTCCCTCAGGGTCCTGTCTCACTCCTTTCTCAAGTGTCGCTTTTGAACTTCAAAAGAGTTCTCTCAATCAGATTACCCTCCACCACCAGTATATGCATGTGTTTTACACAGACACACACACACACACACACACTTTGTCCATCTTCTCAGAAACCAAAGCCGAACATCCCAGACCGTGATTTCATCCATTCCAGACTGATAATAAAACTAATTTGATATTAGACTTTGATATATATACATCGCCCCTGCATAAACGCTATCAAGTCACAGCAAGCATCTGGGCAGGTCATGCGAGCCATTTTCAGGATGGAGTGAATGTTCAGGGCTCCAGCCTCCCACATCATGCTCCAAACAGCTGTGAGTCTTGTGTCTCCTGTCGTTGTTAGCTCCTGCCTTTTATTCCCTCCTCTTTCATTTAATGTTTTCATGTGCGCTGTAGGGCTGAAGAGGCAGAGAGAGAGATTTCTGTTAGCATATTGGAAGGAAAATTTATATATGAAAAAAAAAAACATATACATACATAACATATATACAGTATATATACATATACATAGTTGTCCTCAAAATTATTCATACCCTCAAATTAAAGAAAAGGCTAAATTCCCAATAGTGATTCAAATAACAGGGAACTAAGTGTGGCAAGGTATGCAACAAAGGCCCAGGAAAGATACAACCCCACAGACTCCCGGGTGAGAGTCACGCATGCTTACCATTCAGCCAAAGGGATATTCCTGTGGCCAAGCAGCCAGGGTGCATTGGAAGCATAGTGACAGGACCCCACACTGTCCCAGGGAAATAATAATAAATAAAAGTTTACAAAATTATAATTTAATGAAATAAAAATTGCTTTTAAATTGTAGTTGAAAATGATCATTTTAAAAAAACAACCAAACAAAACTGTCCCAGACAAATTAGAGCACCTTTCCCATGAACATTAGACCAAAATGCCTGTCAACAGATGCACAAGTCTTTTTGAACATTACAGAAAACACCGGATTGCAGTGATTGCCTCGAAGTGTTGCTTAACAAAATTTTAGCTTCGGAGCCCCATCATGCCTGTGTATTTGTTTTATTTTTGGTGTGTTTGTTTTAAATATTTCTTTTCATGCACAATTCAAAGCCAATGTCATGATTTTCATAGAATTTTTATTTATCAACTTATTTGACAGCTGATTTTTTTTCCCTCTTTAATTGGAGGGTGTGAATAATTTTGAGGATGACAGTATATACAGTATATATAATAATTAGTAATAATATCTTAATATCTAAGAACATCTTAAAAAAATGACAGATTATATATATATATATATATATATATATATATATATATATATATATATATATATATATATATATATATATATATATATATATATATACATACATACATACACATACACACATACAGGTCCTACCCAAAAAATTAGAATATCCTGAAAAAGTTCATGTATTTCTGTAATTCAACTTAAAAGGTGCAATTTACATATTGTTTAGACGAATAATATGTGAATCAATATATTTCAAGCTTTTGTTTGTTTGGATGTTGCTGATTAGGACTTGCAGCTTTAGAAAACCTCAAATTCAAAAACTCTAAAAATGAGAATACTGTGAAAAGCTCCAGTATTGTAGGTTCACAGTGTCACATTCTGATCAGGTAAGTAAATCCAAAACACCTTCATAAGTGTCCCAAGCCTTTAAAAAAGTCCCTCCTGTCTTGGTTTAGAAGAATTCACAATCATGGGGAAGACTGCTGATCTGACAGTTGTGCAGAAAACCATCATTGACTCCCTGCACAAGGTGGGAAAGACACAAAAAGTGATAGCAAAAGAAGCTGGTTGTTCTTCAGAGTGCTGTCTCAAAGCACATTAATGGACAGTTAAGTGGAAGGAAGAAGTGTGGAAGAAAACGGTGTGCAAGCCAGAGGGCTGACAGCAGCCTGGAGAAGATGGTCGGGAAAGGACCATTCAGAAGTGTGGAGGACTTCATAAGGAATGGATCTGTGAGCAGGGCTGTAACCAGGGTTATAGTGAGGTACAAAACCATGCGAGCGCGCAATGCACGAACAAAAAAAAGAATTTTACTTATTTATGAATAAAAAGTAAAATAAATAGTGTTTTAAACTGTGCAATTACACAAATACACAATCATATAAAATTGTTGACTGAATTTTTATTAACATTTGACACTCATATGCTATAGCCTAGCTCAGAAGAGCCGGCTCTGAGAGCCAATGCTTCATAGTGAATCAGAGGAGCCGGCTCCCAGTTTTTTAGGAGATCACAGTACTTTGTTTTGACTGGCCACGATGGAGGCCATGCTGTTAGTCACATTTGAGCATATAGGTTTGTTCAAATATATAAAAACAGAAAGAAAGGCTATGTTCCATTGCAAATGAAGACAGGAGTTAGTGGTCAAGAGTGCATTGCGTTGTCTTGTAATATAACCATGTGACACCTTAAAGTTTAATTTTGTTGTTTTATTGTATTGTGTATCTTTTCTTCACCTGCCAAGGGTCTATTGATTCAAATTAGCTTGCTAATGCTACTTCAACATGTTTACCTCTGCTGCTACATATGTTCATTAATATGTACTGTCCTTATCAAATAAACAAAAAAGTTTGAAGATCGAATAAATGCACAGAATTTTAAGGCTTCTCATAAAAATATTGAATGCAAAAAAGTTTTTAACACACAAACCATTAATTTATTGCAAAATTAAAGTAAAATACAGGGCTGCAAATATCTTAAATTAAGAGTCATTCTGGAGTCGAAAGAGCCTGCTCTTCTTAGTGAGTCGGCTCATTTCAAACAGGCTCATTTCGGTTTGAAAACTTCCCATCACTAGCAGGCTTGTGCCTGGCTCAGCCGCGCTCAGGCTCAGCGGGGAGAGAGAGAGATAGGAAAAAAGTTTTTTGTTTACTCTGTGAAGGGTAGATCTCCCCCAACGAAGTGGGGTGGAGAGCAAGTGTAGTCATTTTTCTAAGATATTATTATGTTGTCATTGTGTTTTCTGCTTTGTTTGTTGTGTTTTGTGTCTCTGTCTAAAGTGTCAAAAGGAACATACATTACGTAATAATGTAAATAAATGAATTCTCAATGGGAAACCCCCCCCAAAACAAATAGCAATCAATTGAAGCGCCTACATTTTGCACATCCATGGCCACTTTAGCAAATTTCTGTGAAACTACAGATCTGGACATGAAAAAGTTCCCCTTTCAGCCGACTGCCAGCCACTTACCAGCAACTTACCAGCAACTTGTCTGCTAATCCAATCTCACAGAGAAACGCCTGTGTGCCCAGGGGAAACGATTTCAGAGCATAAATGAATGCCCGGAACAAGGACGTTTCCACACGCCAAGTTTGGACACTGTGCGTGATGACGTATTCGCGGGATAAATCGTTCAGCCAGTGATAGTGCAGTAATGGTGCACTATTGCTGCACCACTTTTGTCAGAAAAAGGAGGAACTTTTTCATGCCCGAATCTGTAAGTAAGAATGATTTGTTAAATATTCTACCAACAATGACACAGTGAATGCTGCTGTAATCAAAGCACAAGATGGTCTGGTAAAATATTCGTCTTAAAACCTTTTTCATAGGTGGTGACCTCAGACAGTGTATATAATTTAGATGCTTCCATGTATTTACAGAAAAGCCATTGCACATGGCATAAAAACACTGGTAATTACTTACTCCAAGGAAACCACGATACACAAAGTGAAAGTTTGGCTAATCAAAGCCAGAGTCTGTGTTTTGTTTGATGAATTGTTGTCCTCTTTATATCCCTCCCTTTGCGTCTCCCACAAGACGCTTCAGACCTCCCACAGAACACTACAAACATCCATTACACTCATGTACACACATGTGCACACACCAGGGCAGGTAGGCGTTGTAGCTAAAGAAATGCTGCTTTATCTTGACCCCAGGAAAGCAAAGGCATGAATGCAGCTCATTGGTTTTTAAAAGGCTGAATGAAAAAATGGCTAGGAAGACTGAGAGCTATAGACAAAGAGAGAAATAATATATCTGTGTGTGGTGGAGGAAGATGGAGAACGGACGGAAACAGTTAGACGTAGTAGAGCTTGCTGAAAAAAGTCTCTGTGGACTCTGCTTTCCTCTCTTGCAGCCCCACGCAGGTCGGCGTTCCCCCTCAGTCTCCTTGTGTGGTCCAGAGCTCCAAGTCATTCCCAAACAATCGGCATTAATCCAGGGAGTGAGGGGCCTGGAGCACTGCGCTGCCAGAGCACCCTCACCCTGGGCTGCACTGACGCATGCTACTCAACACCCTCTGTACACACAAAGACACACACTCACACTAATAGACTCATGCTTCCTTTGATCAGACTTGGTAAAGAAGTGTGTTGTACAATGGGGTACAGCAGACTTTGACTTAGCAAGAGCAGCAGCACACCACCAGCTTAGATTTAGCCATAATGATAAAGAAGTGCTTTATTAGCACCTTGGCTGAGCTGCTCTTAAACTGGTTTCCGCTATATTTCAAGCTGGCCTTTCTCCCATAAATGTGGCTACTTCGCCTCAATTGCGCTGAAATAGCTTTGGTCTCAGCATGCTATTTCTAGAGGTTTGGAGAGGCAAGGAGACATGCAACTATCAGGGATATTCAGTTTTCCAGTCGCGTTGTGTGAAGCATTTATGCTGTGCTGCCTTTGTCTGAGAATGATGCCGCATACAAGCTGACAGCATCCAGTTTCAGTGTGGAATTCTGTTATGTTTTGCTTACTGAGCCGCTCACTGACCAAACTGACCAGAAATACGAGTATGATAGATTTAATGAGACATCCTTCGCTTTGTTTGTCCACTTTATTTGACTATTTTAGCCAAACAAAACAAAAGTTACCAGGCAACAATGGTTGTAAATGGATAGATCGGGAGGGCATTTCTTACAAGCAGACCAAACAGTGTGCTGTCCATTCACATACAAACAACTTGTTATTGCAGCTATCATTACTTTTCTATGTGCAGGATAGCCCTGTTAGATCATAAGGCTTGGTTTCTCCAGCTTTCTGAATCAGAAGAACCATTTTTGGGTAGGTACCAATGATCTTTTCGAGCTGGGAACACACACAAAAAAATATTTCCATGTACAAGTCATTGTGAGTACCAAGGGTTCCTACTTGCAGACAACAGTTAGATTACCCCTCAGTTAGCTAAGCTAACAGGTCCACCAGAGGAGCAAATTATTCCAATTTCATCACTTCAAACCATAAAAATCCCATTGCAGTGAGAAACTGCTATGTTCTCTTTGCATTGCTTCACTTTTGCATCAGATATAGGCTGAGCCTAAATAACACAGACTGTGTTGCAACACTGGTATCATTTTAATTAATTTGTTCATTTATTTATTTACAACCCCAATTCCAATGAAGTTGGGACATTGTGTAAAATGTAAATAAAAACAGTATACAATGATGTGCAAATCCTCTTCAGTCTATATTGTACACGATAAAGACAAGATATTTAATTTAAACTACAGTATTGTTATGTTAGATGAGCATTTTAGCCAAGCATAAACTTTAATCAAGCCTGAGATGAAAATCATGTCATGCAGCTTAATGACTTTTTTTTTGGTAATACTAAGAAGTTCACCATGTTGCATATGATGTGCTATTTGTTTTCCTTACAGTTCTGAGTTGGCCAACATCTTTGGCTTAAACAGTTTTTAAATCATCTTTTCCCATTCCCACAAGTCCATTTTAACATCAAGCCAAAGCTTTTAAGGTTGGCTGCACACTCATCTGTGAAGGCCTCACATTAACCAGAACTTGTAACACTCTCCCTCAACCTTCCGCACACATGCACACCCAGGATTCTGGGATCTGTTGCTGTGATCAGCTGTTATATTTTAGCTGAACATGTGCTTTATTACTTTTATTTAACTTTCGGCTCGTGAATGATAAATTGGAGCATTAGTGGACCTGCCCTTGGTAAAATTACAGCCCAGAAATTATGTCCCACCTGGGGACAAAGCTTAATTCCCTTCTCAGCTTTGTACAACCTAATTATCAGCTCTGACCAGCCATTAGTCAGTCAGTTCAGACTGATCTTGACACCACGTCCGGTACCCAAATTCTGACCCACCTTGTTGTTCATCCCACAAGCCTGAAGGTGGGTGCATTTGTGGAAGGTTGGCTGGATAAAGCCATGGTGAGGAACCAGGTCACTAACTCCCTTACAGTCATTACTGTAATTATAGTTGGCATTGTTAATTGTTTTTCTTTTTTCTTTTTCCTGCTGGGTCTAATGAGGTGGTGATGGTGGTTGGCGTGGATTGGCAAGTGGGGGGTGGGGGTGTTATTGCGATGCAATTAGAGAGGCTGAAGGAGTCGGGGAGGTGGTGGGAGGTGAGGGAGTTTCGCAGGAGACACAGAGTGAGTGGGGAGGAGGAAGAAGGCGATGGAGTACGGGATTGAATTGTCAGTCCAGGTTATGATTAGGAGGCACAGATGCGGCCATGTGAGAAATGAATTTCATGCCTGTTGAGTCTGCGATTTCTCCTGGAATGTGGGGGTTTTGCTTCTGAGACGGAAAGAGCTCCTCAGAGCAGGATGAAAAACCGAGGCGGAAATGGGCGTAAACAAGAACTCATGATGTGGAAGAAGTCTTGCCTTCTTCTCCTTCTCAAATGTCTCTGTCTCAAAGAGGCAGCAGGAAAAGTTTTTATTCATTTTAGCTGTGCAGCCATCTGTATCCCTACTGGTGTGTGCTGAAGTAGAAAACTTGTGCACATTGCATTACTTTGCAGAGTCCTTGAAGAGCTTGACTTTGACCCTTCAGACAAAGCACAAGTGCAAATATGGGAGGAGACATTACACAAGAAGCTTCACCACTTACATGCCAATCAGTCCGGAAATGTCAGAGAAATATGCCCTCGTGTTTTCTCAGGGATGCGTCCGTTTGGATTAAAAGGCTGAGTCTGTAGAAAAAGCATGAAGGAGATTGTGTCCTTCAGTGTGGGAAAACAGGGCCATGCCATGTATGCTTCTTTTTCCTTTTCATGTGTCATACTCTGTTTGGATTGTCTTGAAGTGAATGACACAAAGGAAGAGGAAAGGGTGCGTGTTTAGGGATTGGCTGCCATATTCAGTTTACTCTGGCCAGCAGCACTACTTGTAGCCAACCTCCTGTCTCACCAATAGCTTCCCAACCCATGTTTTGATGTACTGTATGTGGCTCTTGGGCCAGACAAGCACCAGAAATCTTGGCCACGTTAAATCTGTGTTAACAAAATACAAGCACCGTAGTTGAGTTTTATTTGCTTTTGAAGTGAGAAGTTCAGCCTGGAAAGGGAACAAAACACCATAAACAATCCAAATGACAGATGTTGTCCATTATGGTTCAGTGAAAGCAATTAAGTCATTTACAGTTATTCATAATTACACTGGATTTCACATTAAGGCACCCAGGAGAGAGAGCATGCAGGCTTGAGAGCGAAGGAGGTGTGCTGTGGTGAAACTCACCCATGTGATTTTTCTTACTTTAGCCCTCTGCAACTCCTCTCCAATCATGGATTAAACTACTGGACTTAAAATGGAAAGTTTTGAAGCTGATAATCTGTTAATAGCAGCTACCATGATGACATGAATAATTGTCACAAAAGTTAAAGAATAGCTGCAATGTTTGCTCTTCAGCCTTGGTTTTTAAAGAGTGGATAAGTTTCTTGCTGAAGGTTTAGGTCAAACAGATTATTTAGTTGAGATTTTGATCTGCCACTTTTTGTAACATTTGGACCAGTCAGTAAGAAGTCAACTGTGAGTTCCTTAGCAGTAAAGCTGTGCACTTGCTGGAATAGGGCGTCACACTGGAGACGTAGTGTTGTGTCTGTCTCTGAGGACATCACATCATGGAAAACTGAGCACAGAGTGAAGCTTGTGCAGAGCTGAATGTTGCATAAAGTTTTTAGTGGGCTTGTCGGAAATGAGTCAACAAACTCCCAAAAACATTTGTGGTGCCCTCCCCGTCCTGTCTACACCCCAAAGTGTGCACCGTCTTGTCCCCACCCACAGTGTGCACGGTCCTGTCTACACCCTGCAGTGTGGGATAATGCGCAGGTGCAGATCGCAGCCCATGTGTGTGAAGTGAGAGTGTTTTCGTCTGTGCATGGGCCACTACTGGTACCGCTCCTGCTGGGTTTGTTAATGAAGGAATCTAATTGGATTTTTGTGGTTGGTGCTGGGGTGTTCAGTAGAAGGTGGGGCAGGCCTGAACCCCCCTGAAGATAGAGCACATGAGGGGTACAAACCTGCAGGCTGGATTACTCCTGTGCCCTTTTCTCTCCTGTTCTGTCTTCTTAAGGTGGGGGATTATTGTCCATATGAGCAGTGAAGCTGAGGAGACAGCATCTCAAGAGATCAGCCTGTTAAGATAAAGAGCAGGTCATGCGAAGAAACACAAATTCTGCTGTGAAAGTGAATGGTAAAGGGATAATCTAGCATACATCCACAATGTCCGTGAACATGGGCAAAGTTACTAAGTCCACATCTTTGTGCTTAGATGAAACTTATGAAACATGAGTGTGACAAATGTCCAGTTTCAACAGAAATTAATCATCGCTGGGTGGGTCATTTGCTGAGCTGTTTACTGCCATGCCTGCTTCCTGTTCACTGAACTTACTGAATTAAAAATGAGGTTGAGCCTGTCACATATGTCATGACAAGTTACCGAGAAGAGGGAGGTTCTGCGGATATTTTTTCCCCAACAAAAGCGATAAAACAGAGGGAGACATGGGGCGAAGTTCAATGCAGGTTCGCTGTCCCTCTCGCTCCGTCCCACCCTCCCTTGATCCCCCTCTTTCTGCTGGGCTATTGTTCGAGGTCCCCGACCTCCCCGTCTTCCGGCTGGGACTGAAGTAGTTCCCGATGGCCACAAACAGGATTAGGCGCTCCCATGGCTCTGGTCATTCTCTGTGGATTTGGGAGAGTTACTGCAGCTTGGCTGAGCTATGGTACTTTAATTACCCTGCCACCAGGGGGCCTCAAAGCAGCCCGGCGGGTAACAAGCATGGAGCGGGGGAAAAGCTTCTGTCTTTACATGGGAATAATCCCTGAGCGCCTCTCATCAGGTCAACTTGCACTGAGCTTTGACAGCCGTTACAGCCTTGACTCCTAAGCTTTGCTGCCTAGTACACTGCAGTTTTGTCATATTTAAATGCAACTTTGCTTGTTTACATGTATTCTGCTGTCTTAATAATTCAGAAAACATTTCAAAGTAGAACTAAAACCAGGCCACAGACTTTTTTATTCACACCCTATAAAACATCCTGTGATTGCTTATCTCTCACTTTGTGTTCATTAAATGAAATGTCTGCTTTGGTTAAAACATCACAGAGATACAGTAGCTCCCTTCTACATCATGTTTTTACACCTGTCTTCCATGCAGCAGGTTTTGGGGGATGGATTCAATATCATACTTCTGTAGCATGAGTTTTTTCTTTTGTTTTTACTTACTTCCTATTTTGTTTTGTTTTGCCTTTGATTTAAATAATAATAATAATAATAATAATTTATAACACTGATCAGTGGGGGATGTTCTTAGTTCACAAGTTGGCATAAATCAAAATTCTCTCCTCATCAAGCCTGAAGAGCTCAGAGGCTCAGCTTGCAGCTGCGTAGCTTCCTTAATAAACCAAGGCAAGGCGAGTTTATTTGTATAGCACATTTCATGTACAGAACAATTCAAAGTGCTTTACATAAAACATTATAAGCAAAAGGGAGATAAAAAAAACCAATTAGAAGCATGATTCAGAATAAACCAGTCTATAGACTTCACCACATGATAGCAGATACTTGTTTTAAGGAGGAAAACAAACACAAAGTGACTTCAAGAACATCACTTCTGATGGCTGCCAAGGTCTTACTCTAAATTGCCTCAAATTCAATAAAAGGTCAGCTTTTCTCATGAAATACTAAGCCAGTTATTAAAAAAGTCATCATACTATCATACCAGTAGAATTACTTCTGATTACTCTTCAAATGTCTTTTTTTTTTTTGCATAACTACTGCATAACAAAATAGAAATAGATGCTTCAAACATGCGTATCACTATATCTCTGGTCTCTTGTGCAGACAAAGTTACATAGATGAATCCGGCCAAATGCCGCAAGTAGACTGTCCACCATTGCTTGCGGAGCCCTCTCTGTACATGTGTAATCAGAACAGAAGAAAATCACACTATTTTCTTAATGTGGACGGACTTGTGCATTCCTTTGTTGTTGGAACATCAGAGGAAAACTTTAATGTGGTAATAAGTGAAGAAGAAGATCACGGACATTTATTTCATGAAGATTTCTGCTGTCTGTGACAAAACTGGACACTGCTCCGTCCACTGCGTATCAGTGTGTTCGTATCGGGACGAATATCAGACACACAGAGCAGAGGAGGGATAACTTGTTGCCATGGCAGACCAAACACTGGATTTAATCCCCATAAACAAAAAGTTTATTTAAACATATTTGTCTTTCAATGAGATTTTCCTAAACTTTCTGAAAGGGAGCATCACACCTTGCTGCTGTCCTTTAATTCCTGCCCGCTGCGCCTCTCAGCTGCTGGTGGGTCCCCCGCTCTCAGCGCCTGGTGGCTGCCTTCCATGTTTTGGCTCCGGTGGCCACATCTCAGCCCTAGGCTCCAGACCGCTGCATCCCAGGCCTCCATTCCACTGGCAGCCACCCCCCCGGGCCCTCCATAGAGCAGTGTGCCTATCAGCCAGCCTGCATCACAGCGCCTGACGACACTCTCCTCACTACACGACTCCCGACGACACTCTACCACGGCTCCTCTTTGCCACTCAGCCAATCCTTTTATACACCTGTGCAGAAGGACTCCCATGTTGCCAATTTGCTGATTAGCAGGGGATATGCTTGGTGCCTCCAGAGGGCATTAAAACCCAACTCAGATGAGGAAATAAAACATGCAATTGAAATTTAAACCAAGTCCATGCAATACAAACCCACTTTTGGCCCCATCACAACTGGACAAGCTGATTAATCCAGGTGTGTCTGGCCAGTTACTGAGGTCAGGCACACCTGGATTAATCAGTTTGTCCAATAATGAAAGACAGGAAACAAAGGAACTACCTTAAGTTCAGTAAGTAGTGTTGGTGTGTGCATAGAGCCCATTGGGACTAGTTCCCCAAACAATGGCGGCGCCGCAAGATGACATAAGACACAAAATGCTTGTCGGATTAGATTAAAAGTAAAGAAGATGGTAAAGGAATTCTGAATTATTTCATGACTTCTCAGTGGTTATTTTCTACTTATTACAAACGTTATCATGCCCAAAACAACATAATTAAAACTAGCTTTACACTTTAAAGACACACAACGTAACTTTTAGACCTTAAAAATCTGTGTTTCTGACTCGTTTTGATGTCACACTAACATTCATTATGCGCATTTTCGAGCTGTCAGTGCCCAGAGCCGTCCCGGGGCTCAGAAACAGCACTATGTAAGATTCCCATCCGGGACGCGACCGTGACGTTGCAGCCGACTATTGGTTGCAGCACCGCGTCACTCACTAGCAACCGGATGTAAACCAGTGATCAACATCGCGGGTGTTTTGAATGCACATCATGTCGAATTCGGTAAAGAAACGCAAGGAAACATCATCGGAGGAAGAGAGGAAAAGAAACAGAGGAAGGGACAGAACAAGAGTCAAGATAAGACTGTCTTTTACTGGCTGGAGTGAGCTTACAGTACAAGTACGAACAAGATGGATGCTAGTTTAGCCGCCGATAGGGGGCGCGTCACTGAGCAAACTGCTGAAAGTTCCGTTGTGTGTCTTTAAATCATAGAATCATTCATGACTGTCAGTCTGATGGTATTCATGGGCTTCTGCAGTTTAGAATTTGTACAGTCTCGTGTGCTTGTCTGAATAAAATAAGCAAAGTAATTTTGTTTTATAAAAAGAGGATTATCTCCTTGTTTATTAAAACAATTCACATTCTTTTTCAAGTCCTCAATGTCCAGACCTGCTGCACCTCCTTATGATCATGAAGATTCTCAGATCTCCATTACCAAGAATGATGTCACAACCATAACAGTGCAGCTGTAAACATAATCGATTTAATGCATTTCAGTTGGTAGATTATTTTTTCATGTCCTGATGGACTGAAAATAAAACTTGAGGCTTAATGGTTGAGAATGGAATGAGAAAATATGGTAAAGACTTAAAATGCCAACATCTGGACAGGGCTTAATGTGAGTTCATTTGTGAGTCTCTGTGAGTGTGTGATAGCAGATACAATATTAATGTGTGTGTGCAGAGAAGGAGGCAGAGCACAAGCACAGACAAAGGTAGGACTGTGTGCCCCTTCCACTGACGACCTGTGGAAAATTCCCTGTCAGCGCTGTGCCAAGGTGCCTGGCCCTACGAGGCGGGACTCCAGAGGAATGTGAGAGGCAGACGTGACCAGGAGAGCCGGCATTTAACCAAGGCCAAAAAGGGTAGGAGGGGGGATTTGTCGCAAAATGTTGGCCAGTGTTGAAATTCACTGATTTTTTTCAGCGAAAAAAAAGGTTTTCATTTGTGATATTTATCAGTCTTAACAAAAACCAAAACACAGCTTAGTCCAACAGGGTTTAATGAATTTTTTTTTCAAGTCAGTTGTTTGAGAATTTAATTTTGTTTTCTGAGTTTTGGATTATTCATCATCTGCACCAGAGTGTGGAAATGGGCCAAACAGTGCCGGTGTGAATGAGCTCTGTGTTAGTTTCCTGGATTACACAAAATTTAGACCTTTCCATTACCTTTAATTATCAGTGATGCTTCTCACAAAATCTGACACAATATTACACATAAAGTGGGAAGTGAAAAGATGAACTTCATTCTCAGACATTCTGCTGATAGTTTCCACCCAGTTTCCCAGTAAAATATCTGAAACAGCAGAAGGTGAGACAATGTGTGACTGTAGCTGCAAATATTCCAGAGCATTTGCTGCTGAGTGTGCATGCTGGAAAGATCTGCTCATTTTCCGTCCTGCTGTTTGCTGCTTTCCGCTCCTCACTGTTTTGTTTACGATCAGATACATGTATGTCAACAAAATGACAGTAATCAGGACCTTCATCTGCTATTTTCAATGGTTTGAAAAGGCAATAGCAATTTCTAGGATTGACAGTTTGCATCATATTTTCATTCCTTTGCGTTTGAAACAGATTCTACCCCTGATTTAGGTAGAATAACTTCCTGGCTCGGGACAGAAAAAGTTAGGTTGGTGTATGACACGAACCTTTCAAAACCCTTCACATCCCTCAAAGTGTTACTATGTGAGAAGATGGAATGGAGAGCAGCTTTTGATAAAAAAAAAAAAAAAAAAAAACTAAGATGGTTTCACTGAATTTCGAATATGCAAACAGCATTTTTTTTTTGCGTCAGACTGGCGACCTGTCCAGGGTGTACCCCGCCTCTCGCCTGATAATAGCTGGGATAACCCCCAGCAACCCCCGCAACCCTGAACTGGATAAGCGGTACAGAAAATGACTGACTTTTTAAAATTTTTTATTCTGGCAGCACAGATAGAAAGCAGAATCGGTTATTTATGCTCAAATACATGAATAAACACACATATTGAAACTCACAGACACAATAAATAAAGAGAATTGTCAGCTCTGCCTTGCACTCACTGTTTCTTTTCTATTTTTTAAGTATTGTGCAGCCAAATGTCTGAAAAATGAAGCCGGTGTAAATATTTTTTATCTTACCATCAGGAGCAGAGGATGTTGCCTGAATTCAGTAGCAGATAGGAATACTGTCACTTGTTTGCTGCACTCAGTGTGGCATTTTGTTTTGTGACCTTTGACATCTGGTTAAGTCATCTGCAGGAACTCATGTTTGTCTGTCCATTCAAACAGCTCACAACTACCAATCACTTCTCTTTCACCTTCACCGCAGTCTCATTTTAGGAAGCTGTCCTAAGGCAGTTCACCTGGTTGCCTGGCCCCAAGGTGTCAATCTGGACCAGGTGTCCCTTTCTACCCATCACCCCCCTGGTGAGGCATGTGTGACCCACAGGAAGTTGTCAAAATATCCCACCCCACCTGCACTGGAGGTCTGCAATTCCTCCGGTTCCTGCTGATGGTTGAAAGATACACTTCAGTGATTGCAAACTTCCAGGAACAAAACTCCTTAAATAGAATGAGTCACTGCCATGGATGAACATTAATGATGAAAATGAACAATTACTGCAGCAGCAGGGTGGCATAGTGATTAGGGAGCCTTTCTCTCAAGCCTGAACTCAATCATGTTTGACAGCATAGTTCCTCGGAGGGGTCCTTTTTTCACTGATTTAGCACCATGATGGCCCAATGGTTGAAGTTTACAATAAGACGTGTTTTTCCTTCTGGATTGTCGACTCAATGCATTTTAGTTAAATCACATCCCTGATTATGCTCCACGAAGAAGAAACCCAGAGATTAATTTCTACTGGACGGCAATTAGGTGCTACATACTGTACTCATTGTGGGGTGCAGAGAGGAAATTGTCCTGTCTGCCAAGCCTCTGTGGATCCTGTCAGAGGCTCCAGTGGGGCTACCAAGCCTCCTTCAATCAGGCCAAGGAGCTGCCAGGACCTTTGCATCTGGTCCTGCTTAGGGCATCCCCCAGCCTCTTCCGACCAACGTAACAATCATTTGCTTTTGTTCCAGTTTTCTACAACAGTGCAGTGATGCGCCAGAAGGGCGTGAAGACAAACTGCTGGATTTGCTGCTCTGCTGTTCTACCAAAGCATGCGTGAAAACAGTCAGCACTTGGAGGGAACACATGCTCAAATACATAAATAAACACACATATGGAGACTCATACACAATAGAGAAAGAAAAAGGTCAGCTCTGCCTTGCCCCCACCCTTGTAGACATTCCTGGAGCACCTGCACTCACTTAATATTTTGGCTGGGGTGGAAAAAAAAAAGCTCCTCTGCTCAGCGCCTGTCATGTTTGTTCACTGAAGGAAACAAGTTTGGTTTTAATTAGAATTCCTGCCAAGAGCTGAGGTAATTGCCACTCTGTCTTGCCTTCTTTTTCAAAATCTCTTTTCTTTTTTTCTTTTGTTACATACACTTTTAAACAAAGTGAAGTTGAGTTTGTGCTCCAAAAAAAGACTGCACACATTAAATGTGGTCAGTTGGTGTATCCATGCTTGAAATTGAAAATGCTGGAAAAACAGAAGGTTAGAAACCACAGAGCAGATCTGCACTGCAGCATATGAAATGAACGCTATGATAATTTGGATAATTGTTGTTCATCCCAGTCTCTTTTTTTTTTTGACCTGGGTGTTTAACTGTGATGCTTTTGGTCCTAAACAGGGATTTTTTCTGAAGGAGTCCAGTGTTCCCCACTTCCACTCCTTAACTCCCCTACAGCCATCCCCCACCCCCTCCCCTCCTCCCCACCTGTAACCCAGCTGTGGGCCTCTACAGTTCATGAAAATTCCCACCAAATTATTCTGACAAAACACAAACATCTGCTGCAGACACACATCCACTTCTCTCCACACATGCAAACACAAGCATTTACATACAGCAGGTCGACTTAGTTTAGACTTACTGGCACTGATGCACACTGTATGTGAAGTGAGCAAGAAAGTGCAACACAGAATGGGATGGAAAAAACAAACAAACAAACAAACAAACAAACAAACAAACAAACAAACAAACAAACAAACAAACAAACAAACAACAAACAAAAAACAAACACCCTGTCCACTTTGGCAACATACATTATGTACAAGATACAGGAACTAGCTGCAGGAAATGTGCAGAGACAAAGCTAAACTCTCAGGTGGCACAACTCATTTCTGGAATAAAATTATTTTCAGGTCTTTATCTCAGTATCTCTCCCTTTTGCTTATAATGTTTTATGTAAAGCACTTTGAATTGTTCTGTACATGAAATGTGCTATACAAATAAACATGCCTTGCCTCAGTATGATATGCAATCGTAATGCTTTTAATTATATTAACTGAATGATTTTTGCACCTTTTATAACTCATTTGTAAATTTTGAGTTGTTAAATCCCATAAACTAAGTTTTAATCAACACCTGGAGACTTTGTATTAATTACAGTAAAGGGTATTGTGTCTGGAAACAAGCTGACATTGGATGTATGCCCAAAACTTTAAGACTCTGCAAGTGATTAAAAACTACACAGAAAATCTTGTGTGCCTATCTAAAATGCTTGAGCAAAAATTGAAAGGTGAGGTGACTGCACTTAGCCTGAAGGACAAACCCTCCCCCATCTGTTCACTATCTTTCAGTCTGTGTAGAAATATCTGTGGCTGCACCCCCAGACTTGGGGAGCAGATTCATCAGCTTAAAGTCAGGTAAATTTTAGTCCAAGCCATTCAAAATCCCATCAAATATATAATACAAACTGTTAATATATTAAATGCACAACTGAAGCCCAAACTGACTTTCTCCAAATGGTAAGTCTTAAGGTTAAAGGCAGCCCACTTGTTACCATCATAAAAAAAATTACTTCATTCTGGCATCACTTCTTTGGCTCTGATGAATGACAGGTGTTACACATGACCCATTGATGTAGTTTGTGTGTGTGTGTTTTAAATCTGTATAAACCTTTATGCCATGTAGTCTTTTGTCACTGTGCATCTGTATGAACTTTGAGCAACTTCCTAGTAATTTAAGTAAGTTACACGCAGGATCTGGACTGCAGTAGTTGCGGGAAAGATCCATACTACAGCCATCATTTGTTTAATTTCTCTCTGTTTAGATTGTTATTGAAACAACCAATGGGTAGATTTAATTTACTGAACTTTCTTTTTGAAACAAAGTTATTCTAGACAGATTTATAACATCTGGGTGACTTCTATCATTTATCCAATATTTCTCCTTGGGTTGTTATAATAAGGAGACATTTTATGCCCATTTTGTTAAGTTAAAACAATTTTCTGAGGTTTGAAACAAATTTCTTACATACTTTGGTCAAAATACCACAGGGATCGTGTGCCACTATAATCTTATCAATCATGCCTTTCTACCTCTGGTAATGTAGCTGGTCTTCATTCTGGCTTCTTTAGGAGGAGTGGTACAACTTAGCATGCAAATGTACTTTTGGACACAAAACAATGATAATTTACAGTCAGAACAAATGAGAGGACATGAAGTACTTAGCCTGAGAGCTTACATTGGTTTAAGGTTTAATTACTGAAGTATGTTTTCAGTTAGCAAGTAAACATGTTAACTAACCTAATAGCCAAATACTGTGATTTCCTTTGTCCAATTTGCTTCGCACAACCAGGTATACAAAAGCCTTTAGCCAGTTTACTTTTACAGGTTTTGGAAAAACAACAGAACAGACTAATTTTTTTTAATCACACCTTGTATGAAAAGTCAATGCAGAGATTGAGGCCATGATCTGGACAGGACACCACTTTTGATTTGTCAGCCTGTCAAGATGTGGATGACATTCAGGCATGTATTTTCTCCCAGGTTATTCTCGATGGGGCCTCGGATGACTTGAGCACATGCTGAGCCTTTCAGAAGGCTTTTTATTTTGATTTGCACCAGCAGGGGATGGAATGGAGCATGCTTGGTTTCTCTCCATCCAGGCCCCTGAGGACCCATTAGAGCTGCGCTCCAGTCCAGATATGAGACGCCACTGAGCTGATTTACTATTCAGAGGTTCTTCATCGCCTGTGGATAAAAAGACAATTGAATTATGCTGTTGGAAGAGCAGAGGCTGGGCCAGAACATTTCAGGATGTATGATCTGCCTGAACTAAGATTGAGAAAGAGTAGCGTAAACAGACAAAAAGAGATGTTTGATTCACTGGATTGCTCCAGGTGGCTTCCTGTTTCTCTGATTAGGTTTTAGTGCAGATATAAGACAGAGAGAGAAGTGATGTTTGCTGTTGAATCTGATGTATGTTTCAAGTGTTATTGTTGCATGAATAATAGACATGTAGCCTATATAAATGAACTTCTAGAAATAAGAATAGCCAAATTTACTCACAGAAATTACAGATTTTGTTTTGGATCTGTTCAATGCATAATAAAAAGGGAAGAAACGATGAAGCAAAAAAGATCAAAACAAGTTAGGCAGTTGCGTCACTTCTGCTATTGACAAATGACAACAAAATTAATGTTTTGATTAAATAAGTAAGTAAATCATGAGATATCAGTTTTTAAAAATAGACATCACAAAGTAATTCACAACAATAAAAGCTCAAAATGGACATAAAAACGACGTACATACATACCACGTCAAAATAATAGAGATGCATTAATCAAGCTGGGACGAAATGAATGCGTGGGCAATCATTTCTGTCTCTGCTATGATTATTTCCACAATAATCCAACTTCAAACAATGGCCAGTAGAAACAGAAAATGTTTTTTTAATCATCTTTGAGTACAAACTAGAAGAATGAAGATCCGCACACCTGGAAATGCTCCTCAGCAAGATTTGATGTGTGTGACGTTTCGGGCTCCTGCCCTTCGTCAGACAAAGGGCCTGATGAAGGGTTCTTAGAAAATATGCCAAAGTTCAACAGTGTATCTTTAAAGGACCTGAAAAGATTAAGACTGCATATATTTAAATACAGTCTGAAATAAACAAACATTGCAATGCAGTTTGCTTTGTCAGATTTAATTCTTCTGACTGTGTTGATGTGCTTTATGTGTGAAATGCAGAGATTTGTATGACAGATATTGCAGTGTCTTACAAACTTGAAGGGAATCTTTGAAAGGGACATTGTGTAATCGCGAGCAGCTCCCTCGTACTTTTCATGCTGCATTCGCGTGAAACTGGGCAGACGGACGACATCCGATGCATGTGAAGTTATCACCAGCCTCTATGTGAATACGTGGTCCGTCAGTTACAGTGAGTCAGTCAGTCCACATGGTAAATGGACTGTACTTATATGGCGCTTTTCCAGTCATACTAACTGCTCAAAGCGCTTTACACTACATATCACATTCACCCAGTCACACACACATTCATACCCCGATAGGCACATCGGGGTATGGGCAACTTGGGGTTCCAAGTTGCCTCCCAGTGTCTTGCCCAAGGACACTTCAGACACTGGGGAAGCCTGGAATCGATCCCACAACCCTCCGGTTGAAAGACGACTGCTCTTCCACCTGAGCTACAGCCGCCCTGATCTGGTCTGTTGTCATGGCGATGTCGTATTGTTTTCCCTGACCCATGTTTTACCGTCTTTCGCTCGGCTTCATTGATTAAAATGACATCTGGTTTGTTACCAACGGCCGTCTGCCCGACTGCACGTGAACCCAGCATCAGCGAGACGCTGGTTTCTCCCCACTGCAGCGCGGTGACTTTTCAAAGGCATTACCTCAAACTGAGCTGAAAACTCCGGTGTGTCCGGTGAGTTTCTGTGTTTTCCTACCGTCACGCTTCTCCCGAACGCAAAAACATGACGATACGACATGACAGCCTTCACCGAGCCGCCCCGCTCGATATGTAAATGAATGATACGGACGGCAAATTTAGAACTTAGAGCACTTCAGTTTTTTTGATGGGAGTGATTACTGATTAATGAAAAAACACTTTTGAACCAAATAATCAGTTTTTGTGAATAAATAACAGGAGAACTTACACAATATCCCTCTGAGATGGACATGATGGTTCCAGTGTCCAGAATTTTTATACCACAGACGTTGCAGTTTGCTGCTCTTATGTTTGTCATTGTGTTTTGGCATGACATTTGCAAAAAGTGACCAAACATGGCTTTTTGAGAACTTAATTTTTTTTTTTTTTTTTGTTATACTGGTAAGATCCCTGAGGGGAAATTAGGGCTCTGCATTTTACCCATCTCTGTACTGTGAGTATCAGAGAGTGGTGGGCTGCTACTTAAAGCCCCCAGGGCGCAGTTGGTGGGGGGTTAAGGACCTTGCTCAGGGGTCCACAGTGGTTCACCCAGGGGTCATGTCGGGGAGTCGAACCCAGGTCCTGCGCGCCTAAGCCCACGACGCTACCACTGGGCTAGCCACTCACCCCAATTTAATAATAATTTGGATAATGATAATAATTTTAATAATCAACCAATAATTTGCTTGCTAGTCACAAATGTTAATGGGACTAGAGGCAGGAATTGTGAAAGAATAAACAAGCATGTCCAGTTTTTTTAATACTAATGGGCGATGAAGCGCTAAAAACCAAAAACAACAAGCTCACCCACGTCTCTCTCCGTTGCCTTGAACAGGCTGTGTGCTGCATAATGCGCTGCGATTCGTTGGCCAAATTTCCTGCGCTGTCCTGCGAATGTCACGTCAAATGACACTGCATCTGCGTCAGTTTTGATACAGGAAGGAGATGGTCGCAGTAAATTTAAACACTGTAAACGATAGTTATGGATTCTTCTGCCGTCAGCAAACGATCCAGATCAACTGAAAGACACTAAAAAGCATCACTATTAAGAAAAGGGCTTCATCAGCATAGTAAACAACATTATAGCTTCAGGTTGTGCACGCTCCCGTGACGGCTTGGCTCGTGACTGCATACCGCAGCACCAGTCGCGAGTCTCATTTCTTAATATTGCCTCAAGTCCCTTTAACTTAAACCTCTGATTCACAAATTATAGGAATAACATGCAAATCTAACTGTGGGCCCAGAAATGTCACTGTGCAATAAAAATTTATCAGAAGTACAGGATTTTAAGATTCGTTGATTTCTTTTATGCTGCTTGATGTATTTTTTCTCTGCATGAGTTACTGTGGCTTCTTGCAAGTATCTGCTTGATGCACCCTATGCAAATGCTGTGCACACAAGCTTCTTATTTAGTGGACATGGTGACATGTATTTGTAATATGTCCAATTTATATAATATTGTTGATTCTATAATGAAAAAGTTGCATAACATAAGTCACAAATGTAAGAGACGAGCCAAACACCTGCAGTTAAATAGTTTATTGAGTGTTTTAGTGACATCATGCCGTCAGTGTTGGAACAGAGCTCTACAACAGGATAGAAAGTGGCACACATATGTGAAAGATTACAGCCATGTCTCAGATGATATGAGATGCTCATTATGAAGCAATCTGCAGGGTCTGCGACCTTGTCCTCCATTTTCCCTATCAAACTGGTTCTCAGTCACTGCAGCAGAAATGTCTCTTCCAGATGAACAGAGGTGTTGGCAGGACATTCCTCAACTCTGAAGGACAGGGATGTTAGACCCATTTCCCATCACCCATGTGTACTCAGTGATATTAAATTGAAAATGCACATTGAAATCCTTGGACACAAAAATTGCAAAGAATTAAAAATGTCAACAAATGGAAAAAACATTTGAACAATTTGAATCTGTATCCAGACTCCATTGGGTGGCCTTTACTTAGGGGTGGCCCATCGTGCCACGTTTTGACTGTAAATTGTGTAAAGTGTGAGTATCAATTGTAACGCCCCCTGCTATGTTCGCCAAGGGGAATATGGTCCCCCCCTACACACCTTACCTCCCAGGACAGAAAAGGTGAGCTGGACGCCGGCCCATGTAAACGCGGCGCCTGTTCCAGCTGGGGTTATGTCAGGATCTCCTGGACGGTGTGAAACAGGCTCGTCTTTGTCCAACAGGAGCTGCGTGTGGTTCACTATCTTAAGAGAGTCATAATCACGTTGGTGATTGGGGTGTTAACAGGCCTCCACAGCTGTCAGAAAGCGATGCACCCTGAGAATGCATGACGAACCGCTGGCCCCGATGTGTGGGCTGTAGTATGTGTTAATCTCTGTACACACAGCATGCATATGTGTATTCAACTCTGTGAGGGTAGACTGGGTGGATCCCTCATTTCTTGTCCAAACATACTAACAGCTAACACATCAGCAGCTTCATACTGTGTGACTGGATGTCTCATGAAAAACATCTATTGTCGTGATATACTGTAGCTTTGAACAAATGCTGAATCACAGTAAATGACTTCTCAAAAATATAAGTAATGTTTTATCATTTTAGAATCAAGAAAACCCTGTAAAAACAGTTTTCAACACAAACCCCGTCTTTGCTGACTTTTCAAGGATTCTGATGCTTGTGGAGGGACCAGAAGTAGATCGGTGTGTTAGGCAGAGAGATCTTCAGGGTATTGTAGGGAAGTGTGTTCATGACCCATGATCAAGTACCTCCTGTTCAGGCTCTGATTCATGAGCAGGGGTCAGTCCTTCTGAGTATTTATCAGGTTCTCAGTTTGTTGCTTTTAGCAGCTGTTATTGCATTCAATAGACTGAACAGTATGAAAGGAGATGACTTTATTTCCTTGAGAGTTCCTTAGGAGCAGCAACTGTGGTTAGAAAAGAGGCAGGATCTTTATAGTGACACAACCATAGAATGGCAAGCTTATCATACCACCAGCCCATGCAGGACTGTTTCCAGGCTGGCAGGCAGGGCAGCACAGGCTAGGTGGTCTGTACTTGTTTACCCCTCCAGCTGCATGCACTGGCCTGTTTATACAAAGTGGGTGCCTTCCCTCGACCTGCGGACGTCATTGGGCAGGCGGGTGTTGATGTGGTCTTTTCATGGAGAATCCTTGACTGTGTGCTCTACAGAGAGAAAGAGAGAGTTGCTGGCAACTGCAAAACTCAGACCAAAACACCCCTCGTCCCAGTTGTTTGACAGGATAAATGTGAGCCAAAAAGATGGCGCTGCATCAGAATCTTGGATTTCTGGCAGCCCCGATGGACATTTGGATCCTAAAGAGGAATCCTCCAGCCAACGATTCAGCATTCTTCCACTTCCCTTTACTGCCAGCTCTTTCTGATTTCCCCACAGACGTACTCTATCACCTGCTGCCGGCTGCATGCAGGTGAACCTTGATCAAACAGTTCTGCAAAGTGCAGGTCATGAGAAGGATATTTCTCAGGAACGGATATATCTCAGGAAACTGATGTTTGAAATTTATTGAGAGGATAGCCCCTTGAGATGGAACATCTCGTTTTCGAGGGGATCCTCGACACAAACAGTTACACAAATGACAAAAATAGAATCCACTAAGGTAAACACAATACAGCATTCACACCAACTGACAAAGCTCTCCAAGTCTAATCACCCCCTACCAACCCGTCCCTCGGTACAAGTGGGTTGGTAACAAAAGAATACAGTATATGCATGCACACAGACATATTTACAGTAAATAACAATCAGTGCACCAAATATTGTTTCAGTTGTAATTCATAATAAAGCAAAACATTTTGTAAGAGTACAACAATATATATATAAATAAATACAAATACTGTACAATATCAGAAACAAGAACAAGTTGTTTGTAAATAAGTGAGTGTAGCTCTCCTAAAGATCTGTTGAGGACCTAAATGGAGCTAAAAATGGAGCCATTGAAGATGCCTTCTTGATGGTAGTGCTAACCAGTTTAAAGGCATATGCCACCTCTGGGTGAAACTGAGCCTCCCTCCGCAGTCCACTGAGTTGGACAAGTGGGCAGAAGCATTTTCTAGCCGACCCAGTCATTCTCTGAATCTGGCAGCACTGACTTTAGCTTAGCTTAGAATAGTTGCTGTAATTGGGTGCTTCCAATAGCATCACTTGACGAAAGTGAACTAATAAACTCGACATTTTTTCCATTTATGTTTTGTGACCTGCACATTCTGATCGAGTACAAACGAGAAGCTGATTTCACATCAAAAGACTGACAGGCGGCATCTAACAGGGGAACAGGTGAATCATAGGCGAAGCACCACGGATAGTAGCAAAGGCAGCACGCATGTGCAGCATCCCCAACTTCCGTAAACAGGGTTGCCACTGGATGCTGCGCATGCGTGCTGCCTTTGCTACTATCCGCAGTGCTTCGCCTATGTACTTCCGCGGCATAAAGTTCCCCTACTGAATGCTGCCTGTCAGTCTTTTGATGTGAAATCGGCTTCTCGTTTGTACTCGATCAGAATGTGCGGGTCACGAGACATAATTGGAAAAAATGTCGAGTTTATTTGTTCACTTTCGCCAAGTGATGCTATTGGAAGCACCCGATTACAGCAACTATACTAAGCTAAAGTCAGTGCTGCCAGATTCAGAGAATGACTGGGTCGGCTAGAAAACGCTTCTGCCCACTTGTCCAACTCAGTGGACTGCGGGGGGAGGCTCAGTTTTACCCAGAGGTGGCAAATGCCTTTAATGATGTGTACATCTGACAGTGATGTATTCTGTAAGGACACCTCAGTACAAAGATGATTAAGATTTGTATCAGAGGTGTTCTGGTAGACCACATCAGCATATACAGGATGTGATTATCAGAATCTGCAGTTCAATACAACCTGGATGGTACAATCCTCTGTTCATGTGGGTGCGGCTTGTCTTCTGGGAGGTAGAGGTAGTTCTGAATACTGTACATCAAGGTCTTCAGATCACTGAGGGTGAGTAATTTCAAAGAAGTACTACGTACGCATTGCAATGCGCCATGAGCGTCTCACAGTGCACATGAACATGGATGCTCGCTGCTGTTATCTATGCAGCTGTTTGCTACTAAAATCCACCAAAAAGAAAAAAAAATGGATGTGGATCAAGTCATGGAGATGCTGAAGTTTGGAGTGTGGATGTTTTACACCGCAGAAGGAGTTGGAGGTGAGGGAATTATCTCTGTTAGGAACGTGGTACCTTTGCTGTTTACTAGCAAGTTCAAGTTCAAGTTCAATTTATTTATAGAGCACACTAACAACATCCTTTTGGACCCCGAGGTGCTGTACAACTCAACTTAACGGTAGGTTACTTAAAACAAGTCATAAAAATAATATAAAAACTAACGGAGAGGAGAAAGTATATATTTACATGAAAGATAAAATAAAATACATAGGACACCAGTCATGTTAAAAAGGTCGTAATGACCTAGAGCTAAAAACACAGTAAGAGGAGGGATAACATGGGGGGCCGAGGATAGAAAGGAGAGAGTAGGGAGGAAGGGTTATAGTGATTGAAAGGCCTGGGTAAAGAGGAAGGTCTTGAGCAGCTTTTTGAAAGCAGGGAGTGACTGAGTGGCTCTGATATTCAGAGGCAGCGCGTTCCACAGCTATCCACTCGGCTGTTCTTGGTTATGTTCACCGACAAACATCGACGCACACATTCCTGTGCACTGGAGGCGTGGTTTCGGGCAGGTGTATTTTTTCAAATGGAGCTTGCTCGAACCTTTTTTCCAGGATCCTGTACCCTGCCTTTAAGACGAAAAAATCATCACATGTTTGAGCCAGAAGTTTCCCTGAATTATTTCTCTTATCCATGACCTGAGTGCAGTTCATAGTTAACGGTAAAGAGATAGATGTTACACTGTAGTTATGAACCCTGGATCTGTCTCCATCCAACTGGGAGCGATGGAGAAACAGTGATGATGATGATGATTGGTGAACTGTTATTGGAAACCTGAGTAAATGTGTGCAGCTGCACACACGCGCACATCCACACACAAACTAACAGTGACTCCAGTGAAAACGGGAAGAATTACAAACTGGAATCAGAGATAAAAGACATGAACATGATGAGAAATGTTCATTAGAAACTTTGTGTTTCTTCATGGTGGCTGAAAGCTGTTATAACCACACAGGCCTGAAGATCCTCTCCTGAGGAGACGGAGCTACTCAGAGATTTTTTGTTTCGTTATCTATTCTGTCAAGTTTCAGTTTAATTCTTTAGTGAAATCTAATATTCACTTTTATCATGAATAATTCAGCACAGAGATTAATTTAAAGTTGCGTCAATGGGAATATTTAAAAAGTAATGGAATAACTACTTATACAAGTAATTAGTTATTTTTATAAAGCTGTAACTCCATTATTAACCGAATTACTTTTTTGGGAAGTAATTAGTAACTATAATTAATTAGTTGTTTTTAAAAGTAATGTTCCCAACACTGTACATTAATATGCATTGTGTCCCTTTTTAAATAAATAAATTCAGACTTAAAGGACAATTTTATTTTTTTTTCAACCTGGACCTTATTTCTAGCAGTTTATTCTTGCATTTACTCACCGGTAAAGTTCCTGCATCACTTTGAGTCCTTCGGGAGATATTACGTTAAGTCGCCCTTCGGTGTTTATCCTGTAAAATGGCGGAGATGGGGCAGCCACTCTATAAGATATTATCTGCAGTAAAACTCCTTGATTTTATCAATGCTTTAAGTAGAATGAAAGAACGAAAGTCCTGTGAGTTCAGAGTTTCGCAAATTGTGTTTTTGCTGTTGTCTGGGTAACGAGCTGCTCTTCTCAGCTGTACTACAGAAGCGCGTATCGTGAACGCATGGCCCTAAAAAAGTGTGTAGAACACCCTAATAACTAACGGAAAGCTAAATCTGGACTCACAGGACAATAGTATTCGTTCGTTCGTTCATTCTACTTAAAATATTGGCGAAAATCAAGGAGTTTTACTGCAGATAATGTCTTATATAACGGCTGCCCCATCTCCACCATTATTACTGGATGTACACCTCAGGGCGACTCAAGTTATATCTTCCGAAGGACTCAAAGTGATGCAGAAACCGGTGAGTAAATGCATGTATAAACTCCTAGAAAGAAGGTCCAGATTGAAAAAAAAAGAAAGTCATCCTTCAAGGCAATAGAAAAAAAAATGAAAGATAAAACAGATTCTTAATACTTTAGAATGCCAAAATGTTGATTTGTTGGGCATACTTAGACTATTACTGGATTTAAAAGAATACTGGGAGGCCACTGCGCTCCATAAAGCAGCAAACAGGAAAGGTTATAAACCCAGCACAGACCCAAAACAGGACCCTCCTCTTATGGTATATTTAAGCCTATAAAGGAATTTTAGCCATTGCAGCCCTCTACAGTGACTGATGCATGCCACATCTATATCCGTCAAAAGCAGCTGAATGAGTCATTAGTTGCTGCCATGAGGGGTACTTATTTTCCCACCCTATCATTAATCAAAGCTCTGTTTCTCTTAATGAGGACCAATATAACGTATCAAGCAGTGTTATCTGAGTGCTTTGATCAAGCATCTGCCTGTTCTCTATCACCCTTTTGGCCCCAGGTGGCCCCCTGTGGCCCTGGGTGGCCTGGTTTTGTCAATCCAACAAGGTCTGTGGGGACTGGGTTTAGGTGCCTTATCTCAGATATCCTCCCCTCCTCCTCCTGCTTTCTCCAGCACATGAAAGCTACTAGAGGGCATACTGGTCTGATCCCAGCCAATGACATGAATTTTTGATCAATGACTGGTGCCTCTGATGAGCCTTTTCCAATGCTGCTCTCACCAGTCCCCCCTTCCTCCTCCCCTTTCCTCTTGCTCTAAAGCTTGGGCAACTCCAAATGTCAGTGATGTTAGTTTAGCCATTGTACATGGCTGGCCGCATCTGAATGGGTGACTTGTCCCCAGGCCAGCCCCCTACAAAGGCCTCCTTTCTAACTCTGACTTGTTCTCAGCATCCCCCCCCCCCCTCCATGAAGAGGGCTCTCTCTCTGCTCTCGTAGCTATTTGGCTTTGCTGAGGATCCTGGAGTTAAACCAGAGGAGAGGACCAGAGAGCAATGAAGAGGGTGTGAAGAAAGGCTGAAGCCAGAGCAGAGGGTCAGTGGAAAGGTGGACCGTGACAGAGCAACAAGTGGTTTTATAATCAGAACTGTTACAGTATGCGCTGCCAGTATTAACCAGCATAGAGGAATGGTGGCAAATCAGGCCTTCACAGATTGGATAAGCTTGTTAGATTACCTAATTGGACAAGGAAAGAGCATGTTGCGCAGTGTATGCTTGTAGTGAATGCTTTCAGGTCTGGGAAAATGTGCACGGGGTTTCTTGATGAAGAATAGTTAGAGGTGGGTTCAAGGCGATAACTGAGGGAGAAAAAAGGTCAGTCACATATGGGAAATTTACTGATCAGGGTGGATTGAAATTCTTCATCTGTGAGAGAATGCTGGAGTTACACTGAAATGAAGGGTAAGCAGTGTGAAAGGCAAGGAGGGAAGCAGGATAGAGCCCTTATTTGGGCCTCTTTTTTTCTAGCAAACTGAGGTCATGCTAGCTTGGACCATGAAGACAGCGCCTTTTTCAAGAGTTTTTTGGGATAAGTCAAGCAAACTGCAGTTCAGCCTCAAGTCCAGTGAAGTCTCCATGAACAGTTTTCTGGGTTCTGAATACAATTTAAATCAAACTTGTGAAAACATAGTGCAGGGCTTAAAGCAAATTAAAATCCTGAGCCTGAACTTTTTTGGGATGAGTGGTGGTGTTTGAAGAGAGTTTATTCACATTTACATTGGAGAATTTGGCTAAAAACAGAGGTTGTTTTTTTGTGACCAGTGTCTAAATTGTGACATAACAGCACTTTCTTGCTGCTAGATGCGTATATCATTTTCTGCAAGCATAATACTCAGATGTCTACAGGTCTAAGTCATGTCTCCAGTGTTATGGCTCAAGTCCAAGTCAAGTTGCAAGTCACTTTCAGCTGTAATCAGTAATCTGTCATGTGACGCCTGGTGTCTGCTCTGCTTACTTTGTCTCTTGGACAATTTCTTTGCCATACCATATCAAGAAAGCCTGTATGATGAACATGGAAATTTATTCAGACAAGTAAATAAATATGCTCAGAACCTATCCAAGAGTTTTTAATGTGTACAAAAATCCACCTGGATCTACAGGGAAATGCTCTAAACTACCATTTTTCCTGAATGTGGAGGAGGCTAATATGCTGCACTTTAGTGCAGAATCATCACCTGCTCTGCAGTTTTTGTTGTTTCCTGTTGCAACACACCTGGTCAACATGTTTGATATTAAGTTCTGCACTAGCCTCTTCATGACCCACTAATAGTTTGACTCAGTTATATTGCAGCAGGTAAATATGTAAAACCTGCAGGACAGAGGCTCAAAATGTCCACAGCTGGTGATCCTGCAAGAGTGCACCAGAAAAATCTCTGTGTGAGATTAGTACAACAAATATTATTATACTCTTTTAAAATGAAAAAGCCTCAATATTTCATTAATTTAGACCCTATACTGTAATTGCAGTTCCAGTAAGTATTCCTTGCACTCCTTAACGAGCAACAGCTGTTCTTACCCATACCCAAACATACCCAGTAAAACTGCATTGTTCATAGTGGATCTAATCCCAGTTTGATCCCAGTTTAACGTCATCATAGCAGTCACAGTTTATGGAAACTGTCCAGTAAACATGTCATTCTTCTCCAGAACACATTCAGTAGTCATCTGATGGAGGTACATTACTACGAACTAAAGATATCAACAAGCTCATGTTTATGCCGCTACGGTGCAAGCTAGTTGCTAACATAGATGCTAATGTTAAGCTTTCCATGACCAGTGCCTTTAAGTTACCACGACTAACCTGTTCAAGTGTGTTTTAAAGGGACATTGTGTAATTGCGAGCAGCTCCCCCCCTAGCACTTTTCATGCTGCGTTTGCGTGAAACCGGGCAGACGGACAACATCCGCTGGATGTAAAGTTATCACCGGCCTCTTTGTGAAGACGTGGTCCATCAGTTACAGTGACATCAGTCCACATCTGATTTGTTGTCATGGCGATGTCGTATTGTTTTCCCTGACCCATGTTTTACCGTCTTTCGCTCGGCTTCATTGATTAAAATGACATCTGGTTTGTTACCAATGGCCGTCTGCCCGACTGCACGTGAATGCAGCATCAGCGAGACGCTGGTTTCTCCCCTCTGCAGCGCGGTGACTTTTCAAAGACATTACCTCGAACTGAGCTGAAAACTCCAGTGTGTCCGGTGAGTTTCTGTGATTTCCGACTGTCACGCTTCTCCTGAATGTAAAAACATGGCGATACAACATGGCAGCCCCCACCGAGCCGCCCCGCTCGATGTATAAATGAATGATACGAACAGTGAATTTAGAACTTAGAGGAGCACTTCAGTTTGTTGATGGGAGTGATTACTGATCAATGAAAAAACACTTTTGAACCAAATAATCAGTTTTTGTGAATAAATAACAGGGGAACTTACACAATATCCCTTTAAGATGGACATGATGGTTCCAGTGTCCAGAATTTTTATACCACAGACGTTGCAGTTTGCTGCTCTTATGTTTGTCCCTTTTATTAAGCTTTTAAAGTGCCAGTGGCATAAAATTTCTGGCGACTTTTGGTCCCTTTTTAGTTACTACCTTAATACTGTATGAAAGGATCGTTTGCTGTAATCCAGCCTTGTCTTAGAATAGCAGGCGGTACTGGGCAGCACTACTGTTAGCACTGGTTTACAATGACCGAGGATCGGTGGGTGGCACCAGAAGGTATGCTTATTACCAAGTACTTCTGTTGTCTGTGAGTCTCCAACGTCTGGATCTGCTGAAACATGGTGCTCTCGCGAGAGGAGGAGGAGTGATACAGAGATACCTGGAGACACTTGCCCATACACTCAGCAGTAACCTGTGGTTTCCAGGGCTTCACACACGTGCCTCTGATTTTGTAGTTATTTGCCATTGTGTATGGTATGCTTTACTTCCTGTTCAGTGATTCAGGTTCCTAATTGTCACACCTGCTTCTCGGACTCCTTGCGTACCTTGCCACACTAACATAAGATTCTAATGGATTATCATGCAGCATTAGAGAACAGATTCTTTAATTAAAAGATTGTTTGGTTGTTGTGGTGATAATAGAGTTTCTCCCTGTAACGTGGCGTCAGAGCTCAGTTTACAGTGCTGGTGGTAAATCAGATCCACTTCTGGTGATGGCTGGACTTTCCCAGGATTGTTCTTTATCTCTGATTCTGTTAATAACTTTTTATGCAGAGAATTTCTAGATGCAGCCACGATGTTGATGAGGTCAGGTTTGATGGACTCAGGATGGGGCATCTGCTCTTTGGAGATGATAGTTCTGCTTTCTTCTTTGGGCCGAGATCTTCAACTCACATGGGAAAAGTTTGCAGCCAGCAAGGCAGCAGGGGTGAGAATCAGTACCTCCAAATCCAAGAGCATGGTTCTGGAAACCATGAAACATGCCCTCTGGGTTGGGAATATGATCCTGCTTTTCACATTTAATAGTTTTCTTCATAGGATGTCCTGGTTTCCCAGGTCCCATCGAGAGGAGATCGCAGGGAAGACCCGGGACAAACTGGAGGATCAACATCTCTTGGCTGACTTGGAAGCGCCTCGGGATCTCCCCAGTCAAGGTGGAAGAAGTGGCAGAGGGAAAGGGAAGTCAGGGCTTCCCTGTGTATGCTGTTGTCCAGTCAACCCAACTCAGACAACTGGTAGATGATGGATGAATGCATGGAGTTTCAATTCTGCACCACCATTTCTTTAAAAGGATCTGATTTTTGTGTCATGTTTTTGGTTTCCATTGCTTTCAAAAGAATCCCAAGCTACTTTTGGAATCCTTACATCAAATGAAAAGTCAAGTTTTCAGTTTAAACATACATATTAATGTTGAGCTGTTAAGATTCTCAAATAGTTATACAGAGTAATTTCAACCTAAATAAAGACTTGAATGATCAAAATGTTCATTAGGTGGTTGTTCAGTCTCTTTTCTGTCATTTCCGACCAGACTCTATTTTTTCCGCATGTTTTTAATGTTTATGAAAGTTGAACAGCTCCAGCCTCACAGTTGGGACTTCTTCCTGACTGAATTTTAACTCCTTTGTAACAACCCACAGGTTTACATGGACTTCTGCATAATCACATATTTTCTGAAATTCACCTGCATCTTGTCTTTTGTGATGCAACTTTGAGTCCAATTTTTTTTTTTTTTTTACCACCGTTCTGCTGCACCCAAAGTTTAGCCCATCACCAGCACTCTCCTCACCACATTATCATTATCATTAAATGTAATACCCCCACCCTTATTTCTCACAAACAGATTTATTGAGCATGTTACAGGGAAAAACAAAATGAGTGCAATGTTTTCTTGAACAGTTGTTGGCTGTACCTCCTACCCACACACACACACACACACACAGACGCACACACGCGCACACACACGCTCGCTCAAGTACATACAAACATAAGTTACAACTTTCAGTCTGCCTAAATAAAAAATCACTGCCAGAGTTAATTTTTAAAGAATGAGAATTACTTTTTTATTTTAATTAAGCAGTGATTTTTGGTGTGCTGCTGCCTACTGATTACTCAGTGAACTACTTGGATTTTGGAAGTCTCGGGTTCAGGTACTTCTACATCTGGAAGGCACATGGCTTCTGAAGACAGATGTATGAGAGGTGAGGGGTCATCTTGGCCCTTTAATCCAGACTAAAGAAGAGAAGTGAAGAACAACAGACATGAACAAACCCTCAGAAGTGGCTTCAGGGAGATGGAGGCTGATCAGCATCACTCAGGCGTTCATGTGATAATGATGCCAAACGGAGACAGGGAGATGAAGCCATGCTACCTTACATGTACATCAAAGAAAAGCTGTAAATTCCTTTTCTGAGGATTGTCATTACTATTTGATTATTCACATTCATATTACGATCTGCTTGTGTTGAGTCTTTGTTCCATTCCTCCTCTTCTCATTGCTCTGCTCAGACATGTTTCTCTCTCCCTCCCCTAAATTCCCTTCTTTCAGGGAAAGGTTAGAGGTCAGGGACTGCGACCTACCCTGAGGGTGGGGGAGGACACCCCTTCCTCACCCCCTCCTTGAGAGATGGGCTGTGTCTCCCCATTTCTTTATTTTGTATACACCTGAGTCCCTTGTTCTCTCTTGGATCGGCTGACAGAGTGCAGAAAGAGCTGCTGTATCCAGTTTCCACCCCTATTTTGGATTGTTTGAGTAGATCAATAAGCTGTATGGATTCATTGTGAAAGCGGGAAAAGAAGGAAAAATGTGTGGACACTTTACTGAAAGCTCTGACCGTGCAGCTGAAATAACGCCCACAGATCCCACAGAGGGCACATTGGCCCACAAGCGTCACATTCATGGGTCACATTCATTTGCATAGTTAAATTTTTCTAAACTTGCGCTATATTGCCAAAAGTATTTGCTCGCCTGCCTTGACTCACATATGAGTTTAAAGGAATAGTACACCCACAGAATGACGTGTGTTCATTTTCTACTCACCTTCATGCTGGGAAAGACTGTGGAGCACTTTTTAATATCTCAAATGCAACCAGAGATCGGACAGATCCCCCCCCCTCCAACTTTCAAATAATGGTGTACACCGGTGACTGAACCAAAAAGGTCCCTAAAAGTCCACAAAAACTTGGCAATATTCCTCCGTACTGCTCACCCAATGTAATCCAAGTGTCCTGAGTGGGTAGTGTCCATAATTTACTCAAAACGACATAGTTTAGTATATTTTTATAGTTTAAACAGTAGAACATCAAGCTGCCGTGAAGCGCGCCCTGGCGAGTTCACGACACTACGGAAGCTGCAGCAGACGAGATTGCGTTTTCTCTTTTTCTTTCTTTCTTTCTTTCTTTCTTTTAAATCAATAGCCAACCCCTCTTGTGTTTGTCCCAGTTTGTCTGCAGCTTGTTCGCTCTTAGCACAATGTAAACATCAAATTTCTTCTTCTATGCTTCCATTATCGACAGAGTAGGTGCTGAATGCTTCCGTAGTGTCCTGAACTCGTGCGAACGCGCAAATAGAAACTGCAACATAGTACTGTTTGGGCTATAAAAATTTACTAGATGATATCGTTTTAAGTAAATTATGGACGCTACCCACTCAGGACACTTGGATTACATTGGATAACAAGTATGGAGGAATATTGCCAAGTTTTTGTGGACTTTTATGGAGCTTTTTGGTTCAGTCGCCGGTGAACTCCATTATATCAGAGTTGGGGGAAAACGAAAACCTGTCTGATCTCCGGCTGCATTTAAGAGATCAAAAAGTTGAGATATAAAAAGTGCTCCACAGTCTTGCTCAGCATGAGGGTGAGTAGAAAATTAACGCACATCATTCTGTGGGTGTACTATCCCTTTAAGTGACATCCCATTTGCAATCCATGATTCAATATGACGTTGGTCCACCTTTGCAGCTAGAATAGCTTCAACTCTTCTGGGAAGGCTGTCCACCAGGTTTAGGAGTGTGGTAATGGGAATTTTTGACCATTCTTCCAGAAGCGCATTTGTGAGGTCACACACTGATGTTGGACGAGAAGGCCTGGCTCTCAGTCTCCGTTCTAATTAATCTCAAAGGTGTTCTATCTGGTTGAGGCCAGGACTGTGCTGGCCAGTCAAGTTCTTCCACATGAGACTCTGCATCCATGTCTTTATGGACCTGCTTTGTGCACTGGTGCACAGTCATGTTGGAAGAGGAAGGGGCCAGCTCCAAACTGTTCCCACTAACTTGGGAGCATGGATTTGTCCATAATGTCTGGTATGCTGAAGCATTCAGAGTTCCTTTCACTGGAGCTAAGGGGCCAAGACCAGCTCCTGAATAACACCCCCACATCATAATCCCCCCTCCACCAAACTTTACACTTGGCACAATAATGTCAGACAAGTACCATTCTCCTGGCAACCGCCAAACCCAGACTCCTCCATCAGATTGTCAGATGGAGAAGCGCGATTTGTCACTCCAGAAAACGCCTCCACTGCTCTAGAGACCAGTGGCGGCTGCTTTCCATGACTGCATCCCATGTTTTGCATTGCACTTGGTGATGTATGGATGGATGCAGCTGCTTGACCATGGAAGCCCATTCCATGAAGCTCTCTGCGCACTGTTCTTGAGCTGATCTGAAGGTTACAATAAGGTTTAGCGGTCTGTAGTAATTGACTCTGCAGAAAATTGGTGACCTCTTCGCACGATGTGCTTCAGCATCTGCTGACCTGCTTCGTCAGTTTACGTGGCCTACCACTTTGTGGCTGAGTTGCTGTCGTTCCCAAACACTTCCATTTTTTTAAAATAATACAGCTCACAGTTGACTGTGGAATATTTAGGAGCAAGGAAATTTCATGACTGGATTTGTTGCACAGGTGGCATCTTATCACAGTTCCACACTGGAATTCACTGAGCTCCTGATTCTTTAATATTCTTTCACAAATGTTTGTAAAAACAGTCTGAATGCTTAGGCGCTTAATTTAATACACTCGTGGCCATGGAAGTGATTTGAACACCTGAGTCCAATAATTTGGATGGGTGAGCAAATACTTTTGGCAATATAGTGTCTGTCCTGAGCAGTAATCTTTTGAAAGTTTACTACAAATTAAAATGTCTTGGACAGAAGATTATCAGAAAGATTCTGTTCATGGATTCTGTTTAGACGTAAGAGCAAAGTGAAGCTGAGGGAAGTTCAGGTGCCTTCCTGCCTCTCCTTGGCACAATGTAAAAGTCTTGAGCAGCCCCCCATGCCTCTGGAAATGGGACATAGATGCAACAATGGTTCTAAATATATGGCTCTGGGAGGATTCACCACTCCAGTAGGCCTATTTCCACTGACTTTCAGTCCAATTCTTGCATACTTTGGCCTCATCCCCCTGTTTCCTCTCCTCAATAATAGCTTCTTGAGAGCCATCCTTCATGGAGAAAATTTTTCATGTGGTTTTGGCCAACAGTAGATGGTAGAAGGTTCAGATGCATCTCTCAGGTCTTGTATCAGGTTTTGATAGTTTTATTGTTTATGGTCCTGAAACTTCTTTTGTCATCCCCTTGTCCCATTTCCTCAAATGTGATAATAACACACTACACCTTGCAACAATGTGCCAAGTTTTCTGCTAAGTCTTCTTGAATCAGCTTGTTGCTGCAAGAGTACTGTTTTCTGTCTTTCAGGCTGTTATCTTTGGCATTTGTTGTAGATGCAGTTGAATAAAATGACAAGCTTTTCACAAAGTAAATCTACAATTGGTTCTTTGCTAAGTTGGCTGGTATATCTAAATGCAAAAATGGTTCATGCCTTGAGTTAGCAGCCTCTTTTGAGCTTGAATAATTGATAGGTCAATGTTAAAGAAGCTCTATTGAACTTTGGCATCCATCTTGGATCCAGTCTCTTCTTTGAGATCTCTCTAGCCAGTAAAAGTCAATCTGATGCTGACTCTTGTCTTTTCTCTCGCCCTGTCCCTTTCTCTCTCTTTTATTCTCTTCCTCCAAAAATGTCACTAGTGTTTCTCTGATAAATCAGCTACAGTGCATGTTAAAACCATAGACTGTATATAATTACTGGACGTAGCTTCCGGTCTCTTCTGAATAGAGAAATGTGAAGCCAGTTGGGCGTGTCTTACCGTCGCCATCTTGCCGTGTCACGTACGTCGTCACTCCAGGAAAATACTAAAATGGGCACAGCGCGGCCGCGGGGCAAATGATTGACAGCTGACGTACCGTGGGTTAAACGCTAACTGAGCTAACACGAAACTAAGAGGAGCTAACAAAGATAAGCCCCCTAAGCGGCATGGTTAAGGTAAGACATGCTTAGACTTGCAATTCGCTGACTAAAAACCGCCGTTGTGCGACTCTGTAACAAACTGAGACCTTATTAAGAGCAAAGAAGGAGCTAACTAGGAGCCTCCGGTCAGCAGGCGGAGCTTCCGGTCTGCCGCATGTCAATCATAAGGATACGCCCTTAATTATGTGTAATTTGAAGAATAAATAACATCTAAACGAATGAGTTATAAAAAAATTCACCTCCCTCACAGTTGACATGAAGGTAAACTTGACCTAATAAACCTAAAATGATTTTTTGAACCAGGCTGTAAACCTGTTTATTTCTGCTGTGAAGTTGGCGTTTTTAACATGGGAGTCTATGGGGATTTACTCGCTCTTGGAGCCAGCCCCTAGCGGATGAAGGGAATATTACAGAAAATGTCAATTTCCGGGTTGCATCACTGCTGGCCACCGGAGGTTGCCGCTTGGTTAAAACAGCCAGTCAGGAAGTCAGATACTTTAAATGGCCCCACACACAAAACACATGTTCCTTTAAAAAGGTCCAGTACAAGGAATGGACTGAAAAAGCAGCCAATGTTGAAAAACAAAACAAAACCAAGCCAAAAAAACCAAAAACATGAAGGATGTTCAGAAAGCCTGGAAATCTATTGCTCAAGACCACTTTAAAAGATTGCAACAATGTCTGACTGCTTGGAAGCAATCATAAAGAAATGAATGGCTCAATACCTCTGCAGTTCTGTATGTGTTTTGTGTTATGCAGAGTATGTATGAGATCTTTCACCGACCAGCTTCCTGCTCACTTGCGTCAAAATAAAGTATTGTTTGCCCTGTTTTTTCTTCTGCCTCTCAGTCAACTTGCCTCCTTTTCACTCCTCACTCTGCATTCTTACAAACCAACCAAGTAAAGAGTTTGGCATAAAGCTGGCTTCATGTCAAGGTTGTGTCTCTTTGTGCTGCCTGCAGGGACCTGGATGATCCTGTACTCAAAGTCCAACAATTGAAGAGTTTCTGACACTGGAAACTATTATTTGTGCTTAAATTTCAAAGTGAGAATGAACTGATTTAAATGTGCAAGTTCAACTTTCTTTTCTTACATTTATCTGTTTATCTCAAATAATGCTGCACCAGTTTTAAGACTTTCAAAGCCATCTGTGCAGAGTTAAAACTTGAGTCCAATTCTAGTTTTTAAGATGTGTTTATTCACAGACAAAGGAAACCGATCTAAGACTATTATATTTCAGCTGAAACAGACACTGCCACGGCAGGGCAGGAGTCTCTGTAAACTGTTGAACTTACTATACTTGGATTTGCAGGGTTTTATGAGCGGGATATGAGATTCTGCCCCTCAGCTGGTGGCATTCCTTTCCTTCTCAAATGCAATTATCTTTTCCCATTTGTCTGTTTTTATTTTCCCCTGTCCTTCCCATGTATGCTCATTTCCTGTTGTGAGCCACGCCAGACTTTTAGCCCCCACTGAATCCCCTCCCATAACTATGAGAGCATATCTGTTATTTACAGCCCCCAGGGGATACCTGTCATTCTCACTGCTCCATTGTGATTGCCACGGTGACACCCAAATTCCACGGAGCGCAGGTCCCGACCTCCACCCGCTCCGCCATAAAGCTGTGACCCATCACCTCTGCACCTGGGGATGCGGGTCACAAAACTTATTGCCATTGATTAGAGAGTGGAGAGGAGATGAGGAGAAAGAGAAAAACAAAGATATAAATCCCTTTAAGTATTGCGTTAAAGAAATTTCTTGGCAAAAGATGAACAAACTGTTTTAGAAATGTAATTTAATTTCATCTTAAAGGCTGCTTTCACATCTATCATGGCTTTTATTAAATATCTGTTTGATTCATGCTTCTGTATCTGTGACAGCTTGCCTCTGCGTGGGACTAAGGTTCACAGTTATAGACTTGTTACCATGGATACAGAGGCAATCTGAAGAAAGATGACATATGACCTCATGTATGAGGCAGACTTACAGAATTACAGATGCTGACACCAAACCTTTGACAAAATCACCAACTGGAGAGGATGTGATCCACCTCCTTCCTGTTGACACAGCAGCAGCAGATTCATTTTCAGTCTCATGTCTGATTCCTGCTGCTACCGTTTCTAAAAATGATCGCATGTCTGACTGTCGAGAGGGGGAAAAAGCTAAGTGCACACACAGGCGCCGTGGAAGTGTGAGTGGAGAAGAGTTGTGTAAATTGACCCCTCAGCCCCTCAGGCTGTATTAGTCTGTAATTACACGGTTTTATGTTTTTCCTCACTCATATTTAGCCATGTAATGGTTTACTCCTGGAAATATTTTAGTCCAGCTGGCGCTACAGTGTAACTGTAGAAGATGAGCTCTCTGTGCGGCGCAGGACCGCTTTCTTGTCTATTCATAAATATGGACTTATATGGACATGAAGTTCATAGAGGTAAATGATAACAGACTGATGGAATAAAGTCTCATAATCTGAAACAAAAGGGAGCAAATGCTTTTCTTTCCATGGAAGTGTTGACCGATTAAACATCTTACTGTGGATACTTCTACACTGAAGGCAAGTGCAACATGTTCTCATGGCATTTCACATAAATAGCATGCCATTTCTGTGTGTGATTTAAAGACATATAAAGGTTTATGTGTGTATTTTTATGTAGTTAAACTGTCATGCTAAATGGTTAGGGTCAGTAAAAATACAGGGCAGGGTGCTATCCCTTATCTGTGCAATGTCACGCAAAAATACCACAAAATGTGCAGTAATGACATGCAACGTGACTTCGTGTTATTACAGTATGTGTTTTCATAAGACATAAGAGTGAATACAAAAGTTACTCTTGTTTAAATGACTCGTTTCATGTTTGGATTTGACTTATTTTGTCTTATTCTAAAAACAGTATCTGTGGGCATACGATGAGATTTGACTACCGGAAGCTTCATGGTTACTTCGTATAATCCAAATGGTGTTGAATGCATTTGAGTGGGATTTGGTTGCAGACTTGTACTCACATGAAGAGCAGCCAGTCTTGGCTGTTGCTCTGAGAATTTTATACTTGGTTGCACATAAAAACCGTGGGTACCACAGAAATGTAGAGGACTCTGACAACATGTACTGTACATGACATGAAAAATGTTTGACAAAGACAATTGCATCAGCAGGATATGGTGTTTCCTCAACCTTTATCAAGAAGTGAAGACGTTTTAAACACAGTAAAGACTTTTCATGACAGTTTCAGGAAAAAGATTTCCTATATGTGGCTATTTTATGGAAAACATGACAAAATAAGCACTCAGAAAAATGAACCTTTAAAGTGCATCTTTCATGTTCTTTGTAATGGCTGATAATCATTCCCTGAGATGTAACTGTTAAGTCTTTTAAGTTGAAAAGAACCAGGAAGTATTACTTAAAAAGGAAGGGGGAAGGGATAAAACTCTCGTTCACAAACACCACGCAGTTTTGGAATCATGTGACCTCTGACGTCAGAGTAGGTGAAGTCCTCGTGAATTCCACAGCTGACCAATGCTAAACAATAACAGATAAACAGCGAGACAACAGCAGATTAGCAGCTAGACATCATCTTTCTTAACTTCGGTGTTCTATTTTAACCTCACCTCTACAGCTGAGGCTTAACTCTCTCGGCCAGCACCTTCTTGATCGCCGCCAGAGACATCCTCTTCTCCTTGGACTGACTCGGTCACAGCGGGATCCTGGCAAGGTTAGCTTAGCTCTAGCTTAGCTTTGCTCTCGCTTAGCTTTAGCTGGTGCAGCTGTTGGAGTTTCTGCCAGATTTCAGTGTTTGTTTCTCGCTGTTCCTCTCAACATATGGAGCTCAAAGCCGGAGACAGGACTCAGAAATAGGGATGTATACCGAGAACCGGTATCATTTGGTACCGGTTCCTAATCTTAATGATACCAGGGTACCGTTAAGATTCTGGACTAACGATACTCTTATTGATACTTTTTGTACATCTACCTAACCATCAAGTTATCATTACGCAGTCAAATAATCACAATGATGGACTAAGACAGACACAATTCCCGTATTCTCCCAGCTGTCCTTCACCCACTTTTATGTCCAGGCTTCTTCAACATCATCTGAACAAATATTCTCCACCACTGGATCTTGTAACATCTTGTAATGTCTTTATTATTTACTCTAAATTATGTTATAGTATCAATAAGAGAATTGATAAATACCGGTATCGATAAGGAGTATCGATATTGGTATCGGTATCGATAAAATCATAACGATATACATCCCTACTCATAAATGCCGGTACACATGATCCTTGGTAAAAACGCTTTGCGTCCCATTGTTTTCCGGCAGAGAGAGCGGTGGCGCCCGGCTCACAAACCGGGGAGAGATCTCCCTCTGCCTGCAACCCGCAGCTCTGCTGCCACATCAGACTCTGTGTTTTCTCTGCTGCCTTTTCGGCACAAAATCCTGTGAAAAGCGAGGGTTTCTGACTGCAGGCGACAAGAAGAGGGAGGAAACTCTCATCCCTCCAGACTGAGCTCATGTTTGGCTTCCAGGACTTCTTCTTTTCCTCCCAGGACGGTTCATGTCGGTTCCTCGGTTACTTTCAGCAGTTTGCACTGGCTATTCCTCCACATTTTGTCTCCGAAAATATGTAAAAGCCTTTTGTATAAGCCGTGACATGGTGTTGCTGTTAGCAGAGACATCTGTGGACAGAGTCAAAGGGAAAATGTCCCGCTGCTGTGTTTTGTTGAGGTGTAACGGAGCCGGTTGTCAGTGGAAGTAAACCCACACGAACACGGTCGCTGTTCGGCGGACATTCATGTCCCAGATGATCCGCTGGAGCGGAGTCCATCTCCTCTTAATGGAGATTCATCAGCAACTGTCGTTTAAACACACTGAAAACCTCAACAAATACATAATGATGGTTGCTAAAATAAAATAAATTAATCAGATAAACTGGAACAGATTTTTTAAACGGTGTAAAGACTGCAGTCCTCTAAAAGGTCTAAATGTGTGACACCAAGCATCTTGTACACATGATCTAAAAATGAAAACTAATCGAGAGGTGACTTAGAAATTTTTTTTTCAATGTTATTTTCCACATTTTCATCTCCACATATAGTGGTGGCCTTCAGCATTAAAGCTGTGATCAATGTCGTATTCAGAGTCACCTCCATCTGCTGTGATCCCTGTTTTTTATTAGTAGAGACGGGAGCATTCACCTACCCCTACGTCACTTCCGGTCTGTTGCTGGGGGCGGTATTTTCAGGTGGAGTGGCAGGAAAGCCCCGTCGGACTAGTATTTGTACATTTTTGCATTGGCAATTTTCATTGTGGACCTGATACACTGGGGCTTCTATGTGCGGCAGTTGACGGTCCTGTCACTATGCCTCTGATAGATCATGTGCCCTGGCTACTTGGCCACAGGGATGTCCCTTTGGCTGAATGGTCAGCGCGCATGACTTTCACCTGGGAGTCTGGGGATGAAATCCCGCCCAGGCCCTCCGTTAGGTACCTTGCTACATTCTGGTGTTGTCGGCAGGATCCACGTGCAATGCTGGTAAACAGTCCATGGATTTATAATTGGTGGCACCCTGCGCGGAACACGAGGACATGCTTGTGGAAAGAGGGGGAGAGATGTGGCAGTTGATGGTCCTGTCACTATGCCTCCAATAGATCATGTGCGCTAGCTACTTGGCCACGGGGATGTCCTTTTGGCTGAATGGTCAGGGTGCATGACTTTCACCCAGGAGTCTGGGGATCAAATCCCGCCCAGGCCCCTCTGTTGCATACCTTGCCACATATATTTAAAGTGAAATTTGGCCTTTAAAGCCAGAGTTGGTAATCCTGTTCAGAAACACTTTTTGTTATACTGGGTAAAATGGTCTTTGCATCCTGACAGTAGTCAATACATCATGTACTCATAAAAAGGAAGGAAAAAAGTCAGACCTCTGTGAGAGCTGCAGGTCTGCAGAAACTCTGACCAACCCGTCATTCGCACCGAAAGGGAGGAGTTGGTCGGATTTAGAGGAACCAAAAGATTCAGTCAAAGGAAATCTCAGGGCACAAAGGCCAATATCAGAAACCACTGATGGATGGTTGAATGATTAAGAGGCAAGTTAATTCTTACACACTGGGGCTTTAACACAGTCTGCTGTTCATTTACACAAAATAATGTAACTTCAAAACCCACAAGGAGGAAGTGACACAGAAACATCTGCTCATCCCAGGTGGACAGAAAGTCAGTGGATAAGTGTTCTGTTGCCAAATGAGTCTGAAGCCGTGTCTCAAACCGTGCACTTGCCCAAGTGCATTGGAACTCAATGCGCAGTGTGCACTAGGCTTTACACGATCAGGATTTTTGGGGCCGATCACCGATCAGAGAGTTTTTAAAAACCGATCACCGATCCGATCATGTGAGGAAGCAAATGTATCTATTTAAATAGCTCGTTTACCTGTATTTATACAGTTTACTGAGTATCATAAAAAGGATTTTCGTTTCCATTTTTTGTCCTGAGCTGACTGAGATGAAAAGGTTAAACATCAATAACCTCTAACAGGCATTCAGGTTTAATCAGGACAAACCAAAATAATATGAGCCAGTGGCACAAATAACAGCCCAACTTAACTTAACTTAACAGTCATAACTGAAATTATTTACAGTCACAGCGCAAATGGGCTGGAATATACCTGCTGTGGACGCATGCGTCCGCGTCAGGAGTGTTTGTGTACATACCTGCAGCACGCGAGGAGCACGCGGCGGCCGAAGCGCTCGACACTGGAGGTCTCCGCGGTCTGGAATCCTGTTATTTACAGCCTTTGATGGAGACACGGAGACAAACACTTGTGCTGCAACAGTTTAAGGTAAACTGTTGTTTGCAGAAATGCACTGTGTCCTTTCAGTCTAAGAGCGCTGTAGTCCTCCTATAGCATGTTTGCAACCGGCGTCGCCATCCTTTACGTGTGGGTATTCAGGATTGTATAAACTTTATTGTCCAGCACATAGTGACAGAACTCACAACAAAAATGCCACAAAGACACAAAACACATACTAGTGAGTATGTGTCTATTCTGCTTTGTTTGTTTTCTAAGTTTTATTGGTGAAAATGAGAGTTTTACCGGAGCAGATTCAAAATGACAATGACGTCATTGATTGGATCAGTGAATGAAAAGTTAAGGACCGATCAGAAAATTTGAAAAAAATGTGAAATATCGACCGATCCGATCAAACCGATCTGATCAGTGGAAAGCCAAGTGCGCACTGTGTACTTTGTCTGTAGTGCACGCTATTGTCACTAAATGCTGACCCAAATAGAGCACTGCACTTACCGGAAGTGACAGACGAGCTTTGACCGCTAACATAAGCTAATTCTACTGAGCTGGTATAACCGTGGCCTCAAACAAATGACCAGATCATAACTGTCATCAGGAAGTGAACAGCTTGGTAGCATGCCACAATATACATTCGTGATTATGTCTGAATTATTTCATAAACGTTTTTTAAATCAGTACAATACCGCCTCCGATGAAGCAGGGGTCGCCACCGCTTCATTCACAGCCATTATTCAGCTCTAAAAAACCATAGCTGAAAACAGTTCAAAAGTCCCGCCTCTTCCGCTACGTCAACAAGATGGCGTCCATTTAGTGCCAGTAGTGTGCTTCATTTCGTACTTCGCTTTTGGCCGTTATTAGGGCAACATCTGGGTACTTTCAGAGCACTGAATTTTGGCTTAAATGACAGCATGAACGCACTACACACTCAAAAAAAAGTGTTTGAAGTGCTCAAGTGCGCGGTTTGAGACACGGCCTGAGTCTATGATGGTATGGCAGTGCATCAGTGTCCATGATGATGATTTTGGATGGGTGCAGGTACCAATGATGTAGATGGTAACCCTGGAATTTTGGAGATCATCTAGATGATCTTTTCCCAATTAATCGATTCTTATATCAGCAGGACAGTGACAGACTTCATTCTGTAGGAACAGCAAAAGGACAACTAACATTACAGTACACATCCCTTTTTCACAACTATAAATGTTTTCCCCTGCAAGACAGATGCTGTATAGTCTGAGTCATTCTTTTATAAGGGATGGAGAAATTACCACACCAAGTTTTGTAAAGAGTAACCAAAGCTCTCTCTCTTGGTGTTAACCCATCCGTTACATTTATAAACTTCACAGTCCTGAACAAAACAAGCTCTTCTCCATCAGAATTGTGGTCCACATCTAATGAGGCAGACATTAGTTTTGGCCGGGTGACCTGTGCTTCATTCTAATGCTTTGTGCCAAGATGCCAGTTTGAATCTTCTGCTGGTGATTTCCATTTGACGGCCAGTCTGGCAACTGCCAGACTGGCACTCATGTGATGCCCACCTGTCCATCGCTGTTTGTTTGCCTGTCCTCTGGACTGTCTGCCATTGGGACAAACCACACAGCCATCTGCACTCTGCCTGGCTCCTGTCCCCAGAGACATGGATCATCAAAATGTAATTCCAGTGTAAGTGTAAATCCATAAACAAAATGTAATTCCAGTGTAAACCTCAGCAGATTGTCTGGAACCCTGGTGCTCTGGCACTCTGGGATTGTTTCTGAGTAGTGAGGAGGTAAAGTATGAAAGGAACTCTGCTGTTGTAGATTCTTATCCCAGGATCCTGAAGGGTGAGCAGGACATCAGGTCAGAGAGCCCATATAACATGTGGTCAGACACCAACCTTGATGAAAGGATGCTTTCAGCTGTTACTGCAGTGGCATGATTTAAAAAAAAGAAAAAGAAAAAAAAAAACAAATTTAAACATGTTTTCAATTCATTTAAACTTGTACATTGTTAGTCCTTTTTAAAATGAGCAAACAGCTTTTTCTTCGTTTTTTTAAAAGTTATAGTCCTTCCCAGAGGATGCACTCCTCCTCTACTGGTTGAAGAGAAATAGGGTGACTGGTTGTACATGCTGGGCATGAGCTGTACATGCAGTATTTAGTATCTGTTTCTTCTTGAGTAATTGCTTTTCCTCTTCATAAACACACGTATACACACAGGTAAAACTAAAAATTTCTCACCACAACTTGCATAGAACAGCTTTTATGATGTGTGGCTGAATTTGAACTCAGATTTAAAGATAGACCATCACAATCCTGCTTGCAATCAAGTTTGTGTTTGTTCAGAGTCGTCACCTTATCAGAGTTGCACATAATTTGTTTTAGAACTTCAAAAGGTAACTTAATGATGTCTTTTCAAAGGAAACCATATTTCTTTTATTCATTCATTAACTACGAATGATAAAATGACATCATCCAGCATTTGGAGAGCAAAGAAAACTGAGCTGATTATATGCTGAGGGACAAATAGCAAATGAGCAGGTGTGGTAATCAGTAACTGACGACTAGGTGTAACAGAGGAGCAGGAAGTAAAAACAACAGGATTCACAAAGTGGTAAACTCTACTCAGTCAGGGGTGTCCAAGTAGTGTTGTAGTCAAGACCACACCGACAAGACCAAGACATTACAGAGTAGACATTATACAGTCTTGTACAATGTCTTGGTCTCTGCCCCTTGTCTTGGAAACATCTTGGTCTTGTCTCAGTTCTTGGTCTTGGTAAATTCTTGGTCTTGGTTCTTTGGGCCAGTTGATTGAGGGTTGAGCTTGAGGGTTAAGATTGAGGGTTAAGATAGGAATTGGAATTGGCCCTTAATCTTTGTAGCCCTCAAAACCAAGTGTTAAGTGCTTTTTGTGACTTGGAAATGGGAGATCCCTTAAATGCAGATTTGTCTTCAAACTGTGGGGGGCAGCATTATGCCAAAGCGGTGTTTAGTCTGTCAAGTCAGAAGAAGAAGACGGATGATGCATTTACCTTATTTACATTTATTTGCAGTGTTAACCCTGCCTGTTTAATCATAAGCTTTGACGTTCCATCAGGTCCATGTTTCTGAAATTGTTGTGGACAATCTGTCAATTATTCCTTCGGTTAGAGTTATCAAACAAATAGTCTGTATAAATAACATCACCATGGACATATTTAGCTGTCACCGCATCCCATGGCTTACTAATGCAATAAGCCCCGAGAAGCCGTGGGTTACAGCTGTTTTACAACGGTGGGGCACGACGCAAAGCAGAGTGAACAGAGTAAACGCAGATATTATTTCATTTTAGTTTTTTAAATCTACTTATTTATTTGTTTTTTGGCATTAAAAAAAAGTTCATTTAAAAAACTTCGACCAAATTTATAAGCTAAATATGTTCCCATCGCTACTATAGAAACTAATTTGGTGTTAAATATTAGTTTTTCTATGCGTCTAATTTCCAACATGGAAGCAAGATAGCTGACTGTACTGAACCACGGAGCTCTCGACCAATTACAACATGTTTTCCGCCCATTTCATGACGTCGCCCCGGAAAAGACACTGATTCTGAAGGGTCTCAGAATTGTTTGTAGCACCAGCAGCTCACATGGATGTTATTTGTAAACATTGATGGATAATCGGACTTCAACTTGCCGTCCTCTTGAGCTTAAAAATAAATAAATAAATAAATTGAAAAAAAAAAATTTCTCCTGAACTCTGGATCAAACATCTGTTACCTGATGGCTGCTTGTCTCTGAGGAAATCTTCCTGCAGGCTGTTAGTTTCTTCCTCAGAGTGTGTAGGATTCTCATTGAGTTTCTGTTAAACAAAGAGGGCGTCTTGCTACGATGCTGCACATGCGTGTTTGTAGCTTCGTGACTTAATATAAATTTAGTGGTAGATATTCCGGGGCCTGGAAACCAGTTACTTACTCGAGGGGCTACAATGGCAGGAATTTCAGATAGATCATCATACCATCACTGGAGAAGAGTTTTCACCCGTCACCATTCTTCTGACTGACATTAACAAGAGTTTTCTAACTTAATCCTCTTTCTTGATTCAATAGGTTGATGTTTTCTTGCTTGAGAGGGATTGACAGATGTGATGGACCAATCGCCCACGACCTAAAGCTGAGTCAACCTCAGAGGAAGAGAGACTCAACTTATGGTGTACGATAATTATTTATCTCGGTAAGAACAGCTCCAAGTACCAATTGTTTCCCTACGCTTAAGTTTTGAAACCTCAAACCTCTCCATCACCCTTCTTTCACACTCTCCCTTTTTCATCCCCTGTGTCTGTGCTCTTCTCTGCTCTCTTGTCTTTGTTTGAAAACAGCTTTCAATTTCCTGGGTAGCCGCCTTCAAAGGGACTGGGAGGGGGGCAAGAGGCTGAGTGGGATGCCAGAGGCACAGTGACAGCTGGGAGGCAGGAGACTCCGACACAAGATCAGAGGGTTCGAGTTTCTGACCGCCACAGACACGCTGTCATTCTGTGAGCTCCTGCCCCTGCTGCTTTCAAACACACACACACACACACGCACACACACACACACTAAAAGACAAACACTACAAAGCTCATGCATGAATACTAGTTGAGCAGCCATGGGACAAACTTGCAAGAACTCACACCCTAAACTGTGCACATAGAGCTTCAGCATGTAGAAAGAAAAAATCCATTACATACAAGCACACCACCCAGCTGCTGCAGAAGACAGTACAAGAAGCAAAACTGAAAGCAAACAGAACCATCTAACTTTCCCAGAAGCACTTGCCCTAACTCAACACCCTTCCTCGCAGCACCAGAGGTCTTCTGAGGTTGCGGAGCGGCTTGCAACATCGAGCCTTTACTCCCAGGTGATGATGTAAGCGTTGAGGGAAGAGCGAAAATAATCTTATATGATTTACATAATGTGTTGACTTTGGAAGTGAAACCCTTCTGCTGGAAGCACTGCACAACCTCCCCATTGGCAGCTCTCTCGCTCAACACATTTTAGTGATTAATGCATTTAAACAGACTTGAAACATCTGTCCGACACTTTCTCATTTATCTGTCTTTAGCTGCTGCATGTGGCTCGCTGACTTCATTTGGTTTGAGCATGCCTGCTGGCCTTTAACGATAGGACAGGTAATGGCAAACTGGCCTTTGTGATGCTGTGACAGCCTCTAAACTTTATAAACCTTTGATGGTTTTGGCTCAACATTACAAAAGTTCATCTTCACTGTTTAATCAAGCTCTCACATTAAAGAGAAACTATTTATGTCCCGATAGCCATGGTATAATGCCAGGCTATTTTGTTGCTGCCTCGCATGTGGTCTGGCAACCCTGTCCAATCCCTGGAGTAAAGTGACATCAGCAACCACAATGCTTGCGTGTGCACACGTGCAGAGAGCCGGGATAAACAGAAGATCTGTTTGGAAAAGCTCAGTGACGCTTTCCTCGTCTCACCTCAAAAACCAGAGTGTTGACTGCTCTCGTATTCCCAGAGCATCTCACACTCTCAAGGAAAAATATGCAAGAGTGGTGGGAAGCCTGAGATGGTGTATGAACGAGAGAGTGGAGGAAAATGAGACTGTAGGGAGCGTAGTTTGAGGGGGAGGGTGAAAAAGAGGTGAGGGACAGAGGGAGAAAGAGGGAGAGGGACAGAGAAAAGAAGGGGGAATGGTCTTTGTTAATCCCTCCACATCTGGCTCCTATTAGGATGTGGGGGCCGCTAAAATAATGTTTTTCACCCTACAAGCCTTTCTGTGCTATAAATTACCCACCAGCCACTGTGCTTTCCTGACTGAAACTCTTTCAGAGGGCTAGTTTTCGTTTCTCAGGCAGTCCGCTCTGCTCCACCCCCCCCCCCTCCTCTTTCTTGCTCTTGTCCTCTGCTTTTTTCCAATTCAAAACTCCCTCTGAGCTTCAAAACAGGCTTTGCTTCCTGTCAGCTTTGCACACTTCCTGTTCACACTCAGGATTTTAAAACGTTTTGTACAAATGAATATTTGTACAAAGTAGTTCAAATTAATTTAAATTAAGCTCAACTATTAAAATACCTGCACAACAATACCTGTATGGTACTCTGGGATTTGATCGCAGCTAATCGGACCCAAACCATCTATTCTCATCATGTCTTCATCAGCTACAGTATATGGATGCATAAGTATAAATCAGGGGAATTTTGGTCCTGTTTGCTGAGCTGGATAAATGATTATTTTGTGGTTCATCAGTACCTGCACCATGGTGTAATTCCATACACTGTACACTTTAAAAGATATCTGTAATTTTACAGTTTTTCCCTTTATTTTTCAAATATGAGAAATTACCAGTAAGATTATGGAATTGCACATAAATTTACTTTGCTTGTGTTAAATAACATGAATAACATGTAACAGTGAAGATGCATAAAAGTTTAATTTATTTTAGCTATAATTCAATTGCACAAAATTTTCATACATAAATTTTCAAAGTTACAATTTCAATAAAATTAAATTTTAAAAGAAAATAGCTAAACTGCTGAATTCAAGTTTAATACTGTTAATATTATCTTACTTCACCAAGAATGTGTGTATTTATAATGTTAGTTGACTATAAATTGAATAAAAATTTAATGGACCAAAAGATCTGTACTATTACTATGGAATTTTATTATTTGGTCTTTCCTTTTTTTCACAGTATATTTTTGGGCGCTTCAGTCGCCTGAACTTCTTTATTTATATTTTCCACGATGCTGTATAGACAATGGTACACAGCTCAGTATCACATGATAACTTTAGTATGTACAGTACCAGTCAAAAGAATGGGCCCACTTTCCTATTAGATTTAATGGGAAAGTGGGTCCAAACTTTTGACTTGCATTTGTTGTCTTGTCCAAAATACACCTGTATTAATGACTGAAAATCATTTTCTTCCTAAACAGTGGATGTTTATGCTTAGAAAATGACCTTTCTACACTGCAAAGAATGGCATTATACACAGTTGTACAGCAAAAACGTCCATGATGTGTAAAAATAACTACATCACTGCCAATGTACCTTATTGGGTTTTGTTTGGCTGTACAGATGTCATGGAAACAGACCTGCACACTCTTCTTTTCATGCTCCTCTGTGTCTCAGATGCTTCTAACTGCAAACATGAGGACCAAAATAACCCTAAAACAAACATAAACTTTGCTTACGTATTTAGAGGTGCTACTTGAGGAGGGATTCTTGAAAAAGATTAGTCTTCAAGAGACTCTCAAAGGTAGTGGGCCTCACTGTTCTGACAGTGTTTGGTAGTTTGTTTCACCACATGATGGCTCTGAGAGGAATGCAGTAGTCCAGAAGGGTCTGACTGAGTTTAGATAACTGGGTGCAAACCCTGCAGCCACTCTGTGGACAAGAATTAGTGAGATGAATTTGGCATTTAGACTAGTTTATACCATTGTTACCTGTTAATATTTAGTATTAAGACACACAATCATTTTACTTCTACGATGAGAACTTGATACGCAAAGAAAACTATTTAGTTTGCATTTAAAAAAACAAAACAAAAACACACATGTAAACTTCAGTTAAAAACTATTCTACAGGTTGGTGCACCTCAGGCATTGTACGATCTTATGTTGATATATTTCATTTAAGAAAGTAAAACCTTTAACTACAAATCTTCAGTGCAAGACATTACGTCCTTTTAAGAGTTTGGAAATCTTTACTTGCACAAAAAAGCTATAAACTAGATGAAAGGGCCATGATATGATGTTAAACTTGACTGTCGAACATGTTGCTCCGTTATATTGCATGCTGCAGTCCCACAGTAATAAGACAGCTCAGTCTGACCTGTCACTGCTGAAGCTCATCACTACCAGGGGTTAACCAGAGTTCAGTGTGCAGAGGCGCATAAAATTAGTGGGCTTCCACATATGAAGCTGGAGACATGAGGTCTAAGGGCCAGAGAGAGGGCTAAGGCAGGGCCTTGTGAAGGAGGGGGGAAGTTTGGTGGAAGGGGTGAAGGCCGGCGGGTCAGTGCCTCTTCACCAGTAAGACCAATTAGATAAATAAGAGCTGACAGGATAGAGGATGAAAGGAAGAGAACTGACATGTGTTCAAATTCAAGATGCAACATTGAACCTACCAAACTTGATTTTATATCCATTAACCACCTGTTTTACGAAGGCAGCTAATTCTGCAAGGAGGCTGACGCTTCCTCAAGTGATCCCCTTAACAAGGGGCACATCTGTTCTGAAACCAGAGCTCGTCAGGCCGGGGCCTTCATCTCGAACACTGGAGAGATGCTTAAAGAGATCAGGCTGTGCAAAGTTAACCGAAAAATCTGCAATTGATTATAACTCTTATCTTAAAAGATTACTTTCTGTCCTCTTTTTATTTTCACAGCCATCAACCATCCATTAAAACTAGTAACAGGTGAAAACTGAAGTGAATTTCACAACTCCTCAGCATGTTTGATGTACTGTGATTCAATATTTGTTAGAATCAGCCTCTAATGGTCTGAAGTCAAAGAAACAATAATGTATGAACACATTTCAGCACAGATAAAGTGATCCAATCAGTTGTGTGTTTACATCATGTGAGTGTGGCAAGGTACACAACAGAGGTCCCGAGCGGGATTCAATCCCACAGACTCCTGGGTGAGAGTCATGCACGCTTACCAGTCAGCCAAAGGGATATCCCTGTGGCCAAGTAGCCAGTGCGCATAGTGACAGAACCCCACACTGTCACAATGGTGGGCCTATATGGAAGAGGAAGATTTGATCAAATCTTATCTGCATGAAAAACTCATTGCTTTAAGCTTTTTGAAGGGTAAATGGACTGTACTTATATAGCGCTTTTCCAGTCATACTAACCGCTCAACGCGCTTTACACTACATATCACATTTACCCAGTTTACACACACAATTATACACACATTCAAACCCCGATAGGCACATCGGGAGGCAACTTGGTTCAGTGTCTTGCCCACGGACACTTCGGCATGTAGTCTAGGGAAGCCTGGAATCGATCCCCCGACCCTCTGGTTGAAAGACGACTGCTCTTCCACACGAGCTACAGCCGCCCTTTGACCATGAAGATGCTCATTAATCCTTAACTTAAATTTTCTAAGAACAATGTTATATCGCAGAAGTGCCCAAGTCCGGTCCTCGAGAGCTACTATCCTGCAATTTTTAGAACATACCCTTCCTACACACAAATGGCTAATTCCCTTATGCACGTCATTCAGCTGTGCAGAGGCCTGGTAAAGAGTCATTTATATGGCGTTTAATTTCTGCCACAACTGGAGGCAGTAATTTTATTCAGCAGGAGCGTGTATTACACTCCACGAGCGTGTCTTATGCTCCACGGGTGCACTGAATGTCCCATGCGTGCAATTCAGTAACCATGAGCACGACTGCTGCAAGCATGAAACACAACACATGCGCATGATTTGCGACTGTCAATCTGCTCACTCGTGGTTGTACTAATGCGCGCTCATGCAGGACTTTGCCTGCCCCCATGGGTAGAAAAAAAAGCATAGAAATATTAACCTGTATATGATTGACCACTTTTCTGTTATTTCCGCCCCGTGACCCTTGTTGGTGCTGGCTTCTGCTTCCATAGGCAACTCTTCGGATCCAAGCTGGCAAAGTTGGAGTTTGGTGAGTAAACTTTTTAGGGCTTTAGCAAATGTGCGTGTTTTGTTGTTGCACTGGGGTTATACATGTACAGGTATTCACAATAATACTTCGTCTAGCAAAAGACGATTCAATAGTTTACTAGGTTAGATAGTTCGGCAGCTAAAACTTTGTGCTAACGTGTATGGTGCTAACATTTAGCTGCCCTCCACTAAGGAAATAAGCTGGGGATGTAACCACCCTAAAATCCAGTTGATACTGGGTCACAAACACAGAAATCATACAAAATGATTTACAGCACTTTAAATTATGTATTTGCAAGCCTTTAATAATATGCCTAAACATTCAATTCTACTGTTATGTTAATAAAAAAAGACAGAAAAAACACTTAGGTATACAGTACATCATGACAATAAAATTTTAAATCTTATAATGTTGTGTACATCTTAGTTTTCTTATTCATATTAAATAATGAATAAGCACTAAGAAGTAAGCATAAGTCTAATTTAAACAACTGCAAACTGTCTTTATTTATCCGAGTGCTCGAGTAATCATAAAATACTCGTTTACTAATTTGATTGATAGCTGCAACCCTACTGATTTCATCAATTAATTCACACATTTTTTTAAGCTCTTTTGTAGGTGGATGCGGACTTTATTCCTGTGGGAGCAGGCAAAGTCCCACACAAGCACGCAGGAGTAGAACCACGAGCGAGTAGATTGACAGCTGCAAATCACACGCGTGTGTTGTTTTTTGTGCCTGCAGTAGTAGTGCTCGTGGTCACTGAATTGTGCACATGGGTTGTTCAGTGCGCCCGTGGGGCATCACACATGCTGGTGGAGTGTCGTGCTGAATAAAATTACTGCCTCCAGTGCGTGCATGTACTTATGGCGGAAATCAAACGCCATACATTTACTTGATTCGGGTGTGTTGGAGAAGGGTGCAACCAACTTGTGAGGCATAGTAGCTCTTGATGACTGGACTGGGGCACCCCTGTTGTCTGTCTACAGTCCAGTTCTGTTTGCGGCCATCATTGTTCAAGTCTTACCAAAAGCTCATTGTGCCAACCACCTTCACATGGTTCAAGCATGAGCAGAAACAACATCCACCACAAGATCAAGTAGAATGAGTGTAGCACGTTTATTTTTTTCCTGTTGATTGGATCATGAAAAGTTTCAAATTGAAAGTTCATTCAGATGCACATCAGACGAGCTGAGGTGTTTATAAGACACATTTTTATTCGGATTGGATGTTCGATTTGATTAAAAGTGCCCCATGTAAACGGAGCTGCTATCTATCATCTGGGTGGACTAGATATGAGTGCACCCACTGCATCACCCACACATACCCTTTGTCTTTTTTTGTGCCTCTCTATTACTCCATCACATTATTACCTTCTGAAGTCCTGCCAGATGTTGAAAGAGAGCCATGTCATCAGACTGCTTAGATGGGCCAACTGAGGGATTGTCTGTCTGGAACCTGGATCTCTCACAGCCGTCTGCTGTCGCTCGGATGGTTTGTTTTCCCAAATAAAATCTAACGTTGGCCTCCAAACCATCTTATAACCTTACAATCTGTGATTTATTATGTGTGAGCTGCATATCTGTGGTCATATTATCTCACATTGGAAAACTGTTGTTACCATGGTTACTTACTAGCGTGACGCCTGTGTATCCTCAGGCTGTCCAGGTTTATCTCTGCTTTGAACAAGAATGTCCAGATAAGAGATGGGATGCTGAAATTGCAGATATGAACTTTTTTTTTAAAATTCCTGCGAGGAAATATCCCAGTTTATCTTGTGAAAAGGAAGAAAAGGAAAGACAACAACCTGTCAAAGAGCAACACAGCTGTATGCCAGCCATGCTCAGGATACCGGAGCCCAAGTTATTTTTCTGTCATGATCCATTGGATTATTTGTATGGAGGTGGGGTGTGTGGGTGGGTATGAACAGAGGAGGCTATTCCTCCATGCAGGGGTCTAAGATATCAAAGCCAGAGGGCTGTGGGGAGGGTGAAGAGGGTGGATGCAGCAGGAGGGTTTGGAAGTGGCGGGGGTTGGCTTTTGTTCCGAGCCCTCCACCAGGAGCCCTTGAAAAGATCACCGAACAGGGCGATTCGTCGCGGCTCCGAGCTCTCTCCTGTGATTGGTTATGGTGGGCAAGCAGATGTTGGAGATTCAGCAGGGGGTTCGGATGATTCCAGCTCCTCGCTCTCACACCGCAGGACGGTCACGCAGCACCAGCAGCTTTCACACACAACCTGCTGAAGCTGGGGCCCACGAGCTCACACAAGATACTCGCTTGAGTGACTCTCAAAGACGGACACACACTTACCACTTTTTCTTCCTCGCATCAAAGATGAACATAAACGCTTTGCCCCGAACATTGTTTACTTCTGATATTTATTCTAAGTGTGAACTGACCGTGTATGAGTCCACTTCAAGGTGCTATTGACAGATTAAACATCTTATCATGGGGTCACAGCTTTATGGTCTTTTTGAGAACAGCTGCACATGGAGCAACTGCCTTTGAAATAAACTTATTCCTAAATGTCATAGTTTACTACCTGTTCATTACTCTTAAGAGTAAACTAAATGTGATAAGTTCCTAGCTTCTGTAAGCTGCGGTTCTTAAAAACTAAGTAAGAAAGAATAACTACTTACCCTCCCTAAATAGCTGAATCCAAGTCTGTACATAGCTTTTTGAGTAATCTTGCAAACAATTCAAACAAACCAACTGAACCAACTACATAACGTGACAGTTGTAAAGATTAAAGTTGTGATTGCTGAAAACTTATTGAAGAATAATGGATTTTTATCACACTTATTTTTTCACGGCAATGTTGAAAAACACAAAAGTTATTTTTAGTTTTAAAGACCCAAAGTGAACATTAGGATGTTTGGTGGATTTAACTTTGAGGCCCAATCTCATTTCTCTTTTCCCCCCAACCCCTTGGCCCCTGCCACTTAAAATGAAGCCACGAGGGGCAGGGCTGAAAGTTGCCCCCTACAAATTGGGACACTCCTTCAACATTTGCATACATCATCAGTGATCCCCACTGGCTTATTTGTAATCGTTGGCTCTAGTTGTCCCAGAACTTGTTTTAACTTTGGGCGTCGTAAAGTCATTTTTCCGAGCTGTGAGCTTGTAATTAGCAGAGGGCCCTGAGATTGTAGATTTAAAGATGGCTGCGTCCAGTACCATTGTTGTGTTTATTAAACTTCTGTATAAGATATTTTCTGTTCATAAGTTTCAAGTGCAAACAGCACCGAGTCGTTGTTATTGAATTTTATGTTCTCACAGCGGCCTTTTTTTTATTTATTAAAAAGCTGCGCGGAAATGTGTTGTTTATTAAGCAAACACTAAAATTGACTGCTGTTGTCATGGTGATATTGTTATAACCTCTGTTATTTTTCTAACCTGTGATGCAGTTCTAGATGCTCATCAATAGACTGTTTTGGAGACCTCTATTTTTGCAGAGTTGGTGCAACTAGAATTGCAATATACCTGGTAATGACATCACTAACTCGTGTCCGCTCTGAATCCCGAGACAACTGGAACGCCAAATAATGAGCAGATTCGTGCTGAGCTGTTGCCGCAAATCTTGAGAAATCAAGGCATTCACGGCTTATAATTAACATTAACAAGCAAGTTAGATTTGTGCATGACATTTCTGCTTGTGTTATGTTTCACAAAGGACCTCCATGTACCTGAAGCCCAGCAGAGAGGTTGCTGAAGTTTTTATTGATTATCTATCACTGTTGATTATCAGGGCTGACTACAGAGCACCGCTGGTTTTCAGCCTGATAGTGTTTATGTTACTGAAGCTTCAATGTAGTACTAGTGGTTTCCACAATTTTCCTGAGGCGGTCGCTGGGGGGCGCAATTATTAACAGTTATGCCACAAAGGCCGCCGACCAGGTCCACACCACAGCTATTAGGCTGCAGTGCTGGACTCTGACCACCCGGACAGGGACACGACCACAGCAACGGCCCCAAAGCTAAAGCAGGCATAGGTCCTCCCGACATGGAGGACCCCATGAGAAAAACACTGAAGGGATTAAAAATACCTAAAAGTTAAAATAAAATAAAATAAAATAAAATAAAATAAAATAAAATAAAATAAAATAAAATAAAATAAAATAAAACAAAACAAAACAAAACAAAACAAAACAAAACAAAATAAAATAAAATAAAATAAAATAAAATAAAATAAAATAAAACAAAATAAAATAAAATAAAAATCAGATAATCTAAGAACAGTAACAACAAATAATAGAAGAATTAATCTAAATCCTACACTTGGTTAAAAGAGGTCAGTGATCAAAGCAGAATTATAAAAACCATAAACTAGTTAAAAAGATAAATAAGTAAATAAATAAATAGATGAAAAGGGTAAAAAGACCAACTTATTAAAGGAATAAAACCTAATTATAAGCTAAACCAAAAAGGTCTTGAGCCTTTTCTTAAAAACATGGACAGCCTCTGCAGCCCTGAGGCCCTCAGGCAGGCCGTTCCAAAGGCGGGGTCCATAATGACAAAATGACGCCTCACCATAGGTTTTAGTCCGAACCTTGGGAACAACCAGAAGGCCGGTACCTGAGGCCGTCAGAGTCCGCGAGGGCTCATACCTTAAAACCAGGTCAGATAAATAAGAAGGCCCAAGACCATGAAGACATTTATAAACCACAAAAAGAAGCTTAAAATCAATCCTGAAACACACGGGGAGCCAATGCAGCGATTTTAAGACTGGTGTAATGTGTTCCTGCCCTCTGGTCCTTGTTAGAACACGTTCCGCTGAGTTCTGAAGTAGTTGTAAACTAGAAAGGCCCAGAGAGGAGGGCATTGCAGTAATCTATTCTACTGGAAATAAAAGCATGCATCAGCACCTCCGTGCTGGCAAGAGAGAGAAATGGGTGGAATCTGGCGATGTTTTAAGATAATAAAATCCTGTTTTTGTGACATTTCTCATATGTTGGATCAAATTCAGCTCAGAATCAATAAGAACACACAGATTTCTTACTCACTGCTTAGGAAGCAGCAGTTAGAATAACACAGGTTACTGTACAAGTGTTGAAAGACTGTTGTCACCACATGACTGTTTTTATCATTTTTACACACTTGCACAACTGGTGAACAAAATAAAAACAAGTACCAGTGATGAAATGAGGATCTGAGCTTCTGCCCCCTCCCACCACCAAATCCAAACCTGACACATACAATATGTTCACATGGCTGTAAAAGAACAAACTAAATTTTAAAAAATGGTCCATTTAACCCAAACTGTTCTATGTGGTCCACAGACTTTCTCACAGGCTTTGACTTAAAGTAACAAGAGAAGCCAGTAACATCAGAGGTCTTTTCTGCTTCATCTGTTAAATAGAAGTGAAGCGTACATATCATACAAAATGTAAAGAATAGGAAAACTGTTCAATTTACCACATAATAAATCTACTTTTCAGTTGGTCTTTGCACAGTCTAATATACTGAACAAACCAGTTCTCATCCCGTGTTTGTTTACTGGGATAAGGACAGTGCAGGTAGTTTGGTTAAATGCTGCAGCTGTGGGCTGTTTTCCTTAATCATCTTGTTTTCAATACCTTACCTTAACCAAAGAATTTGTCATATGCATTACAAAACACTGACAAACTCCTACCTGCACAGTCAGATCATGAGCACCATTCACCAGCCCCTCCATCCTCCAAATGTTTAATTTACCACGAATGGGCTATATGCACAACCCCACTACTTCCTAGCTTAAGCCACCTCCTTTGTCTCCTGTCTTTGATTATTGGACAATTTGATTAACCCAGGTGTGCCTGACCTCAAGAACCACGGTGACAATGGCTAGACACACCTGGATTAAAAAGTTTGTCCAGTAATGAAAGACAGGAGGCAAAGGAGCTGGCTTAAGTTAGGAAGTAGTTGGGTTGTGCATAAAACCCATTCGTGGTAAATTAAACATTTGGAGGAGTTGCGCATGAAGCTCACTGAAAGTGATGCAACACTTAAAACATGAATATGTTAATACAGTATGTGACACTGTGTTTCTCAATGTACATGAAACAGCAGAACCATTTTGGTGCAAGTCAGTCAAAAGAGTTGATGTTCACATTTTGCTCTGATACTAAATTTGATGGGCGGTATCAAATCACAATAAAAACATGATGATTCTGTATGAAATGTGGTTTTAGAATTGTGCAAACTCTTACAGCAGCTCTCTTGTTTTTGTGCCAACAACGCTGCCTGCCAGAGATTAAAGGAAAAAGGATGTCTTAAAGCTAATACTCTGACCTAACCTCTCTTTGAGTGAACTAATTAGTGTGATTAGTGTAGAGATTACTCGTCTGTGTGTCATTTGAGTGATTCTGTTTCCCATCTCAGTAGCTCTGCAGCTCTTTATCCCTATCTTTAACTTCTCTGCAACAGCAGATAAGAGTACAGCACGTACATAGTGGTCTTGTGATGCAGAGTCGAACCCACTGAAGCTTGGACAGGCAATATCTTCTGCAATTTGGGCAGGAATTGTAATTGCTCTGCTTTGCATCAACAGACTGATGCTTGCTGAAGGGTCTGGGGCCCTTACAAACCCTTTCTGGCGTAGTTAAAGAGGCAGATATGTTATCTGGAAAAATCTGCAGGCTCCTGGTTTGAAAGCAGTTCCCATACTGTCCCCCATTTGCTTGACTAAAGCTACAGGATAAAATCTTGTTTCTGTCATCTGGTTTCCCTTTTTTTTTTTTTAATTTGAAAAAAAAAAAAAAATTTTTTTTTAAACATTCTTTTTATTATATATTTTCAACATTTGAACAGTCCAGCACTGAGCATACATATTACTGTATATAAGACACAGCAAATCCAAAATACATCTGCAGCAATATTCTCAAAGGTTCTTACATTTCAAGTAGTTACATTCTGAGTTCTGAGGTACCTTAACACTTCATCACATTTTACTAGGAACAGGTCATTCTGCCCGCTAATACGAAATCTGGGGTGGGTGGGGGGGGGGGGGGGGGGGGGGGGTGTTTTTGGGGGGAATGGGGAGGTGATAAAAAAAAAAAAAAGGAGAAATTTGGGGGGGGTAAGTTAAGAAGGGGGGGGGGAAAGGAGGGGGGGGGGGGGGTTAGTCTTTCCAGAGAAATATAATCTGATATCAAAGATCTCCAGAGATGTATTGAGGGAGGTTCATCTCCCACCCATTTGGTCATAACAGCCCTTCGGCCCAACAAAAGTAAAAATTGAATAGTGTCTTTACATGGTCTTAGTGATTTAGCGATATATCCCAATAAACATAGTATTGGGTTGGGCAGTAGTTGCTTCTTAATTATCACACCGATCTCATCACGATCTCATCACAAACAGTTTGCCAAAATCATTGAATCTTTCTGCATTCCCAGAGGCTGTGAAATCTTGTCCCAAGAATAATCTTACATTTCGGGCAGTTTGGAAGGGCCCCTGTTGTGTATTTACTATACATATATGGAGATATAAAAACATTTTGTAAGATATTATATTGCATTTCTCTGAATCTGTTACATATTGATATTTTCGATGGTAAACATAATATTTCTTCCCACATTTCTCTGTCAATCGTTGTTTTACTGTGATTCCCATAGTTTCTGAAGAAATGATAGTCTGTCTGTCTTCAAATATTGCAATTTGGAATAGAATTTGGATACAAAGTGACCTTGTTTATGACTGTCTAAAAGAGTCTTTTCTAATGAGTGAAAATCATCTGAAAGATTGAGAGTACCCATTTTAGACACATAGTGTCTGACCTGGAGATATTTATAAAATTCTTTTGCCTGTAGTTTATATGTAGTCTGTAATGATTCAAATTTTTTAAATTTTCCCCTCTCCCAGAGATCATACAAATGATGAATCCCTTCTTCATACCAGTTTTGAAAGTTAGGTCCAATGCCCTCCTTGGTTAATTCAGGATTATCAGTCAGTGTTGTTAAACAACTCAGTTTATGTTTAGTCCTAAACAATTTCCGTAAGAAATTCCAGGCACTACACACATTAGTTATTAAGTAATTGTCTTTTGTCATAATTGGTAATTCGCTTCTGCATTTTTCAAGTAAGTTGACAGGAGAGTACGGTTTGGAGAAAGTTGCTTCAATTTATAACCATGGCGGTTTTGGTTCAGCACTCGACCATATTGAAATAATTCTAGCTTGCATTGAGGATATATAGTTTTTAATGTTGGGAAGGCCCCATCCTCCTAGTTCTTTTGGCAATTGTAAAATATCTAATTTAATTTTGGGCCCATATAAAGTCAGAGATGGCTTTATTTATATCTTTAATGTTACTTCTTTTCAAAAAATATAAAGAGCATAGATAATGGGTAAATGATTTTAGGGAGAATTGTCATCTTAATAAGATTGACTCTGGCCAGAAAGGTTACAGGAAGCTTTTTTCCAGCTCAGCAACTTGTCTTTAATGTGTTTTACCATAAGGTTAACGTTTTCAGCATAAAGTTGACTAATTTTAGGGGTTATTCTAACCCCCAGGTATGTAAATCCATCCGGTGCCCATCGAAAGGGTGGTTTCCCTTTTTTCTTCCTGGCATGTGTGTCTTTACACACAATAACAGCAAACATCCACAAAAATGGTGATGCTGGTTTTTAAATAGGGAACTAGGCTGCAGGGAAGGGCACAATTCAACAGAAAACTTAAGCATTTATAGATTAAAGCATCTTGTAAATCTCCACATGCCGCCTTTCATTTTTACTCCTAATTCATAATAATAATAATTTTAATTCAGTTTCTGGCTCCAGCTTGATTGAATCTGCAGTCATAGTTTTGGCAGGTGGCCCTAAATAAAAGCACGGATAAATATGCGTCCAGTTAACACACAACACAAATCAGAGCATTTGCAAAGGTAACACAAGCTGTTTACAGTAAATGAACATCTCGAGAAAATAATGGGTCAGCACACTTCATTGCATTTTCTCGTGCAGAAACAAAGCAGATGTAAGATGATGGCAAAGGTTTTATTGATGGCACGGTCCAGCGAGCTGAAAACTTTTCAGCCTGATTCTGGAAGAAAACCAGCAATAATGAAGAGCAGCAGGCTGGACGTGCTCATCACAACAACAGCAGCATCTCAGATGCCGACGGAGGTGAGGCTGATGGGTTTAAGGTTAACTTTAACTCTTTGTTTGTGTTATTTTCTGCATGGCATATTTACAGCTCTGCTAGCTGGGATCAAAATCTCATTGGGTTTCCTCCACATTTTGATGCATGTTTTTGATTTTCCTGCACTTCCAAACGATGCAGCCAGTGCTGAGTGATTGAAAGCAGGAGGTGCTCACAGGAAAGAATTTCAGATTGATTGAAATTATTGTCAGTGCTAAAGCCGTAAAGGTCAAAGGGGAGTGCTTCTCTAAAAACAGACATGGACTGTCTTATCCTATGAAAATCAGCCTGCTGTGGCTCTGATGTGTGTGCAAGACTGTTCTCTTTGAAGCACAGCACTCCCGTAGGTATAGCATGGCGTGACTTGAGCCGAGTAGGGCAAGAAGACCCATGAAGGAGAGACGTTCTGGTTGTGGTTATTGGTGTGCTGTGCTGTGCTGGCATCCAGGCAGCTCAGCATGTTGGAGAGATAACAAGCCTTTAGGAGGCAGAGAGAGTCAGACCATCCACCTTTTAACGCCATGTGACCGGGCCTCCACCCAGCTTGCGGACAATTGAAGTCTGAGCCAGTAATGCACATCTGTGCCTTATTTTATTGCTGTTCAATTTTGCAGAGGTATGCACAGAGGGCAACAAACAAAGCACAGTTCCACCTTGTTCCCATATCCCAGACTGAAATCTCCTCCCCCCCCACTCCTCTGCCTTCCTCTTTCCCCCCTTGTGTGGAGACCCATGTGGACACACATCGGCATGCATTGCAGAGAACGTAAAGGTGAAGATCTTATATTGAAGTAGCATTCCAGTGAAACCCCCACGGGGTACATGACACGGTTTTACTTAGAAGCAAAAAGGCATGCATGGGGAGACTTCAAGTCTGAAGAGGATATTAGAAAAATACATTGAAGAAAGTCCCCTCAGGCAATTTATTTTTTTTTTTTTTTTTTCACTTTCAGGAACAATTTTGTACCTTTCCCTCAGAGGGGAAAGCGTGTTCAGATGAGAGGGGGGCAGGAGAAAGGGAGGGATGCCATTCTTTTTTTCTTTTAGATGTAATGAAAACCAACTGGCAGGCCGTCACTATCTATCTATCCTGGCTGAGGAGTGCATTGACATGGAGAGGAAAAACAGGGCCCTCTCCTAATCCGGTCAAGCCTGCAGTTCACTTTTCTTCCCTCACTTTTCATTTCTTTCAATATAGACTATTTTCCACAGAGAAAACATCTCTCAAACTGAGCTTATGTTTTCACAAAACAAGATGCAGCTGCAGTGGAGCTCACTGAGGCTATGCAGTTCTGTCGACGACATCCACCATAGTTCACTCCAGCACGATGCTCAGTCTTTTTCTTGGATTTGCACAAGCAAAAGGGTAGAAGAAGTCAAAATCTGAAACATAAATTATACAAATAAACCACTTGTGGGGTTATTTATGTCTTTATGCAGTCATTCAAAAGTTCATTGTTGGGCTCTGCAGGTGAGCCGGTGACCCCGGCTGCTCAGTGAAAGACTTTGGACTGAAGCTGAATGTTGCTCTGCTGCGGAGGGTTCAGTCTGCGAGGTGACAAAGCTCTGAAGAGAGGTCTTTCATACCAACAGTGGTGCCTAATCCACACTGCGACACCCAAACCAGCAGCCTAACATTAGTTTCCTGCAGCTGGCCGGAGCAGCTGATGTATGAGCGCATTTGTTTGATTGCATTTGTTGTGTTTTGGAGCTTCAGAAGAATTTTGGCATTTTCTGCTCTGATGCAGATTTGGAAACAATATCATGAGTTCATAAAAAAATCTCCCAGAGGCTTGATTGTCTGGATTATGGTTGTTTTTTTTGTTTTTTTTTATTGATTATTTTTTTCACTGTAAATTTTGAGAGCCAGTCGACATAGTCAGATTCATTCAGACATATTCAAATATTCATCACACAGTAGTTTTAAAAGCCAGGTTAGGCAATTTTTATGGAACAAGTTGAATGTTATTAAATATGTGTTTTAGGTTATTATTATTATTATTATTGTTTTTATTTCTATCATTATTTGTGACTTGTATTTGGGCTATTTTTTTTTTTTTTTAAATTGTACTTTGTTTCTGTTGAGTGAGGCGTTCTTACTCTTATTTGTTTTAACACCAAGGCTCATGCTGGAAATAATTTTTATACTTTTGTATGTTATCCTTTGGACTGCCCTTCCCATGTTTAAGAAATCAATCAGTCAATCAATGAATCAGATGGTTGGTTTTGACTAATAATTCAGCCCATAAACATGAGAATGAAGGGTGTTCCTCAGTTTTATGTGATGAAAAGAATTAATCATTTGTTTAAAAAAAAAAAAAAGATGTCGTTGATTTCCCTAAATCAGCCTGCCAGGATTATTTTTGGTAATGATTAAAAGGAAAAAATTAGGAAAAGAAAAGACAAAATCTTAGGTTCAGTGCAGTTAATGGCTCCTTAAAGGATCATGCCTTAAAATCTTACATTTATGAAAGGACCAATCTCCAAAATGACAACCAGTGGAATAAAATGGCAGCAGCACCAAGATTGAAAAGTGGCAAATGGTCGATCCTGCAGCATAGTTGTGGTTTCCTCAACTGTCTGTTGCTAGTAGATGGCTAAAGCAACTTCCCACCAACAGGCGCTGGCTCTCAGTGGTTTGCCAGCTGGTTGTCACATCAGTACACCTGCATGCGTGAATTTGTGTCAACAACCAAGCTAAAGTGCCAGAATTAGGACACATTTATCTGCACTGCTACCTGTGGAAATGGAGAACATGTTAGAAACAACAGTCATTGTGATGTTTTGCCCTGTTTTGTGGTGTATTTTATGGTACGTTACAGTAAAATAATTAAAAATAAAAAAGGTCATTGCAAAAGGCCCTGTTTTATTTAACTTCAGTATATTAGCTTAGCTGCCCATCCATGCATTAGACATGTAGCTACTATAACATTAAAAATGACTAGATTATGTCATAATGTTGGAACTTTTAGAGCTGATTGCATTTAGCATCCTACAGGATGGATGGATGTTAGAATAAAACAATCTTCTGCATCTTCTGGTGGAACAAATTACCACTTCAACATGAAAAATATTTGGAAATCTATCCAAATGCTCATGAATTGAACGTTAGATTGAGCCAGGAGGTGGCAAACAACTAATGCCATTCCAAACAAAGATGAAAAACAATAAAAACTAGAAAAGCACTCAGAGAGCGCAGACCTCCGCCAAGCAGCTCGACTCCCTTATTTTGTGTGTTCTCTTTCATAACCGGAATATTAGCATAACCCGGTTGTGCACTGGGTTATGCACATCATACATATATATATATATATATATATATATATATATATATATATATATATATATATATATATATATATATATATATATATAAATATATATATATATATATATATACTGAAGTTAAATAAAACAGGGCCTTTTGCAATGACCTTTTATATATATATATATATATATATATATATATATATATATATATATATAAGGACCTTAACTCCCGCCAACTGCTCCCCGGGCGCTTTGAATAGCTGCCCACTGCTCTCAGGTTCAACCTGAGATGGGTTAAATGCAGAGAAAGAATTTCCTAATTGGCACACTAATTGGGATTCATAATGTATATCTTTTATATATTACGGGTGTGCAAAGCATTCAGTTTTTGTTTTTGTATATGCTGAGGGGGAAAAGCATTTGTGTGTCCAAACGGGTGAATGAAAAAAACAAACAAAAAAACATCGAAGACCACATGCATAAAGACTGCCATGCCTGGGGATCAAGCCCGCCACCATCCACTCGCCAGGCTGTAACTCTAACTGCTGCGCTATCCACCAGGACACACTCAACACACATTCAGCCCAGTTTTCTCCGTCGTCCAGGGCAGCCTGTGTCGGATCCATTTTACTTTACTTCACTGCGTTTAAAATCACTCTGTTCAAAACACCTTCCCATCTTATTTTAGAAAAGTCCAATAAAAGAAGATGGTTTTGATATATATCTGTTTTATTTGGGCTTTTTAGAGTGATCTCAAAAATGGAAGGTCTCCACGTGCTCTAACAGTAAACAGCTGACAGCGTGTAGACACATGTTATCTAATGGAGAGATGTGAGACGCTGACACTTTATTAGAAATCTTTTTGTACATCTGATCTGAAAGATTGCCAGGACCATTATGACTCGAGCTGAACACATGTATTATACGCTGATTATGGCTTGACTCTGCAAGAACACGCTGTGTGTTCCTGGATGCATTTGCATAATAGAGTTGACGAGGCATTAAAAACCCCCTAATTCTACCAGATGCCGAAATACCTCAGCAGTTGATAGGAACCGGGAACTGAACTAGTTCGGCAGTTGGTAATTTACATGCTTAATAGTATAAAAAGGCACATGGTGAATGGAGGAACATTTGTGAATAAGCAAATCAGCTACTGTAAATAACGTTAAAGGCCAAATAAACATCCTTTTCAGGCAGAAATACAACTAGTTACTTACAGTTCTTCACAGATGCACACAGTTCACCATTTTCACCTGCTAGAAGTCTGTCCAACAGTCTTCTTTCCTCGTGCTCACTGCTGCTCTTACGTTGCATTTCTGCATCCTGACATCATGTGCTCAGTAGTGCAGCTGCACACTTCTGCCACAAGGGGGCACTCACACCTCATCAACAGCATTTCCAAAATGACCGATCTCACAATGATAAAGAATCCTTAAAAAAATTCCTGGATCCAGAAGGTGATCCGGATCACCACCAAAATATAATGGCTTCGTTCTCGGGCTGAGACACACAGCTGGTGAAAATTTCAGGCCAATCTGTCCAGTACTTTTTCTGTAAAGTTGCTGACAGACAGATAGACAGACAAACCAACGCTACCGAAAACATTACCTCCTTGACGGAGGTAACAATGATAACTGCACTGGACAAACTTTCCAGCGCAGCCAGTGCATCAGCTATGACCAGAGAAAGCGAATTGCTACTACCTGTGTGTTGGAAAATGAAGGTTAGCAAGTACACAGAGCTTTGAAAACTGATGCAAGGAACAGTTGATGAAGCAGCAATGAGTGATTAGTTAGGAATGAGAGTTTATTAAAAGCTCAGTGTAGGCGGCTGTATTTTTTGGTAAAAAAAAAAAAAAAAAAATCCTGTCCTGAGCTAATAAAAGCACAAGAAGTCCTATTGTAGAGGATTTATAAACTAATGAAAACAGTTATGACTGTTATATTAAACCTGCCAATAAATCACCCTAAATGTTCCACACTCAAACTTTATTGCCAAAGATTTATTCACCAATTTGATGACCAGTAAAACTTTGTTCTTTAACCAATATTCTAATAATATGCTAAAAGAAAAAAAAAAAGAAATCAAAATCCTGCTAAAACCGCTGAGCTGATTTGGTTTACTGGCACATGTAAAACTTTGCACAAACTCCTCTGAATAAGACGTGATGTTAGATGTTGTTTATATAAAGCTGAAATGATTGAAAATGTAGTGAAGCACATCAAATTCATTCTTTTTCTGCAGTCAGAGGAAACACAGGTGCCTATTGTAGCTGCGAAACATTTATGGCTGCTGCTCTGCAGTTAAACATTTGTTAACACTCCATCTACCGTTTTTCTAATCATTAGTCGTCACTAAAAGTCCAACAGGCTCCTCTCATTAAGCGGCCCAGTTTGACAGGTAGAGAGAGCCTTTCATTCTCACCACATTCGTTATTGCCTGCTTTAATGAGCACTTTGGACCATCACCTTCACTCTGTGATTTACGGCTTTTTTACTGAAGATCAGAGACCCTGGCCCGTTGTGCGTCTGTGAAGCCGGGAGCCTTTCTTGGCACGTTAGGCTGACCTGGGCACCACGGGGACACAGCTGGGCCCAAGGTGGCGAGAGGTGTGAAGTCCCTGGGCTTAATGAGCTGATGGAAGAGACGGATTACAGAGGGGGTCAGAGGTGAGGAGACTGGGGCCACGGAGGCTGGTCTTAATATCCATAGGCCAGATTAAAACAGATGAGATTAACTCCATCAATATGTAGTTCAAGCAAATTCCTCAAAATTGAAACGTTTAATTTAGGACAAGCTGACAAGTAACCTTTGTGTGCATCTCCATAGCGATTAAAATCCGACTGACAGCCATCCAATGAATGAAAGTAGGTTATCTGTTGATACATTTGTTTATCTCAAAAGAAAAACTTATTTCTTTAAAAATGTAAACATTTTTAATGAATGATTTCTATACCATGCGCCACAGTTCATTTCCTGTGCAGATTGCACTGTGTATCCAAAAGTCTAACATCTCATTATCTCCTAAATTTTCTCACTTGACAGCCCTCTGCTCACAAAGAGATCGTTCAGTAGCGACCAAGTCTGTCATTAGAGTAAATATGTGTGTGTAACCACAGCGTAATCAGTAAGAGGAATAAATAAAATTGACTGCCAATTAGATGTTTAATTTTTCTTGTGCATCATCATCTTGTATTTAGCAAATCATCCTTTCAGATCCATGCTGGAGGAGAGTGGGATACGATCAGCAGGGGGAATTTGGCTTTAATTCCTCTATTTAGGTAATCAGGCTCATTTGTTCTGCCAAGGCTGCATCAGCATACACAAAAGCAAGTATTAAGATATAGACCATTTCGCCCCAATAAGTATGATTAACCTCTTCATCATGACGATCCCCTTCACAGGAGCAAGCATGAGTAGCATGCAGAACAGAGGGTCTGTACATGATGCTTCAAAGCACTAATCCTCACATGTCGCATACCAAATTCAAGGGGAGAAACTAAATTCTACCTGACATCGTCTTCCTAATTAAACACAATTCAAACCCAAAGCACTTAAATGTGAGTGTACAGGAACAAAAACATAACAAAAAAAAAAAACTGTCAACTTAAGAGCTTCTGCTAATTTCTCCACTTCAAGCAAACCACACAAACAAGGTGCCATGAAAGCAGAAACAAAGATGTCTGTCTCATCACTGTGGGACAAGATCTGAGTGAGCTAGCAGCCAAAGAGAAGAAGAAAAATTCACAGTCATAAATCATGTCTTACTTGGTTTATGTTCAAAATTTTTATTACATCTCAGAAAAGCTCTGCGAATGTGCTTTTTTTCTTTTAGGAGGTAAAATACAGCAAGGATGGGTACTTGAGTCTGGGACCCATGGTTCAAGACTCGTGAACATTCTTTTATTTCTTATGTTTTCTTGTTATCTCTCTGTCTGATCTCCTGTTTGCTGACTATGTTGACTGCTGTCATTTCCCCACCCGTAACAGTAATATGATGCAACAAGACAACAAGTGTTCATTTGGGTGTTTTGCTGTAGGAAAACATCTAAAACCTGCAAGACAGGTGTGGTGATCCTGCACTAAGGTGCAGCATATTGACCTCTCTGTATTCAGAAAAATAATTAAAAAAAATTGCTATAAACTGTAGGATTAGTTTTGAAAATTTCTTTGTGGGTGCAGATGGATTTTTGTACACATTAATTTTTTTTTTTTTTTTTACAAGAATATGTTACAACCTTATTTACTAATCTGAATAATTGTCCATGTTCATCTACAGCTTTTCATTATAGTGGAAAAATTGTCCAAAAGAGAGGGACAGATCATGTGTCAGTTAAACTGAAGATCAGTGCTGTTGCAAAATACTGGTAGATAAAGAGTGAGTACAGATTTTAAACTCTTCGTGTGTTATAATGCAGTCCTCCAAGCAGACCAGACGGCAGGCGTCACATGGGAAATTACTCATTACAGCTGAAGGTGACCTGCAATTTGACTTGGACTTGAGGTCAAAGACTTCAAACTTGACTTGGACAAACATTACACATATAATCTTTGTAGTTGAGAAGATACACTTAAGATATTTTGGATTTATATTGTCTTTCAGACAGGAATGAAGAGGTAAAGGGCAGTTTGGCTTGTTGAAATGTTTTTATCAAAGAGCTCTTAATAACAAAATTTGCAGATAAATTACAACCTTGATTTAACTTTGAACCCTGAGATTTCTTATTTGCAGAGATAATAAGTTGGGAGCAGCTCTGTTCTGCAGCAACATGCTGCCCTTATTCATCTGGTTTGCCCCCAGTGCCGCCTGAAGAGGTAGATGAGCACTGTTCCTTGATCACTGATCATTCTCTGTCTACATCAAAGCATTTAAAGGTTTGGTGTGGTACTACACCTGTAGCAGCAGTTGGCACTCTCTCCACCCCCCATCAGCAGAGAACTTGAGCTGTCTGAACGTTCCCCGTTGGCCTGACAGCCAAGGTTCCACCTGGCCTGTCGCTCTTGCCACCGATTTGTCTCGGCAGCTCAGCTTTCCTTCATTTTTTACTCTCAAAACAAAACTTAATGTACGACCGTGTCCTCTTCCTTCAGGTTATCTGATCTGTTCATAAATCTGTGCACATTATTTCTGATATGAGAGGCTTAAAGGCCCAGGCTATATATTTTCTTAACATTTCATGCAGTGCATTAACACAACGCTTTTGCAAGTTAGACAAACGTATTTCTGCCTTCCCAGGCAGGGATTAATTTGGGTTATATACCTTTTAAAATTTCACTTGTACATGTCCTAAATGTCTCTGCTTTATTTTGAGTGTAGCACTCAGCTGTGACCTTGGTCCATCAGGGCAAAAAGGCAAAACGAGGGAGGAAGTCCAGTAAACTCACGCTGGGCTGGGACATTAACTGTGGGAGCACACACGTCATGAAATATATGTCTCTTTAGAGAGAGGTTTTTATTCGCCTTTAACAGGGCTGTAAACTGCCTTTCAGTGCCTTGATTAGTAGACCACAGGCACTGTAACACCAGCTTCAATAGTCCTAACGCACTGACTCACACCATCTAGTGTCCGGCCACACATTTCTGGATGAAACGGGATACAGGGAATATACATAATATCAACTCGGAGGTTGAGGGGACTTCTGTCCAGCAAGCCTAATTTGAAACAGGAGCCTCTCAGACAGCTCTATCTGGCTCCCACTGGTACTGTCTACCCAGCTTTCCCTGGGGAGCCGCGATTTATGGAGCTGAGAGGGAAGAGAAGCCTGCGGGATGGAGCAGATTGTTCACGGATCTAGCTTGTCTCTCAGGCATGAGGGTGAGAAAAACAAGAAGGTGGGCAGCATTGGATGAGATAGCATGAGTGAGAGGAGGGTGAACACAAAGATCATTATGAAGACATCAGTGTCTCTGTTTCACATCTGCCCAAGATTTCCCCACAGCCCATCTTGTTTCAGCAAAGTCCCTCTTGTGGGCTTTAACTGAACCCAACAAACCTCTGGAGCCTCAGCTTCTCTTGTCACTGATGAGATAGCAGTGATCAATGCAGCGTGGGTGGAGAGACAAACAGGGATCCAAGAATAAAGACATGTGAGAATGCAAATAGACTGTAAAAATTTCCTTGTGGCTCCACAGTGATTATCTGGTGATATTGTGCAGTGATTATGAGCCTGGCCCCTGCTGAGGGCTGAGGCGCCACAGAAGAGTGATAGATCCTCTGGGTCGGCGCTTTTGATCAGTGAAAACAAAAGTTAAACTTCTCCCAAGATGAAGGTGCTCAGAGGAGACGGACAAAAATGAAAAATGAAGGCAGCAGATGCTCTATCACACCCTGACATCCTGTCCTCCCTTCTGTTTTTTCAAATGCCAGGCACTTTATCTCTCTTTAAATCCCTGAAAACAACCAAGCAGGCTGGCATGCTGAAATATGCTCCGGAGAATACCACTGGAGGCCTGCAATGATACCAAAGAGCTTTGTTTGTGGATTATTTTTGCACCTGTGAGAATGCCAATAAGTTACAAAGGCCACAATGAGATAAGTTTAAACATTCAAACATTTTGGGCATGCGTTCAACTCCAGGCTGACAAATGTGCTCTGCAGAATCTGTGCTGAGGAATGCACACTGACAGCTCCATGGCCTCGTCTAAAACAGCGCTAGCATGATGGATGGTGTCCTTCTTTACAATGCCAGCTGGTAGATGTTTGTGTATTCATGTATTCCCATGTATTCCTACGCAGATATAAATGTATACGTATATACTTATTGCAGATATATCTTTTTTACTCCTTTGTCTCTGTCTTTGTGCTCCTCTCTGCTGATTTCTGATGAATTTTCAAGAGCTTAATGCCTCCACAGAATCGCAATGGGAAAGTCTGCTCTAAATTTTTTTTTTTTTTTTTTTTTTTTTATGAAAAAATAATCACATCCCCTCCATTGTCCATATGGGGACCCAGCCTACTTTAAAGGAAAACTGCATTTGGGTGTGTAATAATGACAGGCAGAAAATGAGAGACATTCTGGGGAGAATGTCATGACTGCAACTACTAAACAGCTGTGATTTAACAACACAGGGCAATCTTCCACAGAAAACAATAAGTACTTTATTTCCATCTGACAGGCTCAGTGTTATTTGAAATAATGTTTATGGAGCTTGATTTCTTTTTTTAAATTTCCCTCGAGGTCACAGTTATTCTAATCAGATATGGCCCCTTATTATAGTGATCATAAGGTGCAGAGGAAGAGCCAACATTTGTTCATTTTCAAGCACTAAGGCTGAATGCTTCTAGGACTTTGGATTTTATTAATGATGGCCTTCAAAAATGATTTGAAGCTGACTATACAAAAGAAGAGTTAGTTGCACAGGATGAACTTTAGGGAAGAAAAAAAGTCCATATGCTGTATAGGTCTCTTTGCAGAATTTCCCGGCAGCAAAAGGTCCCCCGCCCCTCCCCATTTGGTTACACAAAGAAATTTTTAAAAGATAAATTATTAAATGGTTATATACCTTTTAAATAGGACATTAATGTATATTTCTATTGTCATTTTCAACTGTTTTAATTCAACTTTGTGTTACTTAGCCTATTTATTTCTCTGAGTAACTTTTAGTATATCAGTTAGTTTATTTGACTTTTTTCTAAATGTCTTTCCTACTTCATTTTATACCTGTATTTGTTTTTCGATTTTTTTTCTTTTTACATTTTCTTTTCCCCCAAATTATTTAATTCTGTACTTATTTTTCATCTGGCATTTTATTAATTTATTGGGACTTTTTTTTTTTTTAATTCACGGACATAATTATGTTCTCAACATTTCCAATGTTGCTATTTATTTTTCCAAGCATATTTTTTTCTGTTTCTCCATTTCATATTTCCTTGTTTCATTTTTACATTTCTTTCTGCATTTCTGCCTCATTATGTAAATGAGGGGGCAGTCTTTCAAGCTGTGATTTTGTGATTTTTGGTCAAACAACACTAAGCAGAGTTCAGGCTCAGGCTGCAGGAGGAAGATGAAGCTGGGCTCTGCTACACGTGGCCTCATGGGGGGTTTGATCCGGTGAATCACTGCCGAAATGGTTAACTTTTAACGGGAAATTGTTCAGGATTTTCAGCATGTCTCTCTTTCTCAACTGAAAATTACACCGCTTGCTGTTCTGCGACTGCCAGCCACTTACCAGCCACTTACCACCGACTTGTCTACTGATTCATTCGCACAGAGAAACGCCTGTGTGCCCAGGGGAAACGATTTAAAAAAAAAAAATGGTAAAATGGACTGTACTTATATAGCGCTTTTCCAGTCATACTAACCACTCAAAGCGCTTTACACTACATATCACATTCACCCAGTCACACACACAATCACACACACATTCATACCCCGATGGGCACATCGGGAGGCAACTTGGGGTTCAGTGTCTTGCCCAAGGACACTTCGGCATGTAGTCTGGGGAAGCCTGGAGTTGATCCCACAACCCTCCGGTTGAAAGACGACTGCTCTTCTACCTGAGCTACAGCCGCCAGAGCATAAATGAACACCCGGAACAAGGACATTTCCACACGCCAAGTTTGGACACCGTGCATGATGACATATTTGCGGGACAAATCATTCAACCAGTGATAGTGCAGTAATAGTGCATTATTACTGCACCACTTGTGGCAGAAAAAGGCAGAGCTTTTTCATGCTCGCATCTGTAGCCCATTAACCTCCAGAGATCTTTCCCTGAACCACCGTTTCCCTTCCTCAGCTCAGTTCATAGCCACTGCTGCCTGAGGAAATCCTGCTCCTCCTCCTGGACTGTATAAGATCTGAAGCTGCTTTCCCATTGAAACTAGCAGGTTCACATGGGTTTTTCAAACGCGGGACCCACTTATAATCGGCATCCCAATGGCAAAAAAAAAGCCAGTTCTGATCCCTCGCTGGCATGCTGCGCGACCTCTGTCCCCACTGCTGCGTTTCTGATGAGGCCATCACGCTGGGTTCATGTTGATGATGTCATCCGAGCAGCAGAAATCAGGAAAGTAAATAATGGAGAGTGAGTCAGGGCGCAGCCATCATGCTTTCTCGTTGCACCTTTGTCTGTCCTCAAAATGGGCGAAAATCAGCGGGTGATTTTGTAGCGCAGACAGAAGGTAGGTGATGTGAACATGCGGCCGAAGCAGAGTTGTTTTGGTACGTGATATGAGATGCGATTAACGCAATGTCATGATGTAGGGACGTACTGACCAATGTTGCCCGTGTAACCCGTATTGCTTGCCAAGTCGTTTGATGCGGGTAGGTGAGCCTTTCCCACTGCCACTAAAAGCTGATTGTTAAACGAGTTTGTTTACCAGTGGGAAAGGGGTATCCCTCACCTTTAAACACAAATATAGGTCTAAAAAATAAAATAAATGAATACATAAATAAATAAAACACCTTTGTGGTTATAGCCTACACATCAATACAGGTCTTGTTGTAAAGTAGTTATCAACAGTCATGACGGAACTGAGCTTCATTCATTTAGTAGGATAAAAAGGACTTTTGTCAGGAAAGACTTCCTTATTCATTAAAGTGTGAGTTTAACTTCAATGTCACAGTTTATTACTTGGTTATTTGTTTTGCTTTGACACACTCAGTGATCATGATCATGCCGTGAATCCCTTTGCAGTAAGAGCACCACATGCACAGCTCTCATCACACAACAATGAATTAGTTTGTGGACAAAAGACCTGCTGAATGTGGAATTCAGTATGAGTGTCTGAAGGTTATATGACCAGGAGGGGTGCGAGTGAAAGAGAGTGTGGTGACCTGTAACAGGTCCATGACTCCAGTCTGGGGCTTTAAAATCCACATGTTGGGGTCCTAAATTGAACCTGCGACAGACCCCACTTCAGTATAGACAAGGCAACCCCAATGGGAAACTGATTGTTTATTTAACAACTGTTATATGGAATACCTAGTGACAGGAAGTCCTTAAAACAGCAGCAGTTAGTATTTATATAGTCCCGTTTGGAAGTAAACACACTTTCAGCCCCTCCTCCTTGCAGCAGACACCCTGCTGTTGAGGAATGTATCCATTCACAAGCTGGTGGCCATCTTGGAAGCTTTCCTCTCACTTCCTGTTTCCATGGCTACGGTCCAATGCTACAGGAGATGATAAGCACTCACAAGCTCAGGTCTCTGTCATCTAGCCTGTTTTCTACATTACTTTACAGCATTAGGAATGAAGTGGAAAAGCCAGTTAGCTACAATAACCGTCACATTTTTACGCCGGCTTCACAGACACAGAAAAAAAGACGAAATGTGGTTACAGTCTGAAAACTTTCAGTCCAGAGATGCACTGATCTGACCATGACTTCCAGGGTCTACATTTGATTAAGGTTATGTATGTGTCTGGTGAAGCTATGGTGCAGCGGAACTCTGCACCATAACTCAAACGGTCGCCATGAGCCTGTGGGACCAGAGGAAATATCAGCATGAAACCGGAATGATGTTTTCAGCATCTTCCTGCTCCACTATTCCCCAAATACTCACTACCAAGTAACCAACGCTTTATCATGACAACTACATGTCATGGTTGATTTGGATGTTGGGAATGAGAGCAAAAAAAGAAGAAGAAAACTTGAACACGTGGCAGACGTGAGAGGATTTATTTTACAGGAAACCTTGAGGGTCATGTCCCATATGTGCTTAGTTTGGTTTCCATGTGAATAAAAGGAGAATCCCAGGATGAATAAGCAGATTATACTTCCTGACATTCACGAGATGGATTTATTTATTTATCATTACAGTATTTCAGACACTTTGGGCCGTTTATCACACACAAACAGGAAAAACAACAATGTCGGACTACGTAAACCCAGTGGATCTAAGGTAGATTTTACGCATGTGCATGACATGGTGGAGTTCTATCACAGCACCACCTAACGGCCTGGCGTGCATATCCAATCAAATTCCACACACTTTTGCGTCCTCGTATGCACACAGATTTCTTCATGATGACACTCGTGTAAACATGGATAAAAAGATGAAGATGAGACGCCACTTTTGCGTCTTTGGTTCTGATTGTCGCCGTGTGAACATAGCCTAAATGTTTGAACATTTTGATTAGATTAGGCCTACTCAAGAATTATATTTGCTTTATTGGTGCTTTTACCATTAAATATTAATACACACCTAAACTCTTGCTTAATGAAATGAAGATTTACAAATAGAATGTGCTTAAAGGCTGAAAATGGAACATTTTATTAGAAACCTTTTAAAAAAAAAAAAAAAAAAACCTCCACAGGTCGTTTGGAGGGTTGCAGAATGAAAGTACAACATTTCCTAAAAATATATATATATATATATATGTTTAGCTTGAAAATAATGATAAAACATTTTTTTACGGGTTTGACAATGGCATTATGTTTACGTCTACAAGCCAATAAACGCCGCCATTGCAGGATGCCAAATATGATCTCTGTGGGGCAACTATATGTTGGGCACAGTTAGGCTGGTACAGGGGGAAACAGTGGACACGGCGAGTGAAGCAGCTGCTTCAGAGCCCTGGAGATGTTGTTATCTGTTTCTGAGGAGGAGTGACCTGAGAAGAGCAAAACCTGGAGTAAATTTAGGTGAAGACTTCACTAAATGGACCCACATAAACGTTTTCCATGGCATCAAAACATGGAAATGGTGACTTTTCTCTGGATCGGTAAGCTAGCTTCTTTGCTAACGTGGCTAACATTAGCTGTCAGTTAAAAACTCCTGTGTGTCACTTGTTGGACATGCTGCAGACTGTTGGTCACTTGCGTATCGGCAGCGAGCCTGGCATCCCAGCAGCTGGAGTTGTTTTTCTGCCGTTGCAACTACAACCTAGACACATGTGATGTCGCTGTTCTGTCCGTATTCCATATTCAACCTTTAATTTGTTCAGCAATCAGCTTTTAACAAATGTGGGACCAATCAACAAATTCTAAGACTGTGGACAAGTTATGTTGATCCACAGTGAAATATGTGGCAGGCAGCCCATTAAACTCAGTGAGTCCTCCAATTAAAAATGGTCAGACAAGCCTGTAAAAATGACCCATAACAGTGCAGCACTTTTATTCATTAACTCTGGAACATGTGTTTTCCCTCCTGGTTAAAATTAGAAATCAAAACTACACTTACACCCCTTGTTGACTATCAGTGAAATATTTGATGACCAGCATGAACAATTGACCCATATGGTTTGAAAATTGTACAATTACTATTTCACCTTCAGTTTGAATTCATCAACAGATCAAAGTGCTACATCTCAATATGAGCTCCAACATCATGATGTACCGTTTCCTTCTTCCATTGGTGTTTATTTGGGCTCAAACGCCCTAAAAGGAGTCAGACGGGCAAGGCATTAAATCACGGACCTTCATGAGAGGGATTACTAGGTTGACACTCAAACTGCCCAGTGTTTTCCACAGTCCCTTTTTTACTTCCCCCCACTCAGCATTCTTTACTTTTCTCCTGCACTCTCACCTGTGAATGATTAGGGTTAGACAGTAAAAGTGCACAGCTAGGTCTACATGTTACAGAACACACAGTTACACAGCTACAAAACTCTTCCTGGTTACAGCTTACACATTTTACCTTCATAAATGGCAATTTCTGTCATGTCCCATGAATGCAGCCTGATAAACTGGCCTTGCATAGTTTATTGCAAAAGCATTTCGAGTTTGCAGACAAACTTGCAGTTGTGTTTTTTTTTCTGGCAAGACAAGTCACCATTTTATTGTTTATTGCAAATAGCAAGCCACTGCAGGGATTTACAGAATATTGAACAAAATATTTTATAAGTTATCACTTTAAATGTAGAAAAACCCATTACTGAGTTTGTATTTGGTAATTAATCTTAACCCTGCAAACAGCCTTTCTACTTGGCTGTAAGAAGTATCTGCAGATCTGTTTTGTGGATCTGTGGAAGGACAGTGACAGTGTATGAACTGTTGTTCATGCCCCACGCAATTCTCACAAAGACTCTACATAGGACAGGAGAGAGATGTAAAGATGGTCAGATGATGCACTGGGTCAGCGCAGTGTCAGGAGGGACTCCCTGGATTATTCTACATGGTAAAGTGCAGGGAGATGTGTGAATAAGTGAGATGTTACAGACTGATGAAATTCCCAGAGAGCCCACAACGGATAATGTGATCCCAACACAGTGATGCAAAAAACAGATGGAGAGGGGTTGCCTTAAAATTTCTGCTTCACCCTTGCCTGTTACAAATCCATGTGCACACACAACTGTGGCTGCACACTGGAGACACAATCTGCACACACACATTGCACACACCTGTCTAAGTCATGAGATATATGGTCCTCTGAGGGGCAATTAGTTTAGCCTATCCTGTAAAATAATGTGATTTTTCTCACTCTCGTATACATTTCTTCACCTGAACAAAGTGTCACTTGTCTTATGAAAACATATAAAAGTTGCAAATAAATGTCTTTTTTGTGGCTACTTAGGAACAAAGTACTACAATGTTCCACTTCACGTGCAAACGCCCCATATGATATTCAGCAACAAGTCCTTTTTCCACTGCATTTTCTCTCTAAATGAACATTTCTTTTGTAATTCATACACATTTGGATATCACATCAGAGGCCCTACATTTAAACCTTAGTTTATTGTCCCTGTAAACCAATCAGTAAACCCTGACTGGCCCCAAACAGAGGGATGGTTCTTGTGTTATCTGAAAGTGCCTTTTAATAGCACTGGGAGTCAAACGTCGCTCGGGCCCCTGCTGGCAGAGTCAACACAACAGAGTGCTGCTTTGCAGGTCATAAACACTTTGGTGACAGTGGTCAGAGGCTTATTATCCTCACAGCAAAGGACAACAAGCTGAATGTCCCAACTTCAAACAATCGCAGCTCACAGACTCTCAGCACAAATCCCTTGTTAGCAGGACTCCTGCCACCTCCGCTTCAATTTGACCTCAGTCAGGCTGTCATGTGAGAAAAGTGCGGTTTTAGTGTGTGAAGTGTAAACTGCTCATGTTTTGCAGCCAGCTGCTGCATACTCAACATCAAAAAGTAATCTCGTATTGGCTAAATGTGTTGTAATCCATTTTGATTGGGGCTGATATGACTTTGGAAACAAGGGACATATCAGTTAAATGTAGGCCAGAGGTCACTGCTGCTTTTGTGTGCTTAGTGTTGCTGCTGCTTGTGCTCTCATGAGCGGCTATCTCAGCAGTGTGGAGCTGGCAGCTCTGCTCCAACAAGTGAGTACGTGCCCCGGGGGGCCAGAGACAGCCGAGCCCCCGGTGGATGAGAAGTGTCTGCGCTGTCAGCTCTGGTTCCCAGCATGGCCTCTGTCTTTTGGTTGCCCCTCCCGCCCCCACCGTGCCCCTTCACGGCCCTTTGTGTGTGGACCCTGCTCCCTGTGGGCTCGCCGCTCTCTGGCCTTTCACATGCGACTGTGTCCAATCACCCCACCGCCCCCCCCTCCCTCTGAATCCAGAGCCTCCGTCTCCATCTCCAACCAGCTCCTGACCCTCAGAGGGAGAAAAGCTATCAGTGAGTTGAATACCTGCCTGACAGAAAATGAATCACTGGCACTGAACGAAAAAGAAGGGGAAAAGTGAGTAGTGCTGTCTGGAAACACACCGATCAGTGACAGATTAGAAGCTGTGACAGATTATAGAAATTAATGGTTAATAGATCATGTATCGCTGAATCTTTGGTTGAGGTTTCGATGAATCCATCAATTTTCCATGTCTTTTAATATCAAAATGATATTCGTTGTTCTGTTCAGGCTGCGGTTACATTTACAACCCGATTCATGTGCAAAACAGAGATTTAGCATCCTCATTTTATTACACTTAAAAACTACACAGATAACATCATGACCGACTGTAGTGAAACAGAGCCGATCCATCCTCGGTCTGTCCCAGATCCTCTCCATGTTGTTTTTCCTCTCCTGCTGCGTCAAAAATGAGCTGGTTTGCTGATTTTGGCCTCGACCGCCTGAAGGCCCTCACTGGGCCGGCGCAGCCTCTGGAGGATTGGATCACACCTTCCGTCAGAGTCAGCTGTCAGATGTTGGACTGCACCTGCTGTCTGAAGCAGGGTGGGCCTGCCGCCGTCACTACCCAGTCAACTCTGGAACACTTAATTACCACCTTAAAGATGATTACACTGTTTATTCATGCCCATGCGCACAACAGATGACTGTTTGACTCACACAGCTCCCTCCACCCTGCGTCAGCTACTGATGAGGAACATGCTGTAGTCAACAAACATTCAGACATGTCTGACTTCATAAATGAGACAGCTATTAGCTGCTAAAACATCCTCTCCCTCACAGCTTCAGTTCTATTCAAAGACTCCAGTGAGAGCTGGGTTACTACATAGGGACAGTGCAGTCCATTTAAAAAAAAAAATGCTTATATTTGAGACAGTGTTGGGATTGAAGCCGTTGGAAGTTTTTTACTGGAACTGTCCGGAACTGAATCCAAACCAGTGCAGTGTCCCCATCCAACCTGGTTGAGCTGGAAGGATTTTACCAAGAAGAATCAGAATGATTTCACAATGAGACTCAAGCATAAGAAACTTTATGAGAACTTCACTAAGGCTTTGTGGTCCAAATGGAAGGAAAAAACACTTATCTTTTGGTTTTACGAAAGATAATGTTATGAGTCACATGAAAAAAGTAAACACCTTCAAATTAAAGGTTTTGTGAAGCAGCTCATAATTAAAACGACTTTGTCCTCAGATGGTCAAAGATGACATGCCATTATCTAACAAAGCTAGGCCTAAATGTAGAAGCAGTTAGTGAAAATTAAATCCGTCTCAGGATTTAACAGCTCACAGAGCCACTTTGAGCAGCAATAACCTGGATTATGCTTTCAGTCTCTCGGATTGCTGTGGAAGAATTTTGGTCCACACTTGTTTCCGTTCATTGAGGTTTGCAGGCATGTATTTCTGTACAGCTCTCTCATGGCAGCATTTTACCCAGGTTGAGGTCTGAACTGTGACCGGGCCATTGCAACACCTTGATTCTTTCATTTTTAGCCATTCTGTTGTAGATTTGCAGCTGAGTTTTGGGTTGTTGTTCTGTTGCCTGATCCAGTTCCAGCCAAACTCCAGCAGCTGGACTAATGACCTCACATTTGACTCTAAAGCCGCTTTCAGACTTGCATTGCGGTACATGTGCGGTAAAGTCCGCTCTTTAACCAGACTCGTCTTTTCAAACATGCCGCTTTCATGCGGACTTATCGCGGATAAGTTGTGGATAAGTCAGCACAGCCCTACTGTCCCTTCATCCCTGTCCAGAACATTCTCTAGTGCGTTCAGCCAAAACGACGTGCCGCAGCATTTCCGCTCTTATGACATGGAGACCAGGCGGTGCATGTCTGCAACATCTCAGAAGTAAAACACCGGATCGCATGTCTGATTGAAAGCGTTATGAAGGACAAAATCTGCAATATTACCACTTTCCAGCGCAAGTCTGAAAGGAGCTTAATATGTAAGGAATAATGTATGGAACACAGGTCATTATTGGGAAATATTGACCTACGGGGCGAATGCAGACCTCGACGCGAAGGTCCGTATTTCCCGATAATGACCTGTGTTCCATACATTATCCCGTTTATTATACGGCTACTTGCAAAAGATACAATTCACATAAAAATGTTCTATTTTTGTTTGGGCCAAATAACTTTTAATGTTTTATGCTAAATAGTTTCCCACAGTCAGGGCATTTGTTGCTTAGCAACATTTGTTAGTTGAGTCATGGTGGCTGGAATTTGGGCGAGCACTGGCTATTTCTGTACGTTGAACTGGACATTTCCTCCTCTGCTGTTATGCCTCTTGCCACTGGTCTCACGATCTTCTTTTTGTCTTTTTCATTTTGGGGAGGGTGAATCCTTAAACTCGGCCTGGACCCAGCGCTCAAAATCTCCACACTCGCCAAAGATGTTCAAATTAATAGGGAAGTCGTCCATTTTTGGTCACGAGGTGTTGCTAAGCGCCTGCTCACTGTGTTTGTTGTTGTTAAGAGACCGGACTACTTGCGATGTGGAGGAATATTAGGTTTACCATAAGACCACATGTTTAAAAAAAGGGAAAAAAAATCTGTTGCCCTTGACAGCGGTCATTATATTGTTTCACTGGTCATTATACAACAATAATGACCACTGGAACGTTGGGAAAACCAATTCAAGTCAACGGAGCATTCTACATTCCTGCTCTAAAGAGTCGTATAATAATCTGGAATAGTTCATTTCAACAGCTGCAATTTCTTAAGGTCTTATGGATTCAAAACAAGCCCAGATCATCAGCTTTCCACCACCATGCTCACCATATGGTATGAGGTGCTTGTGTTGTTTAGTTTTCACCAAACATGGTTTTGTTTTATGACAAGAATCTCCAGTTTGGTCTCCTCTGTCTAAAGGACATTGCTGCTTGTAATTTTCATCTTTGCAAACAAAAGCGATGGTCCCAGGTTCTTTGTAGAGAAAAGGCGCTTACTCTTGTAATCATTCCAAACAACCATAGTTCAGCTTTTTTTCTAATTTCTAATGGACTTCAACATTGGACATATTATGAGGCCTGGACAGTCTGAGGTGCATTTCTTTTTTTTTCTTTTCTTTTTTTGCTGTTTCTCAGACCTTGTGAACATTGTGGGACCTCCACATGAACGGAAAGATTGACAGCTGCCTTAAATATTTACCATTCGATTCCCACTGTAGAAAATGAACTCGAAGTTGTTTGGAAATTACCTTATCCGAAATCGATGGGAAGCGACAGTTGTTTTTCTAAGATGATTACGATCTCTTAGAGTCAAGACACACCTATAGATCAGAAAATCTCTGCATTCATGGAGATGCTGACAATAATCAATTAATCACTTCATTCCATCTCACCTCCTTAATTCTATAATTCAGTAAGGACGGACTTAGTTTATCCCTGCTTCTGTATTCAGATTCAGTTTTGGCTCAGTAAATAACGTCATGGTGTTAGGCTATGTTTTTGTTTTTTCTTAATCTTTATATCTAGGCTATTTTTAAATGTCACAGTTTTACATAAACGCTTACAACTGAAAGACGGTGGATTTTGTTTATGATGTAGCTGTATTTTAGGTATGACAGTTGGAATTTGAACTTAATCTGAGGCTATGTTTGATTTTCAGGTGCGCCTGAAAATCGTCCTCCTCTTGTCAACACGTGCGCACGGACTAGGAGGAAGTTTCTTTCCCGTTAGATTGTAAAACTTGTTAATGCACAGTCTATACGGGTAACACCCCCTGCTCCCTCCCTCCTCCAGGAGTCGTACGGAGCTGTGGGGCTGGGACATTCCTGGTTTGACGACCAGCCTCGCCGCTGCCATGATTTGCTGAGCAATTCGACACTGGCTTCAAAGATGCGTGTGTGGAAGAGGCAGCGGTAGAGACGGAGACCGAAAGCTTCAGGAGTTACAATAACGGCTCAGACAGGCGGAAGGAGAGAGTGTGAGCAGGACGGGACGTTTCCATTTTACTCCCACAATCGGACTCCAAACGTCCTAAGAGAAAACTCTCCAGCAGCGCAACTCCAGTCCAGACCAGGGGAAGCTGGCGCACCTTGGCCGCCGAAGCCTGCGCTGCTTGACGGGTCTACAAAACTGTCCTCGCTCCTCCACCTCCGACTGTTTTCACGTTTCTCCCGTCACTTTGCACTTTGAGCCCGTGTCTAATGGAGGGCCTCGCGCGGATTTGCCACCAGAATAATGCGTCTTGCTGCTAATTCACCCGACGTCTCGCAGATTTTGCCCTCCTGTAAGAGAGGTAAGAACGGAGGCACAGAGAGGGGAGTCCCGGGTAGTGGCTGCTTGGTCGGTCTGGGGAGGCTTCGTGCGCGCACCAGACCGGCTTTAAGGTTGTCTGGAAAGAACAAAAGAAATGTGAGGCTAAAAGAAGCGGAGAGCTCCAGTTTGAGCTGTTTCTCAAACATGGCACTGTTTGCTTAACTTTGTGGAGAGGTGGTAAGCAGCGGGGCACTGCGGGGCTGCGGCTGGCTGCTCAACAGGAGCGCCCCTGTATGGATGTTACACCGCGTCTGAATCCACGATAGCCGACATCAATCACACGCTGACTTGAAAACATTACACTTATTTTTATGTGTTTCATTCAGTCGTTATGACTCATAACATTGACAACATTGATTACTGAACATTTTCTATGAGTTTGTGTGAGTTTTGCAGCTAGTTTGGATTCAGTCAGCTTCACCTTTTGTTCAATTATAATCCAAAGGCTACTAAACAAAATATGAGGTTGCTTATTAGTTTGCATAAAAGCACACTTAGAGGCTTTTAGGCATTATTAGCCTACTGAGCTCCCCCCCCCCCCCCCTCCCTCAACTCTGTTGTCCCTTAGATGAATGAAACACAAGAAAAAGTCTAAATATTTGTTTGGTAAACAGCTTTGGAGGGAAGCTCCACTCCACTAGACATCCCAGTTAAAAACAGATGGCCTGCGGCTGCATATCTTCTTAAGATGAAAGGACTTGTTTTTTGTTTTGATTTTGTTTTTTTTAAATGACAAATATATTCTATCCTCCTTACATGAATGCGGCTTTCAAATGATCTGAGTGGATGTGAAATTTTTACTTTCCTTTAAGGTTCTGCTTCTGTTTTACAGTAGATCTCCTTGAGGAGCCAACTTTCAGCCACATTTACCGCTGTGTAGAAACATGGTGGCTTAGACTAATATTTGACTTTTTTGCCCCCCCCCCCCCCCCTTCACAGACAGAAAGCCTTTGTTGTTTCAGTTAAATCCCTGCAGGGTGTCATAAATGTTGGTGAATCAATGTGAGTGTTGCTCTGAAATTTGGCAAGTGCACAAATCACTGCACAAAGGAAAGAGCTCATTGTTGGAGGACCTGGACCACGTTCCTGATGGGATAAGACTGGAGAGTAAAGATGCAGAAATGTAGACTAAAACGCTGAAAGCTCAGGGGTGCACAAGTCTGTGCATTCAGGAATGAAAAACTCAGTTTATTCAGGTTTCTGTTTAAGTCTTTCTTTTTTTTGCGTGATTTAAAGCATTATTTAGTCAATGATCAACTGATATTTTCTGGTGTGAGGAGAAGAAGTTCCCTCTATCACTGTAATTTCCTCCATCTCCTGCTCATTCTTATCACCCGAGTGACTTTTGTTACACGGGGGAACTCTCAGAAGGTTGAACACTCAAAAGTTAGCAGGAACAAAGTGTGGAATCCCTCTCTGATGTGTGACATGCAGTCAGTGGGACACACATGGCTGCTCTCAGATAAAACACTTTCAAGTTCAAACAGTTGCTCACGCATTGTTACGCCGGTTGGGGGACAAGAAGACACTTCCGATGGCTTTAAGATCCTTTCAGTGCCGCCCAATATTGGCTCAGTGTCTGACAGAGGAAGAGATTTGCTCTTTGTGTTTTGATTCTGAGTCTGTTTCTGGAAGTTATTATGATATTTTTCTTTAGTGAGGTGTTTTAATTATTCTCTATTTCTGTGAGCTGCTGCCTGCGCAGGCTTGTTCACCTCTGCTTTTCTCTCTGTGTATTCATAGAAAGCTCTTATCCTTGTGTTTATAAAGCCTTGACAGCCAAGCATGATGTTTATTCATCTAAGTGGCAGAAAGATGCTTTATGCAGGCAGATGTTCTCCATTTCAGAAGATGGAAATGTTAAAAAGAAAGCCCCAAGCTTCATGAAATTGGCATTTTTGATAGAAACTTCTCAAACAAGTTGAGTATTTTAAGAATGAAAGAGCATGTTGTTTCCAGCTGAGTATTATTGTGGATGTGATTGAATGAAATGACAGTATAAGTCTTTTTTTTAAAGTGTTTTCTCAGCATGCTATTAGGGAAATTAATAAACCATTAGTGGCCTGACTCTTATCAGACAGATCTGCACAAAGTACAGCTACACTATTAGAGAGTTTGAATAATGTTTGAGCCATTAGGGTGCTTGTTAATGATAAACACATGTTGCTGGGGGAAAACTATGTTAAGTGGGCAATTTGAATGTAAGCACGAGTAATGATACCAGTCCATGCTCTCATAATGGCTCTCTTGATTTTTCTGATGCCGTATTCTCAGTCGCACACCAGAAATGACATGATCATTGAATACTAGCAGCTGAGGTAAAGTTTTCTGTAAAAGTAAAAATAGGAACTGAGGTCAGGTACGGGTTCATTTCTTGCAGTTTTGCCATTAAATTGAAGACAATTTTTGCAGGACTCATGATCAGTTGATTATTTTTTGGATAGACAGTTAAAGTAAATAATAAACAGGAAAAACTGGCCAATGATTTGCCGTTTGCTGGTCTTTTACTGTACTCAGAGACTCCGTTTGGTATTTTTTCCTGTTTTCTTATGATTTAAAGTGAACACGAGCTGATTAATAACTAAGAATGACATTATCTTCTCCTCTGCAAGCATTTTAGAAAAGGATAAGTGGATGAATGTGTATGAGGTGAGTGTGGTGGGAGAGGGTGTGTCTGAGTGGGTGACTAAAGTACATTTTGGGCACCTCCCACATTCTCCCTTTTTCCCGGCCAGGCGGCAAACCTCAGCTCTGACCCTGAAGCGCGTGGAAATGAAGTAAAACCCTAAATCACTGCGAGGTGTGCTTGTTTGTTTTGCTGCAACTTGTCACATTATCCCACCAAAATATCAAAGAAATGGTTTTGAGAATCTCCATATTTTTATGAAGCGGTTATTTTTCATCTTCACAGAATTTTAACTGCCATTTGTCTTTTAAATCCACCTCTGCTAAAAAGGACAGCAAAGAGGAATTTAGAGGGCTGTTTTATTATTGAGGTTTGACCCTTTCAAGCAAGCATTCCCAAACTAAAACCTAGCTTGTTCTGAACTCTTGACACTCTCATTGCTCAGGGATTGAGTCATGCTGCAACACTTTTACCATTTTCTAATGTTGGCCTTTACTCTGCAAGCTCCAGCTCCCATTGGCTGAGGACAGACTTTGACCTCAGGCCTCTTTTAGATGGACAGAGGAGAGTTTTGGGCAGCATGCCAGAGAAGCCCCCATGTTCAAAGAAACCAGAGGGTGCTGATTGACAACACCCAGCAGCCATGAGCTGGGGGTTGCAGGTCTGGCTGAGGGGTCCGAGTTCCTGTGACTGCCTGGTTGGTGAGTGCACCCTGCAGCTGCAGTGCAGACAAAAACCGCTTCACTTTCCCCATTCAGTTTGCTTCCAGCACAAACTGAAGCCGTGTTGAAGCAGTAGCCGAATATGTCGCTCCTGTTTATGCAAATCTGTCATTAGTAACACTTCTTATCAGCTCTAAGTTCACACTGTCATTGTTTTAACTTCACAACACATATTTCTCTCAGTGGGGAGCCCCCTCCCCCCGACTCTGACAGATGATCCAAACATCTTGGCGCTGACTTGCCCATGCTACGCAAGCATGTTACTCCAGGAGGTTTGGGATAAGCCGCATGCTTCCTCCCATACAACTCTTCTGAAATGTCAGAGGTGAGCTGAGTGTAGCTCAGTGTATACACCGGCTTTCAGCAGATGGTCAGATTGAGTTTCTAAAAATTCAGAACCTTGAAGGACTTGAAACTGGGTAATGACTTTCAAGAGATTTGAGAAATGAAATGAGAAACATCAGGGCGTAATTGTTAAGGCAAACAAACAGTTTTTGGAGCAGCAGAAACAGATGTTACAGGCAGCCACTGAAATGCAGCACAGGCTGGAGATAGGCAGGGCAGCGAGGTCTGCTTCTTCTCTGAAGATGGTTTGCTTTCTGTTAATGTAATGGAAATACAGGCCTCAACTAAATATAGATGTTTGTGTTCTCGGCGTGATAAGGGAACGTAAACCAATATAACACGCTCCTTTGAGGGAGACCACACGGTAAAGGCAGCTTCAGATGATGAAAATGCCTCAACAACAGATGGTCAAGAGTTTTTTGTGACACAGTAGGAGTCACTTTTTAACTGTAGGAAAATATTATGTAGGTCAGATCTTGATGCTGAGCTAAAAGACTGCAGCAGACTGCAAAATACTGGTCCAGAGCCATTTGAAGTTCACTCAGTGTGAATCTGTTTCAGACACATGGAGTGAAGTTTGTCCTTTATTTATGGGCCCATTATTTTTTGAGGGAGTGCTTCTTGGCTTCAGTCACAGTATATGCCGTTGGTAGAGAACAAAAAGTTTCCCAGGAACATTAAACGTGGCGTTCTAGTCTATATTTAGCTCCTAAACAGAATTATTTTTGTCACAATTTAGCAAAAGCTTGATGGGACTGATTGTTCTGCAGCCATGTCTCATGAAGCTTTCTTAATGAATCCTCCACCCCAGGGACAAGAAGCAGACCCATGCTGACAACACAAACTGCAAAGAACATGCAACGGGGGGAGTTATACATTCTCAGCTTCTTCCTTTTTGTGAGATTAATTTCCTTTCCCTTCCTGTAAGTGACCCTCCAAAACATGCTTGCCTCAGTCCGTCACCTCAGCGCGGGGCCCCAAGAGTCGGCCTCCTCCTGAAACTTGCTTGCAACCGCAGCTTTCTATTTCAAATCTTGAACCAATAAGTCACATCTGACGTGGGTTTTCTGCGAACCAGAATGTGTCCGCTGTTTAAAAGCCAGCACAAGGATCTACAGGACTATATTAAGGCAGAACTAGTGGCTGGCACTCCCCTTCAGCTGACAAACAGGCTTCTTGTTTAAGGGCTGTTTTTCTCCCAGATCAGAGTGCAAGGCAGTGTGGGTACTGCTGCTGCTGCCGCTTGCCTCCAGGCCTGCGGTTGTGGGTGCCATTTTGGGCCTTCCCTGCTCCAAGATGTGGGCCTTTAGGGAGGAATTGAACCCCCTATTTACACAAGACATTCAAAGTGAGCAGAAGAATGTAAGTCAGAGGGATGAAACGGGGCTGCTCCTGCATTGTTTTAAGAGCGTTTAAAGATCTAAAGAGATACTTGCTGTATATCTACCTTGTGATGGATGACTTCAATCAGCAAAATAAATCATCACCATATCTTTGTGGTGCTGTCACGCAGTAGCAAACATACACAAACCAGGATGAAGACTGCCTGCTTTTCGTTAGCACAATGCCATGGCCTCTCTCGTGTTGGTGTTACGAGGTTGTGTTTTTCTTGGCACCAATAGCGCACGACGTCACCTTTCATAAACTCCTCACACCTCTGATCCTGCAGTGAAGAACGGACAGTATTTTAAACTTTTTGGAGAATCCCTAAGTTCTCTTGAAGAGCCTAAAGTTGAGACTCGGTTGATTTGTGGCCTGAGGTTTGTTTTGCATTCATTCAAGTGCCGCAAAACAAGAGAGGAGTGCTACAAGGAGAGATGGATAAACATTTAGACAAACTAAATAAAGCATTTACACACTGTTTGGGAATGCATATTTATCTTGAGGTCCCTTGGACTTGTAAGGCAGCTGGCTTGTTTGCAAGAGATTTGTGGAATTGGTGAAGAAGACTAATTATATTTAAAGCTTTTTTACACGTGTTTGTTTTGGTTCAGTCGGCTGGTTGCGGGGTTCAGGTTTTCGCAGGCGAGGCTTTCTGTCACATAAATCCTCCCCCCATGGATCCGCAGTCATCGCTTTATCATACTTGTAGAGTCAGTTTGTCACCCAGAAGAATGAAAACTCCATGCATACTTTCTTTCTCACGCCTCTCAGGCAACAAACAGAGAGGCAAACACTGTGTAAGCTGCACGGTCAACTTAATATCTGCTTGGTTCTCGTATCTGTTTGGACACACTGTCATTTTGTTTTCGTTGCACATGTTTAACATTACACTATTTAATGTATGGTTTAGTTTGAGAGTACTTTTGGTTGGCAGCCAGGGAGCTATCAGGGGGAGACTGAACAGAAACTGTTGTCTGCGTCTTTGCCGCTTGTTGCCGTAGAGACGTAAGCAGTGATGGAATCCAGGAGAGTTGGGGAGGGACGAGAGTCTCCACTGAGAGGAGAGCAGTCGGGGGGCAGCTGGATGGGATCACTACATGCCCACACAGGGGCGTTTAAAAACACATGCTGTCTTGACTCCCCTTAGAAAGATGGACTTTATTCATGCTTTGGACAGTTGCGATAATTTCATCCTCCTCTGCATCCCATCAGTGTGTTTTCACATCATGTGTCTAATAAAGGCTGATATTAAAGAATGTGAATCTGTGGCCTCCTGCCCTGGTGCCAGAGCTGCACAATTCCAGCTCCCTTCCTGCTTGCCGGGATGAATCAGACCCTTGGCACATGTTGGAGATCAGTGTTATAACACACCCTGCAGGCAAGAAGGCCGTCTTGTGCATTCCTCCTTTCAATCAGAATTACCTTTTCGTCTGAGTTAATGTTCCCCCATGGGCTCAAAGGCCTGTGAAATCAGCTGGAAGGGCCTGGAGAGCTCAAACAATAGGGCAGGGTTGTGAGTTACATGCACTGTGCAAAAGGTCTCAAGGTGGCCTTGTATGGCGGTGATACCAGGGGATCTGTTTCCAGTGTCCGAGGCTGCTATTGAGTTTCACCCTTGTGGTTAATCCCGCTGTTCAGGACCTTGGGAAACAACCATATCTCCTCTACCCTCCTGTGCCTCCCCCTCACAGATTCCCAGGAAAAACAAGACATTTCAGAACAATCACCAATTAAGATGGGTCTTACCTACTGTACCATTCACTCTCTTCTCCCTCCGTCTCAATCTGTCTCCCCCCTCCTTTCCTCTCCACTCTCAGTTCTCTGTTTGTGTCCTTGGCCAACAAGCCTTAGGGTGGAATTAGCGCTGTCTCCCAGGTCCCGGCCCTGGCACTTTGGGAGAGTCGGGCTTTGGTGAACGGAGGCGTTGTTGGGAGGAGGCGGGGGTGTGTGTCCTCGGTAAACAGGGCTTTGTGGGATGTGACTGTCTGATCCCTGAGGGCCTCTCCTTTCATTCCTCCTCTGGTCTGATCCCACACCACTGCAGCACAGGCAGGACTTTGGCGTCAGCAGGCTCTGGGAGCATCTTGGCCTCTTCATCACCCTACACCTCCTGGACTGCTGGTGCTCTGTCCATCAGCACTGCAGACGGATGTGCAGAGGGAGCAGACTGTCCCTGAAGATGCACCTCGTTTGTCTTCTGCAACTGCACTCAGTTTAAGTGATTTATTGAGGGGATTTGTGTTAACTTTCTGCAGGAAACTTGGGGTCAGACAAAGGCAGTCATTCTGTCTTATGGAGCAGCTACATCCCTTGAATGGGATTTTCTCCATACTACTTATAGTAAAACAAAGAGGACCCCTCTTTTCCACCTAATTCCCTCGGCCCATTACAAATTATGCCCTCTTTCTATCTTACTTTTGCTCACTTTCCCTCTAAGACTGTCCCACTTTTAATAACATCTCAGTCTTTAATCAGGCAGAGTTGGAGCATACCAAAACCCCAGAGTTTCCACTCAGTCTTCTCCGTGGCCCGGGGCTGCCTCCATGGACTCACCCAGACCAACACAAGAAGCCCATAATGGTCCCTTAGAGTCTCTTCTATCAGGAGGCCTTTCCCAAGTTTCTGGGCTGAGCTGAGTGTTGGCAGACATGGATGCCATTATCTGAATGCCTCTATCTCTGAGCCAAATAAAAAGGGAGGAGAAAAGAATCGGGGCTTGGCAGTGTTTCACCTCCTTATACCCCCATCTCCTTTTGCCTTTCCCCCCATTGCCTTCCATCACTCAGTTTTGAATTATCTCCCATCTCTTTCCTGTGTGTGCGTCTTTTTCTTAAGCTTTTTTTTTTTCATGTGTCCGTTGTTCACTCTTTCTGTGGAGCGGAGGAATTTGTGTGCTGCAGATTCTCTGTCAGTGAGATGTGGGGCGAGTGCAGACAGGTTTGGGGTATAGCATGTGAATCAGCTTCAGCGCACCGGTCAGATTAGACCATCATTCCAGAAAAGACTTGCTCTTTCTCTTACAGCCCACTGATCTCCTTCCCTTGACGTCTCTCTTAAAGCTTCATTCGGTTCTGGGTATTTGTTGCAATTCGTCCTAGTTTTGTTGTTGGAGCTAAACCTTTCAGTGCATTGCTACCTCTCTGGTACTGATTGCCAGCACTGTCCGGATAAGCGTCTGTTATCACATTTGAGAACTGCCTCACGATGTTTGCTTTCATTCAGCTGTGCAGTCTTGTGAAGCAGAGAGGCCAGGCCCCTGCCTCAGTCAGCAGCACCAGTTGTGACCTGTTCTTCCTCTGCCCTCCAGGTCTTTGATGCTTCGCCGCTTTGCTTTTGTCCCTGTTTACCCAATACGACAGGGATATGGGCTTGCTTCACATGGGGGCAGATGGGGCTTTAAGTAGTTCCTGCAGAGAGGAGGCCAAAAAAGAAGTGCAGGTGCTAACTGCCCTAGAACTCGGATCCCTTTCCCTTCCCTGAGGGCAGCCTGTCGGTCTGTTTATTTTTTCCTGTGTCATCACCAGGGATCTTTCTTGTCCTGTAGGGGGATTGATTGTTTTGTTCCTGTGTTTGAGTTTTGAATTACTCACTAAATGGATAAATGAAGGTGCTTTCCTTCAATGTTATTTTTCTGTTACGGCTTTTTGTGCAAGAAGCATGACGGATAAAGCATGAAAAACAAAAAAAAGTGTTGTTTTTACTTGCTTTTACACTTTTAAGCCTGGTGTCAGTCCAACATTTCCCAAACATACACAGATCAGCCCCTCCGCCCTGAAAACAGGAACTTTTCCATGTGAACTCACTGACATCCTCCCCGGTTATTTTTCATACACCATCCTCATGTCTGTTTGTCAACCTTTGCCTTTGCAGGTTTTTTTTCTACAAGTTGTCTCTTCAATTTATAGCCTGTCAATCCCACCTTGAGAAAATCCTTGCAACTACAATTTAACTACAAAAACAGATACAAAGAAAGATCAGATTTAGCACAAGGAGAATAAATTTGGAGCACAAGAATTTTTTTTCCTGCTTAGTTGTCAAGTCTGGAGTTTTGAGAGGGAAAGCAGAGGAGTGAGGATGAGGAGATGGCGCTCAGGCCCATCAGACTTTACTTAACAGGAGCTTCCCTTTGACAAAAGGCCACTCCAAGCTTTCGTCTACTCAGGAGGAAGAAGCGTTTGCCTTTTCCAGTGTTGCCAGCATGAGAACGAGTCTCTGTGATAAAGGATACAAGATATCCTCGCAGAGTCTGTCTCCGCTGAGGCTTCATGGTGGCGGATGTCACAGGAAAGCCAAACAGATAAGAAGCAGGAATGATGCCCTTGTGTTTCCTCGTTGCGCCAGATCGATGGGCCAGATAGGCAGCTGTGTGTGTTTACACAAGGGCATCCAGTCAGAACTTTAGTGTCCTGATATGTGAGCCGGGACGACTGAACTATTTTAAAAAAAGAGAGAAAAGAGAGACAGAGAGGTAAAATCACCTCCGGTGTATCATCGTACCATGTGCCAATGTGTCCATGCTTGGCTGTGCATTGTCATAGCACTGTTGTTATTATTGTAATTATATATCATTATTCTGGCAGATAGAAAAAGATAGTTTCCACTGATGATATGGGGGCAGTTTGCAGGGCTTGTTGCAACTCGTGGGATGGAGAAACGCCAGAGTTGCTAGATGTGGGTTTGATCTGCCTGAATGAGCATGCACACATATAAACCTGATCCTGAAATGCAAAGCATAGATTCAAAATATGGTGTGTTTCTAAATTCTAATCCTGAAGTCAAAATTACATATTTCTGCTTATCGATGAGAATTCACAAGCAGTCCAGTGTTTGAACAGTTTAACGCACCCTTTGAAGCACATATAGACTTTTTGTGTGAATGTTTGGTAATGTGTATAAAAAACATTTTTAAGAAAGTGTGACAAGAACAGAGAGAGCGTGAGGTGACCTCAGGGGGCTGGTCCAGGGCTACCAGACACCCGCTGGTTCATCCTCTCCCTCCGCTCCACCCTGACCTTCGACCTTGGGGTGAGAAGGGGGCGTGAGCCAGGAGCTAGAAGAGTTTATTATTTCCTGCCTCTTCTCTCCTCTCGGCGTGCATGATGAAGAGAGTGAGACTGACTACATGGACAGGAGCGTAGCAGAGAGGGGGTGTAGCCAAAACATGTGGAATGACCTCAAGAAGTCTGTTGTTTTGACGTGTTTAGCAATTAGCATGATTATTAACCTGCAGTGAGTGCGGAGACAGGCAGCCAATCAGTGGCTGAGGTAATGTATGAACAGGTCTAGGGATGTTCGATATTGGGTTTTTTACCGATATCCAATATTGTCTAACTCCTAAATTCCAGTATCAACAGATACAGATAAATGCAGAGAACTGTGAGGTTGCATCTCATATTTTGAGAAATAAAACTATATTCTGCTCTGAGAACAAAGATCCCAAAATATTCTTAACTCAGCCAGAGGAGTTCATTTTGGACATCTGGCTGCCAGATATCAGATACTAGCAGGTATTAGCCAACATGTGGCTAATTATAATGTTTCTGACAACTTGGTAACTTAACCAACAACTTAAAACCAGACATATTATAAGCAGCTTCAAAGCAAATCAGTCTGTAGCAGCAGCAGCTGCACCGTAGTCACATGACTTTGAAAGGAATGCTGGGATATGAAGTAACAGGGACTTTTATACATGCTGGACTGCTGCTAATAAAACAAGATCTTGCGAGATTTTGTTACGGAACAATGAAATTCAGATTTCGTCAGTAAAATCTTGCAAGATTTAGTTTTTTAAATCCCGGTCCAAAAATCTGATACTGATATTTACCGATATCACATTTTAATACCAATATCGGCTGATAATATCGGACATCCCTAAACAGGTCTAGAAATATTCTGGAGTGTTTGCTGTCATGACATGCTGCAGAGTTTGTCCTGTTTGATCTGTACAGATACATGCAGTAATTGGATCAGTACTGTAAGAAGCGTAACCTGCTGTTCTCAGTGTGTCGCCTCCTTTATACAGGCATGCCGCTGCACATCCTTCCTTATATTTCCAGCCAGGAGAGCTCATCTCCAGCAGAAAGACCCCCGTCCCTGAGAGAGACTCAACCAAATTGTCTGGACTTTTTCCTGAAAATCTGAGGTTGATGTCTGAAAATGGCTTCATTTTGAGAAAAAGAGGCCATGTGTATTAGTGGCTAGGCTCCCAGTGATGTTTTTAAAATTCACATTTACAAAATGTGAAAAATAAAGGTGAAGTGAAACTGTAAAGATCAAAAAATGGGTCTATGAGATGTGTTTTTTTTTTCGTCAGTCTCAAAGAATATTTGATAGACAGTACCAGGAATAAGGGATGCATGTTAACCTTTTTTTAAAAAACGATACCCATAACCGATACATTTCTGCTCTTAAAGGCTGATACTGAACCGATAACACACATACCTAATCATGACATCAACAAAACAAAACCAGAAAGACCTTTCACTCTTGTAATGAAGAAATATTTATTTTTTCCAGTGAAAAACTTCAGTAAGCCTCTCAAACATTTTCCGATATCAAACAAAACTATTCGATATCTCAAAAGCACATCAACTTAAATAAGGTGCTTTGCCTACTGATACAAAAATAAAGGCTCCTTGAACTGATGCAAATACATGCATCGGGATTAAAAATGGAAAAAGTACAATAGAGAAGTTAAAATACCTTAGAAAATGATGCCCTAACAAGTGAGACTAAAACATTTATTGTATTTTCACACAATCTGAAAAAAGCTTATTTTTAAATAATAGTAATTCACTGACAGGTTATATTTGTCTATGTAAATACAACAGAGTGCATTTTTAAACAACAGTTATTCCGTTCTCATAATGAGAGTGGAGCACTGTCGTGCCTACAAAAATAATGTATATGTTATCGGGGCAAATTGTCATATCATCAGATATAGGACTTATTGTAATTACGTAATAATTTCCTGTTATCGGCACAAAATTGATCATGCATCCCTACCAGGAATGGAGACAACATTGCAAGTTACTTTTGATGAGGCAGTGACAGAAATGACCTGACTTCCCAGAAATGATAAAATATCCAAGATATTCATAATAAAGTAGATGAGAACAGAAGAGCTCTTTCCAGCCTCTCACTGATGTCTCCGGCAGTTGTTGTCATTTTGTTTCTCTTTAAGTTCATTCCCAGTCAGAAAAGCAACTTCTTCTACTTAACTACTAACACCAGTGGTGTAGCCTTCACTTCCACCCTCTGGTGACAGAAGTTTGGTATTCTAGCAAATGGAAAGCTGGTGAATTCCATCTTTGTGCTGTCATGCTAATGAACCTCATGACAAAGTTTGACCCATTAATTAGCAGATTCAGATTCCTGATGTAGGCTACAGCTTTTCTTCCATCGGAAACCACAGACGCATGCACTTAGGGGGCAAAGACATCAACAGACCATCTAAGAGGAGTAAATGTTTACAGGGACTGATGTTTCCATTCTTTGTGTTGGCTGTCGCCTCCTAAAGTGGCTAATCAAACTGATCTGGTTATTTGTTCAGTGTATGCAACAACTTTTGAGGTTGGTGAATGAGGGTTAGAAACCTGTTCACCTTTCCGTTCTCATCGTGCTTTTTATTTGACCCACCCTCCAGCCTCGGTTGCCCCTTCCGCTAATATCTGCGAGCCACCGGAGCACCAGTGTGAATATCCCAGCTGGATGGCCATTGTTCCTCTGGCCTCGGGCTCCAACCCTGGTTGCCAACCAGGAACCTGGGATCAAAGCTCGCCCGGATTACTCTGAGAAAAGGGAGGAGGTGCTGGTTCAGAGGGGGTCGGGTTGAAAAGGATAGAGGAATGCTCCTAATTACGTGCCCTCAACTCCTTTTCTGTCTCTCCCTTTGACTCTTCTCTTGTCTCCCGTGTGTGTCTGGCCTGCACTTCAGGCTACAGTGAGCCTGTGAGGAGGCAACGCAGTGTGACAAGAGAGCGATATTGGGAGCGAGGCGACAGCCTCACCGCTGTTTCTCCATTAGCAGGAGATCCCAGCGGCCCAGTGAGAGAGACGGGGGACATTCCAGCCTCTGTAGAGACAACGAAGAGGGTATGGAGACGGGTCAGAGGAGCTGGTGGGAGGTGGAGATTAAGGAGTGTGTAATGAGGATGTGTCGTCAAGATTATAGGGATGGTTGGAAGGGATTCATTTGGCATGTTGACATCTCTGATATGTTTCTCCTCTTGCTTGTGTGTTCCAGGTTTTCTAAACGGACGAAGGCGTACATACCGTGCAACACGGCCGCTGGCAGGGGTCAAAGTGCACCATGGACAGTGGCCTAAGGGTCCTCCTGTCCACTGTACTGTGTCTCAGCCAGTCTCTGCTTATTAGCTGCTCATGTAAGTTGCTCTCCTCTCAGCTGAGTGTATCTGGCAACATTCACTGTAAAAAAACGGATTCATAATGAGATGTTTTTCAGTGACCTTTATGACCTTTATTAAGCACAGACATCTATATTTATCTGAATAGATCTGAATACAGATTTAAATATCAAGAAATTATGGCTCAATTCACAACAGCTTCAAAGATTGAAGTAGTAAACAGCTGCAGAAGTCCAGTAAATAAGCTGTCATGTTAGTTTATGAAAGTCTCTTCACAGCGGAGCTGGTTTTATAAAAAATAATAAACTTACATGATGCACGATGGTGTGAGCTGCTCATAGTAGTGATGTTGGGTCAGCTGCTGAAAATAACTGTCCACCAATACGGTGAGATGACTTCAGAGCTCCAGGACATCTGGCAGCATTTGCTGCTGTTGCATTATTGCCTGCGTAAAACTTTCAAATCTTAGTTTGACGTCATAGTTTAGATTTTTTCTGTTCCTCATCAGCACAGCTGACACCGTTAGCAAAATCACATGGCTAATTTACCAGTTTGATGCAAGAAGGTGATAAATAAGAAAAAGAAGCAAAATGTTTTTGGAAAATGGGCAAAGAAAGAAGCTGTTAATTTAATCAGCAGAAATGTAAAGAAATATTCACTTCTGTTTACCTTTTGAGAATAAAAATGTAATGGGAGTAGTCATTGTTTTGTTAATCAAAAAATGGCCTTTTTTCTGTCCACCATAGTTAAATTTAGGTGGGTAGTTTGTTGCTATTTGTGTCTCAGTCACAACATCCCCAGACTGATTATAAAAATCTGAATAATTTTCTATAAATTAACAGGCTGTCACTGTCATGTTTAATCAGAGTTACTAGAGAAAATCTTTCTTCCATCCATCCATCCCTCTCTCTCTTTTATATTTGCTTATTCCAATGCAGGTTTGTGGAGTGAGATAATTCTAATCATGGTTTATTAGATACAGTTTTGGTCATATTAAATTTATGGTTTTAAAACAGCTGCAAAAACAGAATTGTTGTATTTCAACTTATTTTTCACCATTTGAGAGAGTTGACACCCTTTTAAAGACATCATCATTACCTGTGATCTGGTCTGACCTGTAACATCTACCATACGGCATTTTTATCAGCCAAAAAGCAAATAAACATTTAGTTTATAGTTGCTTCATTAATTTACAATGAACCTTTTACTCTTTTTGTAAAGTTTGGATAAATTATTGAATGGTTCGTCATCTTATGATAGCATTATGTTGTTTGTTAGATAAATAATGATAGACTAATTCATTATTGTGACTGGATTGAGAAATACTGTTGATGTTGCAAAGATGGTAACCAAATACTGTATATAATGATGCAGCAGCCATGCTTGCTTTCACAGTTTTTTTTTCCATTCTCAGTTTTTGATTCTGATTCAGAGATCAGCTGTGAAAGTTGTTGAGACCAAAACAGAGCTTAAATAAAGTGGAGTTTTTTTTTATATTAGGAACACTTGTCATGTAGTTATTTCATTCCTCATTTTAGCTTGGCTTCTCCAGGTTATGTGCCTCCGTGTCTCGGATCCTCCATGGTGTTGCTTTAATCTGATGGACAATGTGTTCTGAACCTGTTCTCTGGTTTTCTTTCCAGCTCCGTCTCCCTCTTTCCGCTCTGAACCGGCCTCCTTGGTGAAGAGTCGAGGCTCTGCGGTTCATCTGCAGTGCTTAGTAAGTCCTCCGTCAGCTGTGGTTTCCTGGCGTTTCCGAGGCCTTCCCCTGGACCGGGACACACTCCCTGGCGTGGAGCTAAGCAGAGGCTCCCTCACCATCACGTCCCTCACTCCTGGCCATGCCGGCGTCTATCAGTGCGTGGCACGCTCCGACCACGGGCCGGCCATAGCCAGCCGCCTCGCTCGTGTGGCTGTAGCAGGTACGGATGCAGAGAATTACGCTTCTGTGGATATTCCCACTCACTTCAAAGAGCTTTTAAGAAAGAGAGGAAAGGGCCTTGAGAAAAGGAAAGCCGTTCTGCGAATGTTGAACGTTTAAAAAGAATGCCTGTCCTCGGCAGCCTGCTGCTGAGAGGCGCAGGGGAAGGAAGCAGTAGGAGTTTTTACCCGGGCAGCTTTCCAGACGCCTCTTGACGGGTATCCTTAATGAGCCTTGGGCTTTCCTGTGTGTAAGCATGTTATGTTCCTGCTGGGATGCTGCTTGCTCTTGGATGCTACATTAAGAGGTCAGCCCTGATCTGGAACTGCATCAACCATGAACAGAATCGCTCCTTTCAACGATAAACAAAACCAGTGATCCAACGCAAACAGCTCAACAGTAGCTCATCATCTTCACTCTCAGCACATAAAAAGTCCGGTTTTCTGCACAGAAAACACGACTCATCAAAGAAAACCTCTTCTTTGTTGCTGCAGAAATATCAGACTATCAAGATGGCCGTCGCAGGTCGTTGTCTGTGCAGGAAGGCAGCACAGTCCTCATAGAGTGTCCACTACCGCACAGCGTCCCTGCAGCTCGGCCCAGACTGAGAGTACGAGGGGACTGGATGGAAGTTTCAACAGGTGAGTTTGAAACAATCCAAACTCTGTTCAGTTCAACTGGATTTGTACAGTGCCAATTTACAACAAAGTCATCTCATACCTACCTCACAGAAACAGCCCATGTCAATACAGTTCATTGCATTCTGGTTATATTTCACATTAGTCCAATTTATTACTGTGTTCATAAAAATAAGTTCAAGAATAATTACTGAGACAAGGAAGTGAGCAAATGTATGATCTGCTTTTTAAAATTATTTTGTATTTTTAACAATATAAAATGATTCCTTTCGTCACAATAAACAGGAATTATTTTGAAATACTCTATCTCTCCGTTGAAAATCTCTATCAAATTTACTCTATTCATTTATGATTTAAACTGAGTTTAATAGCTGTTGTTGAGTCAGAAAAGCACCAAGAATTGATTGAATTGAATTGATGATGTTTTAATAAGTTAAAAAGTATTTGTGAAACTTTTAATTTACAGGAAGGATATTTTTATAGACTTTGAAGTGAAAGTAGGAGACAAAAATTATTGATATTAGTTTGATCAACTACTACGCTTTATGTTTGATGTCAGTATTGGCCAACAAATGCACAATCAGTACAACTTTTTGTCGATAAAACATCATTATTGGTGCCTTATAATATATAAAAAAGGCTAAAAACAATTAAAAATGTTAACAATATAAAAAGAGTTGAATATGATCAGTTTGCATTTGGCAGTGAGGTTGTGTTTGCAGTTAAATTATGAATGCAAACTTTTTTTATCTACAATGTAAAATATTTCACTTTATGACAAGTTTGAATCAATAAAGATGTAAAACTGTGCTGGTTTCTGACAGTGAAAATGAAAAATAAACGCAAACATGAAAATCAGTTGGTAAAGAAGAAAACTGCTTATTTGAGGAATTTACTTTTTTCATCGTACAGATTTAAAGATGCTTTTAAAAAATTCAGTGACTGAAACATTTGAATTGCAGATTCATTTAAAAAATTATAATTCACTGTTTCCCTCTTTTCTGTCTCCTGTTGGTGTTCCAATTTCCAAAACAAACAAAGAAAAAAAAATATTATATGAATTATTTTATCTATTTAAACTGGTAAAATGATTACAGGTTTATTATTTTTGCTGTTGTTGTTAAAGTTATTTATTCAATCTAATTAAAATTAATTAATATTATAAATGATTGAATTATTAGAATATTTAGACATAGTTATAATAATCATTATAGTTATACAATTTTATATTTATAACATTAATTATTTATATAGTCCAATTGTTTATTTTTACCACAAAATAAAAATAAAATTTAAAAAAAAATCATGGAAGTAAGTTTAAACAAAAGTCTGGATAATGTTTTCTGTGTTTGTCTGGTTAAAGAAATTTAGCAGTGTATATATATATATATATATATATATATATATATATAAATTTTGCTTCATTGAGGATTTCATGTCAGAAAGACCAGCTGGGAAACAGGTATGGTGAACAGGAGGGGGCCAGTGATTGAGCCTTGTGGTACACAACAAGACGGCTGAGTGATTGAAGAATAAAAGTCATTCAGAGTGATGTTAAAGATTCTTAAGGGAGAGTTGGACACGGTGGGGAAGTCGTTTATGCTCCCACTGAAATTGCTGCCTTTTCTTTCCAGATAACTATTTAGTCCTTCCATCTGGAAACCTGCAGATTATCTCCGTTTCGGCCCAACACCAGGGCATGTACAAGTGCGGTGCCATCAACCCCGTTTCTGGGGAAACAATCATGCAGTCTCATGGCACAAAGCTGTCAGTCAAAGGTAAGTTGGGAGACCTTGTTTAAATTTAAGGTGCTGAAGTTTTCACATCTAAGCTGAAGTTTGCTGACATGGTTCTTGTGTAGATCCAGAGCCCTCCTCCTCAGTGCGGATAGTTTATCCCACCACCCCAGTGACTGTTTCGGTTCAGCAGTCACAGCCTCTGACGTTGGAGTGTGTCGTGTCTGGGAGTCCCGCGCCAGCAGCCAGGTGGTTGAAGAACGGCAAGGATGTCACTCTGGGCCCTTCCCAACAACAGCAGCACAACAACCTGGTCTTTGTTATGTTGATGCGAGGTAATGAAGGGAGGTACACCTGCATGGTTGACACCAAGGAGGAGGTCCTGATCAGCGCTAGCTACACTGTAAATGTTCTCGGTATGTAGAACAAAAAAGATCAAATTTGGCGACAGCTTGTAGCAGATGATGACGTTATTGCTTTCTCTTCACTGCAGAGCCGGCCTCTATTGTGGAGGGTCTGAACGACCAGCTCATCCCTCTGGGTTCCTCTGCTGATTTTACCTGTGTTACGAGAGGAAACCCCTCCCCGAACATCACCTGGCTGTTCAACGCAGAATCCATCGCCTCATCACACCGATTTCAAATCTCCGGATCCTCACTTGTTATCACAGATGTGACGCCACAGGATGAAGGAATTTATCAGTGCATAGTGGACAACAGGATTGGCTCGGCACAGTCACATGCAACGCTCAGAACACAGTCAGGTACGTATTCATCAGATGATTACATAATGCTTCATAATTTGAAATCATGTGGAGCTCAGCTGTGCTTTAATCATTAAACTAGCCACTGCCAAGAAGCCATTTTTGTTTTACTGGTTCGGTAGAAGCGAGATTTATGTTTATAAAACTTTATAAAAGGTTATGAAATGTTGCAAAAGATGAAAGAGTGCCTTCTTGTAGATAACACCTTGAAAATGAAATAAAGGAAAGAAGCAGCTCTTTAAATGTAAGGACAAAAGAATGATTTTGTGGATTTGAGCAGGAGTTTTTCTCCCTGATGGACTCCCAGGACTCAAGGCGGGAATGTCACGTCATTGTAAATGGTCACAAACATCCAGGGTTGCGTTAGAGCTGTGGCCCCCTACCTCATGGGAAATCTCTGTGGGCCTGCGTGCACAGTATCTGCAGGATGTTCTTGCTTTGTGAGTGTGAGTGTTTGTGCCTCTCTGAGTACTGGTAGGGGAGTCCTGGCCAAGGCCGCCCTCCTCCTGAGCCTTGAACTGAGCTTGAGCGTGAGAGTGAGCTTTGTGCGCACCGTCGGGGATAAGCTCCCGGACGCTGGAATGTAAGGAGTAGTCGTGGAGGGTTATGACGAGGACCAGACCACCCAGCTGTCAACATCGTACACAACTGCCTTTTATTTATTAACACATTACAGCCCACCTCTTCTCCACCTCCACCAGGCGGCCCCAAAAGCCTCCCCTCCTCTCCATTCCCTGGCCGCTCCATGCCATTCCTCAGCTCGACCTCCTATCTGCAGACTGATTAATGCTAAAACCTGCAGCATGTAGGGAGTACAAATCTGACAGGATCACTGCTAAACATTTGCGAACCCTCCACAAACCGCAGGAGGAAGATTTAGGATGTTGTTGCAGCAGACCCACCTTCACACAGAAACAGTGAGTGAGGCTGATAATCAGGATTGGCCTAGCAGAGGTAAACACTGCAGTCAGTTTGTGTTCAGTTTTCTCTTAGATATCAGGAACAGGAGCCCATCCAACAGCTTTCAGCTTCAAAGTAAACGGAATCAGCGATCTGTGCAGTCTGTTATTATCATTCATCACAAGTGATCTGAATATTTAGTTTTCTGTTTGTTATCGTTGTTTGCATCTCCATGACAACACCCCGTTTATCTGTAAGATAAGATGCTTCACAGGAGAGATTTGTGGTAAATTTTCTGTCATGAAGATTACTTTTGTTTTGTTTTTTCATTGAAAGACAATGTGCATCGACTGGTGCACCAGTATCAGACAATTAAGTCATCATTGATTTCTGATCTATTTGGCTTTTTAGTGTTAATTAAACAAACATCTGGAAGTCTCCAGAATCAATCTTTACTTGCATTCCTCTTTCAGGATGGAAATATTTCCATGTCCTGGCAGACTGGCTGAAATTCTAAAAAAAATACTCCCACAAGTCCTCTGATAAGCTGAGCTCTTTCAGACTGGGGCTCCTTGTCTCTGCTTGTAATCCTCTGTGATTTACCATCACATTTACTCCCAGGTGCTTTCCTCTAATGGACTGACGTTCTTCTGGGAAGAACCTGGCAGTCCATCTCTGTCCAGGTGTGACTGCACACACTCAAGATACAGTATATTGCTACCCCCCCATTAGGGTGGTGAGGCTGCCGTGGCCTTACCCGCCTCCTCCTGCGTGAGTGTGGAGCGTCCGGCCTGGCCGTGCTTGAGCTGAGGGAGGGAATGAGCAGGAGAGTGCAGAAAGCTGGATGTAGCGCTGAGGTCTGATTCTCTCCGGTATTTTAATGGTTGGTGTGTGGAATGTGTGGCAGCTGGCTGCAGTCCCAGGATCAGGTCTAGTGTTACCAGCTTCAGGACTGTTTGTTTTACAAAGTGAATCAGTGCAGCACACACCAGCAACAGCCTGTCACTGGACCCTGGGCTCTCCAGTGCGGCAAACCTCACTATGTTACCTCCTCATTGGCTTGTTTAAGCTTTAATATTCAGTTATGATGATGTTTGACCTCAGCGGTGCAGCTCAAAGTCGAACATGCCCACCTCTGCCAAGCCAGTGTCAGCTGAAATAAGTCCTCCAGCTTGCACAATTTGTCCAGGTGGACCTGGCAAAGTTTTCACGAAAAAGAGAAAAACATAGCAAAACAAAGTGCGATTTGATGAAGTGCTGCAGAGATCAGGCTTTCTTGTTGTTTTATGTAGATTAGAAGTCTGGGTCCAAATGTAAAACTTTCCAGCTCTGCTTGTTCTGTGTGCGCATGCAGAGCCGCTCTGTCCCCCTCACTGAGTCACACTGTTGCCTTTGCTTCAGCACATTGTAGCGCCACTTGTGACGAAACCCATGTTTAAAATCAAAATGCGAAACATTTGCAATTAATACCTGGAACCTTGGATACACCAGATTACAGCAACTACGCTAAGCTAAGCTAAAGTCAGTGCTGCCAGATTCAGAGAATGACTGCGTTGGTTAGAAAACGCTTCAGCCCACTTGTTCAACTCAGGGCTGAGGGGGAGGCACAATTTCACTCAGGGGTGGTATATATCTATAAGGTATGGGGCAAATGCTAAACATTTTTTTCTAATAATCAGCCACATAAAGGTTAATAACTTGTCCCATCGAGGTTTAAAATGTCTCAGTTGATCTCTTAAAGGCAGGGTAGGGGATCCTGGAAAAATGGCTCAAGCAAGCCACATTTTAGAAAATACACCCGCCCGAAACTACGCCTTCAGAGCGCAGGAACGTATACACCAATGGTTTACGAGCAAAGATAACCGATAACAGCCGAGTGGATAGCTTGCTAGCTTGCTAGTAAACAGCTGATGAACCACGTTTCTGAAGTACCAATTCGCTCACCTCCAACTCCTTCTGTAGTGTAAAACATCCACGCTGCAAATGTCAACACCTCCATGACTTGATCCACATCCGTTCTTTTTCTTTTCAGTGGATTTTAGGAGCAAACAGCTGCACAGATAACAGAAGTGAGCAGCCATGTTGGTTTACACTCAGACTTTCACGTTGCGATTCTGAGTTTTTATGAAAACAAAAAATTCTGCAGGAAGATTTATGGATTCTTCCATTAAGGGAGGGGGGGGGGGGGGGGCTATCCCAGCAGCTATCAGATGACATGTAGGGTGCTTCACTGCTGAAATTTGCATTTAATTGTATTTTGCAAACAACAGCAATTAATGTAGATACTGTACTTTGGCTCTCATATGGTGGATGGGAAAAGAGAAGCTGAATGACTAAAGTGACTGAGATGTTTTCAAATGATTGCTTCAACTTAGTATTATCCAGAGATATATACAGTAAAAGTTGTTACCACAAATCTTCATTCAGTTGTGATAGAAATTGAAAGAGACTTTCATTGAATATTAGATATGAAGTGTAGTTACTCTAGTATGAATACATTTTCTTTTCACCCAATGCTTGACCTAACCTTCCCAAAGCCTCAACCGTTGTGAAGTTAAAATGGACAGGAAGTCTCTCGGTTTGTGAGAAACTGTTGCAAACCGTATTTCTGCAGCGTTGCTGCCATTAAGTTGCCATCTCTGGGAATACAAAGGTCAGAGTTGGAATCCTCTGGTGGCTGAGTTCAACTTGCAAATGCAGTAATTTAATGCATGTTGAATGGTCAACAGATGCTCTTTTTTTTTCCCCTGAATTTTTCAACTTTATTTCACATTGTCCCAGGCTGACAGGAAATATTGGCAAGATTATTTTCAGGAAAAAATAAATTGATTGACTAGAACCTAACCACTCATGTCGTCAAATACAAGCAATCTTTTCAGTAGCTGGGTGTCCATTACACTTTTTCGAAAAATAAAAGCGATATTTCTTCAATTTCGAAAAAGCACAATTGCAATACTTTCATTGATTAGGCCGTAATTCTGTACAATCCCGTCCCGCGGGACTCCACTTTGAGGGGGAGGGAAATATAAACATTTTTGTGTGGGGTGCTGCTCTCTCATAGGGGAGAAGAGGGGGGGGGGGATTTGGGGGAATGAGGGGCTAACAACAGGGAAAAAAGGCTTGGAAAAATAAAACAGAACACTTGGTGTCATTTCTTGATCTTGTATTGCACTTTTATCCGGCACCAGTTCCTGACTGATGTGGTGATGCAGCTGTTTTCTACTAAGGTGCAGTCATAAGATGTTATCCCTCGGTCACGCATTATTAAATCGCGGTGACATATAATTGACATGTGGGAATGAGATAACTGAGTTGTGTTAAAATGTGTGGAAACGGCAAACGGCTTGTGGCCAGTCGTTAATACATGAAGAACTTAAACCATCTGCATGTTGCTGAGTTTCGGCAATTTGGAGATTTTTCATATATGTGAGTGATAAAACTTCCCCCATCACTCCAATTTCACAGTTAATGCTAGTAAATGATCATATTCATTATAATCAAGAAGGAATAACTGGTTTTTACCCCACTACGTCATGCTGGTGGTGTCTAAATGCGAAAAAAGTGTTTCCATTACACTTATGCGAAAAACTGTTTTATCAAAACGTCTGAAAAACCACCTCACGAAAGCGTTAAAACGTATTTGCGATATTTGAGAATGTAGGTGTTTCCATTAGTGCTGTTTTTAATTGCGACATTTAGACATTTCCAGGTGTCATGGAAACCCGGCTCCTGTTTTACTGCCTACCTGTACATGTATTTTGTGTGTCCGACTGGTCTGTGGTCTGGCTGCATCTGATTTTTGACATTTCTCACGGACAGATCCACAGCTAGCAACCACCGCCGGCGTGCTGCTGGAGGTGTCGCCATCACTCCATCCCATACAGAACGATGAAGGCCACGACCACTTCCTTACCAGAGAGGAAGGCGACAAGATCGACCCACTGGTGGACAGGAGCGGCGATCGGCCCACTCCGGAGGCACCCATCATCATCAGCCCACCACAGACTCACAAGCCTGATGTGTACGACCTGGAGTGGAGGGCGGGGCGTGACGGAGGCAGCCCCATCAATGCTTACTTTGTAAAATACCGTAAGGTGAGGAGAAAATCCATGTTTCTCTTTTTTCCCCTTTTCTTTTACAACTATCTGGAGTCTGTTGCCTAAACCAGCCGAGTGAATAAAGCAGAGAGGGCTCAGACCTGGACTGACTGAAAGGTTGGTCATTTTCCCTTTAAAACTCTGTGTTTGCTTCAGTAATCATTTCACTCTGACTATAAAACTGCAGCAAGACCAGTAAAGACTGCTCTGGCAGCAGGACTCCGTTTTTGTTGGAGTTGGAAATTGTGACAGAAATCTCACAGGCGTCGTTCCTGAGGCCACGCAGGATCGGAAAACTCTGAACCGTGAAGGATTATTGACTAGAAAAAGATAAATCTGTGTCCTCTTTGTCAGTTTAAGTCATGTGTGTGTATGTGTGTGTGTGTGTGTCAGGTTGATGAAATGGGGACAGTGGTGGGAAGCTGGCATACAGTTCGTATCCCTGGCAGTGAGAAAACCCTGCGGCTGTCAGAGCTGGAGTCCTCCAGTCTCTATGAGGTGCTGATGGTGGCTCGAAGTTCGGCAGGCGAGGGTCAACCGGCCATGCTCACGTTCCGCACCGGAAAGGGTCAGTCACAACGCAAAAAAACACAAATGTTTACCTTCAATCATCTGTGTTCTAAAGGGTTTCTTTCATTTTTATGGGAAAAAAGTGAAATCTGCAGCAGGAAAAAGAAAATTCCCAAGTCAGTTCCTCCAATTTAAAGTGCAGCAGAGACATTCGGGAAGAAATTCATCAGAGATAAATTAGCGATAGCAGTCTCATGAGAACAGATAAATAAAAAAGATGAACATTACTTTTTCCAGTCACGTGTGTGAGAAAATGAACTTAAGCAATTTTGGAGTCAAATTTCTGCTTTTGCTGAGAAGAAAAAAAGACCCAAAAGCATCACCTCATACAGAATATTTCTGTATCTGATGATCTTAACAATCGTAATGATTAGCATCAGTCAGAATAGGAGATTTTAGTAAATATTGATATTTTCTGAGACATAGAACAAGAAGAAACACACATGTTGCCAAAAACTAACAATAGCGCTGCACCACAAAAGGGTTGACAGAATGTCCCCTGGTCAGAAATATGTTAAGTACTGCCAAAAGAACTCATATATTTGTATCTCCAAGATGGTTCTTGTACAAAATGAGCTTGAACCAAAAGAAGAAGGTTTAAAAAAAAAAAAAAAACCCTACAAAACCAGGATCTTAGTATGTGTCCAGATGTGGCAATCCCACCAAGAAATGAGAGGAAATGAGCAGTTTAAATGTAAAAATGTTCCTTCCCACATGATACTGGCTTCAAAGTTCAGAAATGTTTAATCTTTTGCAAAAAAAGTTCAAATCAGCCTCTAAAATTTGCTGTCTGTAACTGAAAGAGTCAGTGTAGAAGGAGCAGCTCAGCGGTCTGATCCAAAAAGTTTCAACTCTTTGGAAATGTGCTGATTTGGTTGCATGAGTGACAAGTTGTGGCTTCAAAGCTGCCAAGTTGAAACCTGAAACTTTGATGACACCAGGAGAAAAATTTACAAAACAACATCTGAAGCTGTCTCATGTACTGATGTCCGTTGAGTCTGCTGCGGGTCCTGTTGTCTGATTGCCAGCTCTTCTGTTTTTTTTGGTTTTTTTTTTCTCAGACAAAAGCACCTCCTCCAACAAGAACCCTTCCAAGCCTCCGGTCATCTCAATGCCGCCTAAAGCTCCAGAGGACAGAACCCCCAACACCCACTTTGGGGTGGTGATCCATGACAGAGGTAGGTGTCGACTGAGTTGTCGACTGGCTGCAACTTTTTTTGTGTAGTTTGTGTGTTTGCATGTTTTACTCACTTTACAGGAAATCTTCTTTGCTGAGACTCACATTAGTCTTTTTCACTAACCTTTCCTCTCTCTTGTTCTCTTGTTTTTCTCTAACTCTGTGACTTAGAGCTGCAGCAGTAAGTATACACCCTCCATGCTTCTCTGCGATGTCTTTTCCTTTTTCTTTCGTCCCTGCATGAACTCTGATGCAGCGAAGTCTGCTGCTTATTTTTGTTCTGTTCTTTTAATTAAACCGTTTGTCCCTTGTTTGATTCTGTCCCAGTTCCAGAGGCTCCTGACCGTCCTACCATCTCCATGGCGACTGAGAGTTCGGCATACGTTACCTGGATCCCGCGAGCCAACGGCGGTTCTCCAATCACAGCTTTCCGGGTGGAGTACAGACGCGGTCGCAGTGCGGAGTGGCTTGTGGCTGCAGATAACATCTCACCTCTCAAGCTGTCTGTGGAAATCAGGAATCTGGAGCCTGGTGAGTTTTCCCAACATCCAAAACAGGGTCCTACCTGTCCTGTCACGCTGGACGCTGTCCAGTTACAACCGCTCTCTAACACAGCTGCTTTTATTTTCTCCCCCTTTCAGGATCCACCTACAGGTTTCGGGTGGTAGCCATGAACATGTACGGAGAGAGTCCGCCCAGCATTCCCTCCAAACCGTACCTGGTGCCGCCGGCCAGTCCTCGCATGGCCGACCGGCCGGTGGTCGGGCCTCATATCTCATTCACGGATGCCATCAGCGACACGCAGATCATGCTGCGGTGGACTGTGAGTTGAACTAAATACAAATTTGCTGAGCTGGTTTAATTTACAACCCTGGTAGTAATTTCTTTGTTTGCTGCTTTTTGTGTTTAAAAAACAAATCTTTTCTCCGTTTTTGCCATTTTGTTGTATTTTACAGCAAGAGAACTTAAAATATTGTCAGTCTGCAAACACACAGTATATAAGGTATAATGTAGATGTAGCTATCAAGATGAAACAACCCACCAAGCATTCTTTTGGTCTAATAGAAGTCTAATAGACGTCTAATGGTCCTTAGATGTCTAGGCTAAAATCGGTCTACCACTGGTCTAAAAATGAAAGTTTTTTAGCAGTCTAAGCTTAGACTAGCTTAAACTAAATCTAAACTACTATACATTGATCAATGACTGGCCAAAATATTTTAATCCAACATTTAGCCATCATTTATATAGCCTACAGTTGTGTTCTAATGTATTATTTACGAATAATGGATTAAATTGTAACGTCTAGATTCGGGCTAAAATATGGACCGATTATAGTCGGGTGAATTTCGGTCTAAACTTAGAGGAGACGTCTAATAGACGTCTTTGGCTCAGTGGGAAGCCAGGAAGTGCATTTAGGTGTAATCCCACTGAGGTTCCAGCATCAACTTCAGTCATCAAACGTAAAGTCAGACATTTTTCCCACTAGTCATTATGACATCATTAGCTGAAATCTTTCTCTCTGATCCAATAATTTCATGACAAAGTAGATAGTTGGCTCTAAGAGATATATTTTTACCCTGTCAGCTTTTGAGAACCAGGTTCATTCCAGTCTTGTATGCAGCCAAAGTCTGCAAGCAGCAAAAAAAAAAGCATAAATGTATAAAAATGCACACAAAAATAGATCAGTGTAATCTGAATTGCTCATTTCTGTGAATGAGCAGCTGGTGGAATGATTCAGGTGATGCATTATCTTTTCCTGCTGGCTCACCTGCGTTTAAGCTGGTGGTTCTGAGCCAAGACACAATCAGATCTCAAAATGAGCAGCTGTGCTGATTAGAGCCCCGGTTCCTCTACGTTCTGGTTCTGCTGCCTTCAAAGCGGTTTCTCCTTCCCACAACAGTTGGAGCTGCAGATGGATGCAGATAGTTCCCCACATTTACTGCACTTAACCCCAGACTGTCTCATTATTTCCTGAGCTACAGACAGACAGTGCAATCATGACCCAGCTCGCAGTCTTGTACATCTGCTGATAACAAGGCCCGCCATTAGTTGCTGGAAAAATTTCCTCTCTTTGTAAAGTAATTGCTCTCATGATTGCTGTAGTTTAACAATCTTTTTTCCCCTATCCCCATCCAGTACAGCCCCTTGAGTAACAACAACACTCCGATCCAGGGCTTCTACATCTACTACCGGCCCACAGACAGCGACAATGACAGCGACTACAAACGGGATGTGGTGGAGGGTAAGAGAAGTGCACCTCTAAAAGTGTGACTGTGTTTCCACTGCAGATTGAGTTTGCAGAGTGTTTGTCGACAGCCTCATCCTGTCGTGGATGTAAGCTCACGCTGCGCAGATAAACTGGGAGTAGGGGGTGTAATGGATACTCGGAGTCAAGAGTGGGGAGCAGCAAAGAGGAGGCATTTCTGCCCTTTGATTTATAGCGAGTGTTCTCCCTGGGCAGCAGGGCTTTCTGAAATCTGGTTTTAATAAATGGTTGCCAGCTAATGGTCCAGAGCTGTAACATGAGCCGGACGAGTGGAGAGGGGCTCGGGTTGCCGCGTGGAATGCTAACAGTTGAGCCTGGTACAGGAAGGGAAGGAGGGGCGTGCGTTCACTCAACACAACTCTTCAACTTCTGAGCATTTGGTTTTCACAGGCTCCTCGCTGTCAGGGACAAATCCGGGGTCAGCCTGGGTACCCAGCGAGCACCCAAAATATAAAAAAAGATACAGATTTCTTTTAAGTTCAAGAAATAGACTGTACCAATATTTAGTCAATGCACTTTGTCTCCAGCCTTCACTCTCATCATTTCCACAGGGATTGGCATTGAGTAACCATGACAACTAGGGACAACTACGATATAATCGGCCCCCTATCGGTATCGGCCTTTATCAGCCTTAAAACTGAGTATCAAACATCGGCAACCCTACTGATATTTAACCGATATTTAACCGATCAGTTTCTAAAGTCTAAAAAAACCCCAAAACTTCTACTTCAAAAACTACTTTTTTCCCCCTTTTTTTTTTAAAACTTCTAAAGACAGTTTCTTTTAGGATGTTTTGTGTGAAGAGTTTATACACGGTCCTTTGCGTGTAAATAATCAAATATCCCCTGTTTTTTTGGGGGGGGGGGGGGGGGGGTTGTCCTCAGGGAGAAAAAAATCCAGGTCATTCTTGGATATAATGCACATATCCTATTAGTTTTGTTTGAACAACTGTCATTAAGTTTGACTTGTTATACATAAAACAAGTTGTGGTATTTTTCTAATTTTGCACAAGGAATGAATATTACATAATTTATTATTCAGCTTTAATATTGGCATTGATATTGGTTATCGGCCACATGAGTTATAAAAGATCGGCATAACCAATATTAGCAAAAATTCCAGTATCGTGCATCCCTAATCACATCATACCCATTTCAGTACAGTTGAGCATGTGTCTAAACTGGATTTTCAGTAGAGATGGGATTTGTGGCTCTTTGAAGGGAGCTGGATCTTGAGGAGCTGTTACTTCTAAAGAACCGTTCAAAAGACTGGCTCGTTCTTATTTTTCATACAAAATTTTTCATTTCAGAATTCAATCAATACGAACTAATCTCTATCAAGAAAATAACCACTGGTAGCAATTTATAAGGCAAGATTTATATTGGAATGTTTTAAACTTATACACCCCATCAATATATACATGGTTGGTGGGAAATATTCTGAATTATTGGTCATTATTTTCATTAATCTTGTGTAAATGTTTTATAAGTTGGCTCCATCTCCCCGAGCTTTGATAGTAAGATCACTGTATTGGATTTTTACTCGCCAAAACACTTATAGCTACAATTATCTTCCTCGCAAAACAACTTTTCTCCAAACATTTGCCACACAAGGAGATTTTAGTGATTCCAAAAAACTCTCACTTCATAAGAATAAAGGCTAATGAAAAACTATATGTATCTATAAAATCTACCAAATAGAATTTTAAAAAAAATAAAATGCAGGAAAAATATAGAAATACAGTAAAAATATATATATTGTATAGACTGTAAGTTTTAGTTAATGTTTTGGAACCCACAGTTTCTGAACAACACTTTCTGCCCATAGATGTGTTCACATGAATGAAGCGTGTTGGACATTAGTCTCGCATAAAAGTAGAAATGTCATGTGAAGGTGAGGCGGATAATTTGGATAAGTAAGAATGGCTCTTAAATGTCTGGCTTAAAACTGAGATCATATTCTCATCGTTCATTTAAAAGAGTCGTTCTGCCCGGTGAACCTGTTACAAGCCAAGTGTCTAGCAAAACAGTTTATTCTCAGCTTCTGGAGGAGCTAGAAACATGAAAACTGTGAAATGTCACATGCCACTTTGCCATGTCATGATGGTGGATGTCATTGAAGTGGATACGTGAAAATTCATGAGGACTGTCTCAAAAAAAAAAAAGTTGTACACTTTTATTAGTTTGTTGGAAAGCCTTTAGCTTCGACTTCTCTGCAGCATTGTTTGGATGAGCATCTGCAGTGTCACATCATTTATTCTCAGTGCGGTTCAAGTCTGGACTCTGATGTGGCCAATCCATGAAAATGATGTCTCATGTTCACTGAACCACTCTTTCACAATCTGACTTGTACAGTAGGCACTAGGCAATTTCACTATTGAACATAGCCCCGAGTTCTACTGTTGTTTTGTATGATTGGATTTCATGTTTTAAGTGATCTGCAGTGACCATCATAAGTTTTTTTTTTCTGGTCAGAACAGATTAATGTATTTTTTTCTTCCAACATGGCTGTTTAAGAAATGAGAAGCTGCTCATTGCAACAGTCGGGGTTTAATAACTTGTTGCCAGCTAAAAGATAATCACCCATGCAGTGATTATTGAAAAGGAGATTCTTGCCTATTCACTACCTATCTAAATCCAGGTTGGGACTTTTGGGGTTTTTTTGGACTGGCACTTGTGAGCTCAATTCTTTCCAATATGATGCCCCAGCTTTATTACAGTACAAATACTTGTGAAAAGTTATACTTAGAAAGAAATGTAAATTTCCTGTTACTCCAACTGTGCGACTGTATTATCAGCAGCAGTATTGGAACTTCACATGCACTCACTGCCAAGTTTCACTATTGAGCTGTGTTTTTCCACCTCTATGGGGAACTCAGTCAGCATTGAGATTCAGCACATGCTCCCTGTGTTCCTGTTCCTCGCAGATTGGTTTCTTTTATCTTCCTGAATCTGTGATTGAGCACAAACTTCTGCACTGATTGTCACTGATTAACTTCAGCAGACATTATCTGTTATTGCTCCCACTCACAGCACATGTGCAGAGTTAAAGAAAAAAAACGGAAAAAACAAGACTCCACAAAGGCGAAGCTGGTTTCTGCCTCAGTTGTTGGAAATGTAGCATTTCCATGTTGGAGTTTCTTGTCTCATCTGTGATTCCAGAGCATGTTGTAGTGTGACAGCGTGTTATATTGCAGCAGTGTGTGTGTGTGTGTGTGTGTGTGTGTGTGTGTGTAGACTGGGGCTGCTGGAGGCAAGCCAGAGCAAACATGTAGCTGCCATATATGGAGCTGGAGTAGAGCAAAGCAACTGTCTGGGTCCTTGTGGGACTGACAGAGCAGGAGAGGGTGGGGTGACTAAAGCAAAGAGAGAGGGGCTGAATGAAGAGCATGACCTCAGGAAAAGTGTGATAGTAGAGAAGAGCCAGACTCTAATGTTTGTTGTGAGTTTACATGAGTTAATAATGACCTTAAACTCCTTTTTAGGTGTGAAATACTGGCACATGATTGGACATCTGCAGCCCGAGACCTCCTATGATATCAAAATGCAGTGCTTTAATGAGGGCGGAGAGAGTGAATACAGCAACGTCATGATCTGTGAAACCAGAGGTGAGAAAGTACAGCACAAGACATGACTCACACCTCTTTAAACCTCTACTTTATCTGAAGTCCGGGCATGTTTCTGCGAGGTCTCTGACTTTAATGACTGGTATGATCAGCAGAATTACACAGCACGCGGTAAATGTGCCGAGTTTTCCGAGCAGCAACAATGGCTTGTGTTTTACAGTTTGGTACTGTGTCATTTATCTTGGAAGCTGTTCCTCATCTCCCGTCACCCCTCTCTGCTGCAGCCCGTCAGTCGCCCGGGTCGCCCAGCCAGCATCCCATCACCCCACCCGGCATCAACCCTCCTGAGCCGCCGAGCCCTCCTGGAGGACTGCTTTACCTGATTGTGGGCTGTGTTTTGGGCGTGATGGTGCTCATCCTGCTCGCTTTTATTGCCATGTGTTTGTGGAGGAATCGCCAGCAGAACAACATGCACAGTGAGTTCCCAGAGAAGATTTATCCTGTAAAAGCTGATGTCCCTGTGAAATTTTGCCTGTTTACTTTCTCATGTTGTACTTGCGCGAAAAAAGAACTGTGAACACGCAACTGTTGTCCCATTTTTCAGGATTGTTGGCCTGGAGGTGGCTTGTGAGGCATATTCCAAGTGTTCGCTCTAAGTAGGTCCCACTGGACTTGCAAACCCTTTTGGCTGTTGTTTGATGGCCTCTTTATTTGACTATTTGGATCTGGTATTAGCCAGGTTTTTGCACCTTTAAAGTTTTGGAGAAAATCTGAGAATGAGTCAAAGATCCCACTCTGTGTAAAGGTTCTCAGCGGAGTATTAGTCTGGGCTCTGTGGACAATCCTTGTGTGAAAAGGAGTGCTCATGTACAGTGAAATCAAAAAGTGAGTCATTTTTTAAGCTTTAACCTCTTTTTGGCGAGAGCCCTCTGTACAGGAGGCAGCATGAGATGCATGCAGTACAGAAGATCTTCGCATGTTCAAGGAGCAGCAATCCCAGCATGCTGCATGGCAGAATGATGGGAGACCCTCGGTTAAAAGGTCCTACCCAAACAAAACACAATCCAAACCCCAAGCAGTTATTTGGGAATATGACATACAGCGTGGTTCATTTTAGAGCTTCTGATAATTTCTCTACTTCAAGCAAACCACTCAAACAAGGTGTCAGATGAAAGGAGAGACTGCTCATTACAAAGATGTTTGTCTCATCATTGTGGGACAGAAAGTCTTGTCATAGTTTTGCTGATTTGTGGGGAAAACTTCATTCCACCTCAAAAAAAAAAACTCTGACTCTGACTTTGTTTGAAATGAATCACGAAGGCCCTGTTGGTTTCCATGGAGATGGAAGAAATTTTAAAGTGAAGTATTTACTTTTCCTGTCGTCGTGTCCTGGGCTTCGCTTTCTTCTGGATTTTCAAGGTGTTTTTAAAGGGATGCCAACATGCAACATTTGACCCAAATATTAGCTAAATATTCTAATATATTATGATATCATTAATGTAAGTAATGATAAATTATTTCTGGGGTCAATATACAGCACTTGATACATGTCAGTGCTCTGAGGGGGCTGCTATCCTCAAAAACCAGACATTGTAACTTTGCAGGAGTGGTTCAGTCTCTTATTGGATCATGTGACCTGGAACGCTTTGCTTTATGTCTTGATGACTTTGCTATCAGCTGATCAAAGTGGTCTACAACTACGATTCCGAAACACAGACTGTTAAATTTTGTGACAGTTGTAGTAGGGCTGGGCGATATGGGCTAAAAATAAAATCTGCAATTTTTAAAAAAAGATTTATTTAATTAATTTAATTGATTAGCTTTATTTTGGTAAATTAAAACATCACAAGACCAGAAACAAAATAGAACATAATTTTTCAAACCAATAATTTGAAAAGGTATACGCAGCGTCCCCAACTTCCGTAAACAGGGCTGCTACCGGAAGCTGCGCATGCGTGCTGCCTTTGCTACTATCCGCGGTGCTTCGGATTGTGACTTACTTGTACTTCCGGCATATAGTTCCCCTATTGAACGCCGCCTAGTCAGTCCTTTGATGTGAAATCGGCTTCTCGTTTGTACTCAATCAGACTGTGCGGGTCACGAAACGTAATTGGAAAAAAAATTAATTAAGTTAGTTAAGTAGCTCACTTTCGCCAAGTGGTGCTAGTTGGATACCCCCAGATTACAGCAACTATGCTAAGCTAAGCACAGGTCAGTGCTGCCAGATTCAGAGAATGACTGGGTCGGTTAGAAAACACTTCTGCCCACTCCCCAACTCAGGGGACTGTAGTGGGAGGCTCAATTTCACCCAGGGGTGGCATGTGGCTTTAACATAAATATAAGCTTTGCAGTACAATCTCCCTGTGTCACATCTATTCACTGCACAACTATAAACATGTATTTTGTTGTGAAAATGTATCAGAGGACTTTCGCAATGAAGCCATTTTCATTTTTTTTTTAAAAGTGGGTTTGATATAGATTTTTGGTCAATATTGGTTTTTTGGATCGATTTATGATCGATATATCATTCTATATCAATGTATCGATATTGATCGATATATTGTTACAACCCTAATAAAGACCTCTATTAAAACACCTGTAAAACTGCTCAGATTCACTTATTTAGCTTTTACTTTTGCACATCAGACATTACTTTGCTAAATCCCAGATAATCAGGCTGCTATCCTCTGGTTCCAACTAAAAGTAATGTGGTTTTCTTTTAAGGGGAGATGGCCATGTACATTTCTACTGTGATCCAGGTGAATTTACTCAACTTGACACAGTAACACGTCTTGATTCTAACACTTGTCTTTTTTAGACCAAAATTTGTACACAGCCCCTGTACTTGTGAAGATGGGTTTTTTTTGGAGGGTGTCATTTCAGACCAAATGCAGAAAAAAAACAGACCTCATTATGAAGAGGTTAACAAGATCAGACACTCAGCCTGGTTTCTATCTTTACTCCACAGAGTATGACCCTCCCGGCTACCTGTACCAGCCAGCAGAGATGAACGGCCACGTTCTTGAGTACACCACCCTGGCGCCTGGCACCAGCCGCATCAATGGAAGCATCCACGGGGGCTACGGTCACACTGGCCAGATGTTACCTCAAGGGTGCCATCACCTCCACCACAAACTCCCCAATGGCCTGGCACTGCTCAATGGCTCTGGAGGATTATTCTCACCTAACCACCCACATGGCCATGAAGGCACGCTGCCCCACACCACCCATGACTGCGAGCACTCCCACTCCCACCACCACCTAAACGTGAGTTTCTCCAAACAATGAGGGATGGATTTGATGCTGTGATGCCGGCAAGTGTAAAACCTGCCAACATCCAAAAGGTTTGGCTAAATTTGTGGTTTGCATTGTCTTGTTTTGTCAGGGTGGAGGCATGTACACAGCTCTTCCTCAAACAGAGTCTTCAGACTGTATGAGCTGTCAGAACCTTTGCAACAACAACAGGTGACAAAACTTACCCAGATTGTTTCTTAATGCTCTGTTTTAGCTGACTTTATATTCCTGTAGAAAGGAGGATAAAAACTTCAGGTGTAGGAGCATCAGTCCCATAGAAACCCGCATGCTGCTAGTGGAAACAGAAATTATTTTTTCGATGGAAACTGAAGTGAAAAGGATGAGTCTCATGGAAATTGCAAAGTGAAGCTGCACAGAGAATGTTAAACATTGCTCGTATTTCATAAGATTCAGCTGACAAGAAGTGTTTGAGAGGTTCTGTGAGGGCCAAACACACACACACACACATACACAGATTTGCCCTCCTGCTTGTCTTGTTTATGTACTTAAGGGTCCCCAGCATCACAGTTTACTTTATGTGCACCCAGCCAGCAGACTTAATGAATCCTGTGTTTATTTACCCCTGGCTGCTGGGAAAAGAGGAGGCGTGGCCACAATCCAATCACATAGTGGTAGAAGGAAATACTGAGAAGCTTGCTCCTTGTAACTTGGAGCCAAAAAACGGAACCACAAACTGTTACAGTTATTTTGAAGATTGCATGCCTAAACTTTTGATCCATGGCTCAGTTGTTGATTATACATCTTACAGTTGTGTGTGAGTGCTTTAGTTATGTTGGGGCCTGTCATAGTTCTGATACACTCTTAGTTTGTGTGGTAGAAAACCAGCAACGACCATTGCAGAATGTGGAGTCTCTTGAGATTTATCAGTGGGTGAGAACTCAGCAGCCAGCTGGCACTTTATTAATGAGCGTTTCTAACATTTTCTGTCCCTGAACAGATGTTACAACAAGACCAATGGCGCTTTCTCCAGCGGCACTCTGCCTCTGATGCATCGCGTGGCGCCTTGCCAGCAGGACGGGCTGGAGATGGTGCCTCTGGGCCAGGTTCCGTTACAGTGCCGCAGCTCCAACCCAGAGGCTGACATAGGATACCAGCCAGATGAGCACAGGGAGTCCTCACCCTCACAGCACTCGTGCTGTCTAATCAGAAACAATGAAAATTCTCCTGCAGACACCACCGGTGAGATAAATGCAGGATTTTTACACAACGGGCAGTTTATTTGTTAAAACTGTGCATATTGTTTGAGTCAAAAACAAGAGTTTAGTTCCTGCGTGTAGGGCAGCCTTGTCTGCAGTTAGAGCTGAAGCACAGCAGAGAGGGATATACTGTACCTGTAGGTTGCATTTGTTTAACTTTTCAAGCTAAATTCTTGCGGTTGCCAGATTCGGCTTTCAAACAATGCTCTCAGAGATCTGGTTATTTACTGTCTCAGAGTTTACTGATAACATTGCACTGTTGTTGTACTTTACTTTGCATTAAGGTTGACAATCTTTAGCAAAGTTAAAGGAGCTTTTTCCTAGAAATCTTTTTTTTTTTGGAGGAGGAGGAGGAGGTCCTTTCATCAACCTCCTCCATTCCCACTCTAGGAACCATTAGTTCCAGGGGAGATATTTAATCTAAGAACCAGCTTTAGAAAGGGGCTATTTCTTTTGAAGAAGACCCACAACACTCAGGGTCAAGCTTGCAGGGCTGAATATTTCTGACTGGTCGAGTTTCCCAGCATTCATCCTCCGCCATTCTGTCTCAGTCATGTCAGATTTAATATCAACAATAACTCCTAAAATCAGTTATTATTTATGTTTGTCTTGCAGGAATAATTATTACTGTTTGTAAACAGAACATATAAACTTGAGAGAGTGAGATCCAGATTTAATGGGGGGATGTGGCTTCAGTTGTGACGAGATAGCAGTCAATCATAACAATAAAGCTGCATCTCTGATCATTTCATTGCAGCTAACTTCTAAGGCTGCCACAGCCCAGCTGTAATGCTTAACTTTAAAGACCCACAACTTGGGATGTTCGATATTGGCTTTTTTACTGATATCCAATGTTGTCTAACTCTTAAATTGCGATACCGATATATGCAGAGAACTGTGAGGTTGTATCTCTCATATTTTGAGAAACGCATGATGAAGAGAGTGAGACTGACTACATGGACAGGAGCGTAGCAGAGAGGGGGTGTAGCCAAAACATGTGGAATGACCTCAAGAAGTCTGTTGTTTTGACGTGTTTAGCAATTAGCATGATTATTAACCTGCAGTGAGTGCGGAGAGAGGCAGCCAATCAGTGGCTGAGGTAATGTATGAACAGGTCTAGGGATGTTCGATATTGGGTTTTTTACCGAGATCCAATATTGTCTAACTCCTAAATTCCAGTATCAACAGATACAGATAAATGCAGAGAACTGTGAGGTTGCATCTCTCATATTTTGAGAAATACAACTATATTCTGCTCTGAGAACAAAGATCACAAAATATTCTAAACTCAACCAGAGGAGTTCATTTTGGACATCTGGCTGCCAGATATCAGATACTAGCAGCTATAAGCCAACATGTGGCTAATTCTAATGATTCTGACAACTTGGTAACTTAACCAACAACTTAAAACCAGACATATTATAAGCAGCTTCAAAGCAGGTCAATCTGTAGCAGCAGCAGCTGCACCGTAGTCACATGACTCTGAAAGGAATGCTGGGATATGAAGTTCTTCTTGGATAACAGGGACTTTTCTTCATGCTGGACCAACGCTAATGGAACAAGATCTCGTGAGATTTCATGACGGAACAACAAAAGATTTCGATTTTTAAAATATCGGTCCAAAGAAACGACGCAGATATTTTCCGATATCACATTTTAATGCCAGTAGATAATATCGGACATCCCTACCCACAACGCAACTTTTAGCAGTTTTCTCAGTGACGCGCCCCCATCGACCGCTAAACTAGCATCCATCTCGCATCGTACCTGTACTATGATTCACTCCAGCCAGTAAAAGACAGTCTTATCTTGACTCTTGTTCTGTCCCTCTCTCTCGTTCTTTTACTCTCTTCCTCTGGTAATGATTCCTTCCGTTTCTTTGCCAAATCCGACATGATGTGCGTTTACATGAATTCATGAAACATGAATTTCCCCTCGGGGATCAATAAAGTATCTTTATTATCTTATCTTTAAAACACCTGCTGGTTTATATCCATTTGCTAGTCAGTGATGTGGTGCGCAACCAATAGTTGACTGCAACGTCACGGCCCCGTCCCGGATAGAAAAGTTGCATAGTGTTGTTTCTGAGCCTCGGGACGCCTCTGGGCAGTGATGGCTCGGAAATGCGCATAGTAAATGTTGGTGTGCCATCAAAACAAATCAGAAATGCATATTTTTAAGGTGGAAGAGTTACGTTGTGGGTCTCTTAACAGATTTGGAGTGAAAGTAGTTGAAACACACTTCTTGGTTGGACTGCTTTGGGTTTGCATTAGTTTGTCTAATCTGTCCTGTACTTTAGACTTCCAGTTAAAAAAAAAAAGCAGAAAACACAGGGATGAAATAATCTGTATCTTATTGAAAAGACAGCCCCACACTGTCTATGTTCGGGGTGCAACTGGTGGATTAAGTAAGAACATAAGAGGAGTCATTGTTCAGCACTGACACTGAACTGTTGCTGTTTCCTGCCTTTCCCTGGGGTTTTATATCATCAGCATTTCTCATGTTGTCTGCAGACTAGCTATGCAGGATCACCACAAACTTCATCGCGGGCCTCTCCAGAATCTCTGCATATTGTTTTTAATATCAAGTTCAAACCAAAGACTGTTTGTGTCCCTGTGTGTGCAGCAGAGGAGGAGCCGGAGTGCGTGGACATGGAGGGGCCGGTGGTGTGCTGGGAGAGCCTCGGCCTGCCAGACTTGGACTGTGACGAGAAGCCTGGATGGATCTCCAGCGGCAGCCTGGCAGGAGAGCTGATCCAGCCCGGCCCACAAGAGGCCTGAGCGCGGTCCACACTCAAGCTCACGCTCCCACGCTGCGGAGAGTTTGGAGAAACTGCGCCAAGAGAAGCGGAAGGAGGGAGACTGGATAGTCAGAGACACTGCATGTTACGGTGAAAAGGACGCGGATCTGTCGGGACGAGACCAGATGAGCGATGCAGGGGAATTAAAACGCGACTACAAAGACTGAAAGCAAAGCCAGATGGAGATGAACAAAAAGACAGAGACTGTCCCACTGGAGGGAAGACTCATAAAAGATCAAAAACTCTTTAGATGACTTATTTATTTTTTGTAGTAGTAAAATATTATTTCATATGAATGTATCTGTTTAAAAGAAAAAAAGTTTGTCTTTTATATTATTTATGCCTTTTGGATGAGAAATACTTTTTATTTTTTGTTGTTTTGTCCCTCTGTTCCACTCAAGTGTGGAGATTAGTAATTGTCTGTGTAAAATTTTGTAATAATATAAAGAGAAGATATGGGAGAGCCAACAAGAAGCCACTTTGAATGTGTTTTCTTCCCCCTCCTTCATGTGCGATGAATGATGGCTGTAGTGAATTTCCCCGCCTCGGTCCAAACCCATCGATATTTCTGGCAGGCCTTTGATGTGGCTCTGTGATGGGCTGTTCCACTGCAGTGACCCCTGAACAGGGTGAACACTCCCTTCACTGTTCAGATTAAGACTGCTGCTCTTTGCTTCATTGAATTCTTGATAGCTCATCACTTTACACAAAATGCGCTGTTGCTTTGAGAGCGCTGTTGACCTGCTGGCCCCAATCTGTTGGGAGAAGTGGAGCAGTTACATTAGAGTATGTTTGAGCAGAAAATCCATGTATGTTAAACCAAAAGCAAAAACAGAAAAAACTGAGTGTACACTGAGGAAATCTGCAGCCACGTGTAGGACAGAGAAAATGTAAAGCTTTCATGAGCAGCGGCTAATTTCTGTTAGCAGCCTTGCACACAGCACTGTTGGGCTTATAAGCTAATTCTTTAGTCATGTCTTTTTACCTCCACTGTGTTGACATACAGGCTGAAGCCTGAAACTACCTGCATGACCAGATATCCATGAGAGCAACGCTGAACATGTCATTTTGTAATTTAAGCGAACTGACCCTTCATATCATGCTGGTTGCATGCAAAGTTGTATTATCTTAGGAAAATGTGCAGCAGTATATCTGAAATGGAATTAAGAGGAGTTTTTCATTGTTCTCAGATTTCAGCTTTTCTACATCTCTGCTGGCTGCAGAATAATCTGCCTGATGTGCAGGCTGATTGGAGTTGATAGGACTGCAGCGGGCAGATGACAGGCCTGGCTGTGCTTCACTGGGGATGACTGCGGTGCAGGCTTTCCACGCTTGGTGCCTGTCTGCCCTTGTTTTATGCCAGAGTCTGCTGCCAGTCCTCAGGCCCTGGCTCGCCTGGCATCTCTCCTCCCCCTGATGGTATACGGGATATTCCTGGCACTCGGATTTTACTCGCTTTGCTGCTGAGGCGTGGCACAGCCTCTTCCGGCTGTTATTTTTAGTGCTGATGGCGGCTGTAGCACCATTAGGGTTGGCAGCGTCCATCAAATTTGCTTGACTTGAACTCAGCCCCTTCAGGCAGTTTCTCAGCACTGAAACCTCAAATGTGTTTGATGTACTGATTTGATTTTTATAAACTTTGAAAGCAAAACAAAAAGTAACTAATGGTCCAGAATAATGACAAGAACTGGCTATTCTCTGCATGGTTTTGTTAAGTTTAATTTTATTTCCATGCTGTTGCTCGTTCAAGTGTCCACTTCTCCTCTGGATGAAAAAGGAACAAAACAATGGGTAGGAAATGAAGCTGGAAATGAAAGAGGAATGGTTTGGGGAGGGAGAGGGGATGCTGACAGATGCAGCCTGGACTGATGAGGAGAAGATAAGGGCAAGGTTGTCTCTAAATGAGCTGCTTCTCCATCTCCCACGTCTATCAGTCGCCACTCTCCCTCAGTCTTGCCCTGCACCCTCTACCCACGCAGCTACACCCCTTCATTAAGGAGCCCATGGGAACAAGAAAGCTCATTGTCCACCCTGGAATTTTTGCCCCTTGCTGTAGAGCCGACCTGTTAACGCCATCCCCTCTTCCCTCCGCCCACTATTCTTCCTCTGGCTCCCCTCTCCAGTACATCCTGAATGAAAGCGATGCTTATGAATCAGGCAGTGTTGTTAACTTGCTTGATTCAGCTTCAGGCAGTTTTTTATCCTTGAGATGTCACAAACCATAAGTAAAGCATGTTGTAATTGGATGAAATCCAGTGGCATTCCAGTGGATTCCTGCATAGTGTGCTCATATGTAGATAAAACAACAACTAACAATCCAATTTCCCCTCAAGGACTTCTGCTGAAGTTTGAATGCATGAAGGTGCCTCAGCTTTCATCTTGTTTTAACAGCTGCATTTACTGACTGCACCTGTTGGACATAATCCGGTAGAAAAGTCACATTTTTAATCTTTCTTTTAAAGGGATACAGCACTCACAGAATGATGTGTGTTTATCTTCTACTCACCCTCATGCTGAGCTAAACTGTGGAGCACTTTTTTAATATCTCAAATGCAGCCGGAGATACGAGGAGGGTTTTTTTTATCCACCGACTTTCATTTAATGGAGTTCACCGGTGCACAACACAAAAAGGTCCATAAAAGTCCACAAAAACTTGTCAGTATTTCTCCATACTGCTCGTCCAATGTAATCCAAGTGTCCTGAGTGGGTAGCATCCAAATTTACTCAAAACGACACCATTTAGTATATTTTTATATCCTAAACAGTAGAACATAGCGCTTCCTATTTTCACTTTCATGCAAGTTCACAACACTGAGGCCGCGGCGTTCAGTGCCTACTCTGCTGATAATGGAAGTGTAGAAGAAGAAATTCGCTGTTTACATTGTGCTAAGAGCGAACGAGCTGCAGACAAACATAAGAGGGGTTGGCTCTTGATTAAAAACAAAGAAAGAAAGAAAAAGAGAACGCGCAATCTCATCTGCTGCGGCTTCCGTAGTGTCGTGGACTCGTAGGGGCGTGCTCTGCGGCAGCTAGATGTACTACTGTTTAAGGTATAAAATTGTACTAAATGATGTCTTTCCGAGTAAATTATGGACGCTACCCACTCAGGACACTTGGATTACATTGGACGAGCAGTGTGGAGGAATATTGAAAAGTTTTTGCGGACTTTTATGGACCTTTTTGGTTCAGTCCCTGGTGAAAGTTGGGGGAAAACGAAGCCTGTCAGATCTCTGGCTGCATTTGAGATATTAAAAAAGTGCTCCAGAGTCTTGCTCAGCATGAGGGTGAGTAGAAAATGAACGCACATCATTCTGTGGGTGTACTATCCCTTTAACTGTAATCAGACTATTTGGAATCAATAAGGACAAGCAACAGACAAAAACCACCTGGAAAAAAGCTAAAAAGCTATGAGGATATTTCATTTATTGTGCACAGAAATCACAGAAATGTTTATTTTAGACTGATTTATGATAGAAGAGAACAGTTATTTAAGTTTCTGTCAATGCAAATGAGCTAGTAAGTTCCACAGAAATGACTCGGCAAAGAGTTTGTGGTCATGTATCACTCAGCTTTGGACCTGCCACACTGGACTTTGTTAATGAAAATAGCAACATGCAGTAGTTAAACAATAAGCACAGCCCTCGAAGAAAGAAAAACAGCACAGCGGGAATGAAACAGAAACTGTAATGAACAGTATATTTAAATGAAAAACAAAACACTAGAATTAGTCTTGTCTAATGAACCCACCGTCCAGATGGTTTTAATAGTCAAGAAAAAACAAGACTGGGAAAGTGTGTGAAATGGAAACCACAACCTGCAAGACTACATGGCTGCAGGAGACAACAGTGTGGTCTTCCCCCGATCAAAGCGCTTCAGTCTGCTGCTGTCTCTGCCGCTCTCTCTGGTTTGATATCACGTGACTTCACAGGTCCCTCCATGAGTAAGCAGAGTTCACCTTAAACTTTTTACTTCTTGTTTGATTCTCTTTACCGACACTTTTTATGAAAGAAGTAAAAATCCTGAGGAATAGAAACATCAGATCCTGAGTAAATTAGTCGTAATCACCAACATGACGAGAGAGATGATATGAGAAAATATTGGAGGAAAACATCACTGAAAAAACTCTTCAAAGCAAAACTTGGTAGCTTCAATAAAAACTTTGTTATACGTCCTGATAGTAAAATTTGAGATGGGCAATTTGGCTTTTTTGTGTTTCTAATTTGAGATATTCCATCACATGAGTGAAAAGAACTAGTCAAATCCAGGAGTCTCTACCTCTGCAGGGAGGGGCTTCAAGACAGAGCTTCAGCACGGCAGAGAGAGAGGGGATGAGCCTGAAACCTCTGTTTTCTTTTGATTACACTGCAAAAACTCAAATCATACCAACTATATTTTTCTAGTTTCTAGTCAAAATATCTCATCTCGCTCAAAATAAGACAAAATTACCTATAGAGAAACATTTCAGTGAGATATAAGAAAATTGTTTTGAGGCAATGCATCTTATTTCAATAAATCTTATCAAGAACATTTTGCTTGTTCCACTGGCAGAATTTTTTTGCTTATCACAAGTGTGATGAGATGTTTTGACTAGAAATTAGAAAAATATACATGATAAGATTTGAATTTTTGCAGTGTACCAAGTTCTGCTTCAAAGCATATATTCTGAACATCATTAGTCATCTTCCACATCCAGTCGAGTGAAGTAAAAAGTTATCCGAGCTCCCTCCTCTGTGTCATACAAAGCCTGGCAGGTGTACATCCCAGCTGCTTCCTTTTGAAGCCCCTCTATGACTAAAGCAGATGTGTTAACGTGCAGCAGTAAGTGGCCCAGGCTGCTGAACTGAGACTGGATTTTCGGGCCCTGTCCGGAGTTGTGCGCCACGGCCACGTTACTATCAGTTCCAGGCTTGGTGAAGCCCCAGATGAAGATGGTGGGCATGACTGAGCCACAGTCCAAGGTGACTGATCCTCCCACGGTTGCAGTAACATTGGAGCGAATGTATTCCACCTCCTCGGGGTCAAGTATCTCCAGACCTGTAACACAAGACAGCCGGAGTCAATTACTGTAATTATTTAGAAAGAAGACCTGATGTGTTGTTTTCATGAAGTAAAAACAAAAAGAGCCTCGGTATTGACAGGTTTATTTGTTAGCAGGAGTCTTCAGAAACTTTTTCAGGACCTCACAGTTTGCTGGAAATAGACTGTGTCAGCTCTTCAGGATGAACAACACGTAATTAAATACAGTTTTATCTGCCTTCAGCCTATTTGATACATCAACTTTTATGACTCTCCCTCAGGCTGTGCTCAGCAGTTTGACAAAATAATGACACCATTTTGTGGTAAAGAGAACGACTGCTCGCCTCAACTTGTCTGCACCTGATCCTCTTTGTTAAAGTGAGCTAAAACACAATGAGCCGTTACCTTGCAGAGGAAGGACCAGCCAGCAGAGGAGCAGGCAGATACAGGAAATCATCTTCAGACTATGTGGTGCCACAACTGGAAACTTCAAGTCAGAGGGCTATTTAAAGCCATCCACAGAGGTGATGGCGTGTTTGCTCTCTGGTCACTCAGAACAAGGCTGGAGGACTGACAGGGAGATTTCTTTCAAACAACGTTGGATTCACTTTAAATTATTCATCGGTGTTTCCACCTCACCAGTGTTGCTCCATTTTGCCTGTCTCTCTCTCTCCAGCTCTGCACTCATGACTGAGCTCCTGGCCAAACCTGAGAGAGATCTGTGTATCAGGATGATGCTATCGCTTCATGTAAAATTAAAGAAACTGGTGGAGATAGCCTCTTTAGAATCTTCAATGTGGCTTGAAAACGAGTGGCTGGGAAGGTTGGGACCTCTCAGGTTCACACCATAGACCATAAATAGAGAGACCTTCCGCTACGTCACCCGATGGTTTCTGAAGAGCTAAAAGTGAAGCCAGTTGGGCGTGTCCCACCGTTGCCATCTTGCTGTGTCACGTGTGTGGTCACTCCCAGAAAAAATACTAAAATGGGCAAAGGCAAGGCCGCTCCGAGCCGAGGGGCAAATGATTGACAGCTGACGTACTCTGGGCTAAACGCTAGCCGAGCTAACTCTAAACTAACAGGAGCTAACGAAGATTAGCCCCCTATGCAGCGGGGTAAAGGTAAGACACGCTTAGACCAGCTATTATCTGACTAAAAACCGCCGTTGTGCGACTCTGCTACAAACTGAGACCTTACCGAGAGCAGACTAGGAGCCACCAGTCGGCAGGCTGGGCTTCTGATCTGCCACATGTCAATCAAAAGGACACGCCCTTAATTATGCATAATTTCAAGATTAAAGAACATCTTAACGGACGAGTTATAAAGAAAAATTCACCTCCCTCACAGTTGACATGAAAGTAAACTTGACCTTTTAAATCTAAAACGATTTTTTGAACCAGGCTGTAAACGTGCTCATTTCTGCCGTGAAGTTGGCCTTTTAATCATGGGAGTCAATGGGGATATGTTCTTGTGGCAAGGTAAGCAACAGAGGGCCCAGGCAGGAGTTGGTCCCCCGACTCCCAGGTGAAAGTCATTCGTGCTAACCATTCAGCCAAAGGGACATCTCTGTGACCAAGTAGCCAGGGCACATCATTTATCAGAGGCACAGTGAAAGGGACCCCACACTGTCACACTCTGTTTTGCAGCCAGCCCCTAGCGGATCAAGGGAGAACTACAAAAAATGATTTCTTCCCGGTAGCCTCACAGTTGGCCACCGGAGGTTGCCGCTTAGTTCACACACAAGCACATAGAAATTTTTATTGACCTCACGACAAGCAACTGGAATACAAATGTGATATCTGCTTGAGTACAATTAGCCTTTTCTGTTTGTTATGGTCTGGTCGGGACGTTTCTGGGTGGAGATTTCTGTATATTTTGCCAGCCAATGACAGAGCTAAGGGTATGACGTTGTGTTGGGAATAAGCTCATGATTGGAGCAGACAGCAGTCACTCGAACTCATGAAGAAAAAAGAAAAAAAAAAAAAACGCCAGACATCACGAAAGGATATGAAGTTTGGAGGTCTGTAGTGATTGATTGGCAGAAAGTTGGCGACCTCTTTGCACTATGCGCTTCAGCATCTGCTGACCCTGTTCCATTAGTTTATGTGGCCTACCACTTCATGGCTGAGTTGCAGTCATTCCCAAACACTTCCATCTTCTTATAATACAGCTGACAGTTGAATGTGGAATATTTAGAAGTGAGGAAATTTCACCACTGGATTTGTTGCAAAGGTGGCATCCTATCACAGTTCCATGCTGGAATTCACTGAGCTCCTGAGAGCGACCCATTCTTTCACAAATGTTTGTGAAAACAGTCTGCATGCCTAGCTGCTTAATTTTATACACCTGTGGCCATGGAAGTGATTGGAACACCTGATTCCCATAATTTGGATGGGTGAGCAAATACTTTCAGCAATATAGTGTATCTGCTTATCCTTTCCATTGCCATTTGTCTCTTCTGACATGATTGTTGGTTGAATAACTTGTTACCAGCTGAAACACCAGCATTCATGCTGTAATTATCTCATGTGAAGCTCTTACCTATTTGCTTAGTTAAATCCAGGTGGGGACTTTTTTTTCTGGACATACATTCTTTAATATTTGTCTAAATCTCCAGATCATCAAACAAGCATCCCATCAATAAGAAAAAAAAAAGTCTGTTTCGATTCAGTTTAGGAGACAAACCGTGAGCATTATTAGTAGTTTAATGCAATAGAATCTGACCGAGGTGTGAGCCTGCAGGCTGAGACTGCTTCTCTGCAAGCAGTCCATAAACCTACTCTTACTGGAGGCAACCCCGGGCTGACAAGAAGGCTCTAATTAGTAACAGCTTCATCTTCAGCTCTTTTTTTCCTTTGTGCAAGGGAGGTGTGAGCTATATTTAGAAATCAGCTGGATTACAAAGGGATGTAATAAAAACTGTGGAATAAAAACACTGGACTGGCAAAGGATGTTGACATATTTAATTGTGATAAGATAGCAAAGTATCTTGAGGTAAAATTGTTTGTCTGCTGGAGCCTGAAAAAGGGAACCTTTAGGAGTTTATATTGTAGCCACAGTCACATGATAGCGCTACAAATTCCAGACAGTAAAGAGGACAATTGAATCTGGCTGAAAGCTCTGGGAATAACTGACTTTAAGTACAGATGGGAGAGAATCTTTATTGTATTTGCCCATCATAACTTAAACCTTTTAAAAGTCTGAAAATCATTGTGCACATTAAAAATGCAAGTCCACGCCAGTGCAGCGAGGACGGTGTGCCTTGCAGCTGCTTCAGGCTGTAATATTGGAAATGTGACAAACGAGAAAAGGAGTATGACTTGTCATTAATGGGACCAGTAAGTACTGTTCTGTTGGAGTAAGAGCTGACCAAATTCTTTACTGGTGAAGCACATCCTTTCTACGTGCTGCAGTCCTGCACACAAGGGCCTGCCACATCTGCTGGCTGTCTGCCTGATTTGCTGCCTGGCTGCTTGCAACTTTAAAAAAATGGCAAAGAGGAAGACCAGGCGACTGGAAAATGTGAGGTTGTTTGAAAAACAAAATGTTTTGGATGTGGTTGGCCTGAGAGGAGGGTGGGAGCTGGCAGTTGTGAGAGAATTAGGGACAAAGAAGAAGTTTCATCTTATCTGGCCCCTCTTAGTCCTGTAAAAGCTTTCAGGTGCCCCATTGGGCAGATCCGGCCTGGCCGAGCTCTCGCTACTTTTTTGTGCGTGTGTGTGTGTGTGTGTGTCCTTGGCAGCAGATAAGAGAACAGAATCAGACCCAGATAGCTGAGACTATATAGGGATCTGTGTAACACATTACTGCCACCCCAACATGTGCCACCCGCCCAGACTGCGAGCTCTTGGCAACGCTGCACTTTATGTGAGAGCAGAGCCGGCAAAACAGGTGGGTTCTTTGAGCGTGCCCTGTGATTAGATCAGTCATTACCACTGGCTTTGTTGAAAGCAAAGCTAACCTCTTATTTCAGAGGACCACCAGTATTGGAATGTGTTACTAAACTTTACCAGAAGAATATTCAGTCCAAAGATGAGAAAAATAATCTGTGCTGGTTTACAGTGAGGATGTGTTTCCACTTATCCTCTAATGAGATTCTGATTTTCTTTTATTTCCCCCTCTGACAGAAAGTGCTGTGCAACCACTTAGTTTATTTACTCATGATAGCGAGTGCTGGCCAGTGTCCAGTGATGTTGACTTCCTCTTATTAGTTGTCCTCTGTGCTCCTGCATCCTTAGACCTGAGTCCCATTCATCTCACGCTGGTGGCAGCTGTGAGGTTTCCTCTTCCTCCCTGCTTTTCCTTCAGCTGACAGTTGTGTCACGGACCACACAACGAGGAGGTAGAGCGAGGCTGTTGTATTTCTCTGCTAGACAGGCTAACATACTGCATATTAACCAGGCATCTGTATGTTTCGGCTCTATTGTCGTTTATCTGCCAGGCAGGCAGAGAAGAGGTATGCAAAGCCGTGCAGAAGTTTGTAATCGTAAAACACAAGCCCACCACCCTCCCCACTGTGACCCCAACTTCCCTCCTGGCTCACTTCTCATCTCAAAGCCTTCGACCTTATTGTGCCGGCCTCCTCTGCAGAGGGCTCCCTGCTGGGCCTCCATCTGAATCATTGAGTAGAGTAAAGCCACAGCTGACTGGCCTTGGGATAAGGGCAGCAGGAAGAGGGGCCTCTTTCCTCAACTGAGCCCCAGGGTGCGCAAGCACAAAATGCTGTTTTGAAAAAAATATACACATACAGTGGGTACAGAAAGCATTTAGACCCCTTTAAACTCTCACTCTTTGTTTCATTGCAGCCATTTGCTAAAATCAAAAAAGTTCATTTTATTTCTCATTGATGTACACTCAGCAACCCATCTTGACAGAAAAAAACAGAAATGTGAACATTTTTGCAAATTTATTGAAAATGAAAAACTGAAATATCACATGGTCATAAGTATTCAGACCTTTTTCAGTGACACTCATACTTAACTCATAGGCTGTCCATTTCTTCTGATCCTCCTTGAGATGGTTCTACTCCTTCACTGAAGTCCATCTGTGTTTAATTAAACTGATTGGACTTGATTAGGAAAGGCACACACCTGTCTATGTAAGACCTTACAGCTCCCAGTGCATGTCAGAGCCAATAGGCGCATTCGGACAGAGAGGTTCTAAGAACACAGTTCCTATAACTACGCCTCCCGAGTTTAGTTATAAGAACTACCCTTCGCCTTCAGGACAGGAGGACATTGTTAGGAACCATGTGTGACGCAATCGTTGCAACAGTGACAAATTTATGACCCAGCAGATCTAATACAAAACTGAGTTCTCTCATCTCTTTTATTCAAAGCTATTATAAAAGCTAACTTACCAGCTTTCCCTCATCACGGTCATATGAAATGGAACAGCCCCTCGTTGGAGAGCTGCTCTACTAACGTCTTGTTTACCTTTTCGTTGAAGTGCGCCAAGTGTCTGGTCCGACGAATAAAGTGTCCGGGTGGCAGCCGCAGATTCTACTGCTATACTTTCAGCTGTGTTTGGTCATCAAATTAATATGAAAATAATTGCTTTTGGACGTTTGAAAATAGTAATTGATTCGGGACGTGTACGATTGTGATCGATTTAATAATGAATTGGTACACTCCTACTGTAATAGTTCTTTTCGTTATTACAATCTCAGTAAACAGGTAAACAGCTGTGAGACTTTTTAAATATGGCGGGGCTGGAAGAAGCTGAGCTCACGCAAGGGGCGCGGCTTGCCAGTTCTACCAATCACAAAACACCTATATATTTCAGTTCCTATGGAACCCCAAAAAGACCCTGCCTCGGAGTAGGAGCTAAAAAGGTTATAGGAACTGAGGTCCCAGGTCCCTAGTTCCTATATGTCCAAATGCGCAAAAAAACGGCCTGGTTCCCGAAAAGGTTACAGGAACTCTTAAAGGTTCCTACAGCCGAAAGCGCCTAATGAGAATCATGATGTTGAAGGAACTATCCAAGGAGCTCAGAGACAGAATTGTGGCAAGGCACAGATCTGGACAAGGTTACAAAAGAATTTCTGCAGCACTACAGGTTCCTAAGAGCACCGTGGCGTCCATAGTCCTTAAATGGAAGAAGTTTGGGACAACCAGAACTCTTCCTAGACCCGGCCGTCCAGCCAAACTGAGCAATCGTGGGTGAAGAGCCTTGGTGAGAGAGGTAAAGAAGAACCCAAAGATCACTGTGGCTGAGCTCCAGAGATGCAGTGGGGAGATGAGAGAAAGTTCCACAGTCAACTATCACTGCAGCCTCCACCAGTTGGGGCTTTATGGCAGAGTGGCCCAATGCAAGCCTCTCCTCAGTGCAAGACATATGAAAGCCCGCATAAAGTTTGTCAAAAAAATACATGAAAGACTCCCAGACTGTAAGAAATAAGATTCTCTGGTCTGATTAGAACAAGATTTAACTTTTTGGAATTAATTCTAAGCGGAATGTGTGGAGAAAACCAGGCACTGCTCATCACCTGCCCAATACAATCCCAACAGTGATAATGGTCTTGTTCACACCAGAAGGTCTGCTTCCTGATTCAAACCAAAGCGATAATTGATACAATGTTGCAGTTTCTCAGTTGGTCCGGTTCACGTTCACAAAGGCTAAACTAAACGGTCCAAAAATGGTCACGTGACAGCAAATGCTGTTCTGTGATTGCTCATACAGTTCAGGCGGGTAGACAACAAATCCCTCGCAATTTTTTTATTGATTTTTTCTTTACCATACATCATGGAACATCGTCTGCTCATTTTCATGCTGGTGCTGATCTGGCATGCATATCAGCAGACTTTAACGGACCGCGCAAATGAACGGCTGGTAGGACTGCGCCAATTAAATAATCTGTTAATCCACGCACGTCGCAGAAAACGCTCTGCAATCCGACGGTCATACCGCAGAAGACGACAGGCAATAATGAGAGCCTACCACAACGTATTTTCTTTTGCCATTCAAGCGCGACCAGTGAGATAAGTTGATAATCGCAAAGTTGGCTCATCATAAAAGCAGCTCTTGTTTACTGAACCCATGCTTCTCATTGAATGAATGAATGAATGAATGGATAGGCATATTATTAATAACATAGCAAATAAATGACAGCACGCATAAACAGCACGCTTCCTGTAATTGGTGCGGATGGGATTCACACGGGAAGTAAACCGCTCCAGAGCTCACATGGTAGCGGTCCGAGACCACCCCTCTCTGGCGGTACCGAGAGTGATTGACTGGTCCGCACCAGAGTTCGAAGCCAGCGTTCACGTTAACCAAGTGAACCGCACTAAGGAGGTAAACGCTCCAGGATTCGTTTTAACTGGACTAAACAAGGTTGGTGTGAACACGACATAAGGCGACACCACACAAATTTGAATGTTACTGGCACAACCAGAAAACAGACTAATTTAATGCAAACAAGTGTAAAAACAGCACTATGCTACTTATGCATTTTTTTATTCAGACAATCTGACCAGAAGAGTAACCTGCTTTGATGTTTAGTTTTTGTGATAAAGATGAGTGAAATGAAAGTGGAGCTGTCTTTGTTAAATGCTGCTCTTAAAACTCAAATGGTGTCACTTAAGATGTGAAAGCATTTTTTCCCCCTATTTTTCATTGAAAAGTGTAAAAAAAAAAACCAACCAAATAGCAGGATTTTATTCTAAAATACTTTCTTTGTTTATTCTTATTTTTCTCATTCAAAGTATATGAAAAAACAAACAAAACAAACAGCTTTGATGTTAGCTTTAAGTGAACTTGTTGATAAAACATATTTGTATTTTTTTCCATTGCTGTACCAACAAAAAAACGAACAGTGACTTGTATACTTAGGTACATACCGAATCGTGAATTTTTTGTACCGTTTGTACCTAGTGCATACATGTATGCATTTGAAAATAAAACTTGACTCAGAGCTAGATGAGTGGCACTGTCCACCTCAGAGGTCACCTCAGGGTAACTGAAAGGCCACTGTAAGTGGAGGACAGAAATGTTTCTGATTCCATGACAACTGCTCACAAGACCAATGCTCACAACACTAACAGAAAAAAAGACAATTGCTCACAAATTGTTTTAAAATCTATATTCACAGAAAAAAAAAAAAAAAAAAAAAAAAAATGCAGGTATGCAAATATGAAATATGTTTACATTTTGATTTAATTAAGAATATGAAAAACCCACAATGGACTAGTGAAATATTGGGTCACACTTGTCACACTGGTGAGACAAAGTTAAAAGGTTTTTGACCAAGTCATAGATACTTCTTGTAAACTCCTTTAGTTTGTTTTACCTATCACACCTCTTTTGGGTGCATTTCAGGGGTTCAAATATTTTCCTCTCAGACATTTTTTATTCAAACTAAGGTAGGCTTCAGTCTGTTCATCTTTACCTCTCCAGCTTTGGCGAGGACTCTTTCACATGGCACAGAGGTAGCTGGAACATGTAGATATCTCTTGACAAGCTTGTGAATATCAGGATAAACTTTTGTCATTGAGTTCCAGTATTTCAATGGTTCTTCTCTGGAGGGCAGGACTCAGCCAGATAAAACTGAACCACCAATACTTTTCACCTTCTGGAAATACAGGTACTACCCAAAAAATTAGAATATCCGGAAAAAGTTCTTGTATTTCTGTAATTCAACTTAAAAGTTGCAATTTACATATTGCAACTTTATTGATTTGATAAATAATATGCAAATCAATATATTTCAAGCTTTTATTTGTTTGGATGTTGCTGATTAGGACTTGCAGCTTAAGAAAACCTCAAATTCAAAAACTCAAAAAATTAGATTACATGAAATCAATTATAAAAGGATTTTAAAAGCAAAAAAGTCAGACCTTCTAAAATACAATCTTGCATCTGTTCTTAATACTTGGTTTGGGCCCTTTTGCGTGAATGACTGCCTTAACCCGGCATGGCATGGATGCTACCAGCTTCTGGCATATCTCAGCTGTTATGGAAGAAAAACATGCTTCAATCACAGCCTTGAGCTCTTCTTTATTGTTTGGTCTCTTCCTGTTCAGCTTTATCTTGACAATGCCCCACAGATTTTTGATGGGGTTCAGGTCAGATGAGTTTGCAGGCCAATCAAGCATGGTGATCCCATGGTTGTTGAACCATGATTTTATATTTTTGGCAGTGTGGGCAGGTGCCAAGTCCTGCTGGAAGATGAAGTCTGCATCCTCATACAGCTGGTTCCACTGAAGCAAGCATGAAGTGCTCCAAAATGTTCTGGTAGACCAACGCCAGCAGCTGACATGGATCCCCAGGTCATCACAGACTGGGGAACTTAACACTGACCATCTTCTCCCCACTGTGATCAGCCCTCCGGCTTGTACACCATTTTGTTCCACAAAAATATTAGGATTTCTTTGTATGTGTGCATTACCTGGGTTGTTGCTGAAATCTGGTGAAAATTTCATGTCAATAGCTCTACTAGAAATATATTTTCTGAGAAAAATGTTAACGTGTTCAATACTTTTTCCCTTGATATATATATATATATATATATATATATATATATATATATATATATATATATATATATATATATATATATATAATTTAACCGTTGTTTTAACAAGCAGACATTAAAGTTCAGATTATGTCTTAAAACAGGACAGGATAAACAGCAGTAGATCTGTTGTGTCATGTTTATTCTCTCCATTGTGTTGCCTTGTCTGAAGTTTGCAGCAGGCAAGGTTGGGTATCTAACGCTGCAGGGCAGAACTAAGCCTGTTCATTTTGTAAAGCAGAAAGCAGTTCCATCTCAGGGAAAGTGCATGACGTTGTATATGAGCTGACCTGGAAATAACCAGATGGGGATTGGTGTTTAAGCACCAAAGAGACCTTCAGCAAACAACATGTGGAAAGGCTTTGGTGACTAATGTAGCATGGAGTATTTATGTACTGAGTAAAGACTTTGACCACTGTCTATCAGGATTCAAGAAGCAGATATTCCACAGTCTGATTTGACCTCTACAACAGTCCCAACGAGACCACCTCATCCAGACCAGCCTCCCTCTACCACCCTATTCTCAAACCTCTCCCCCTGTGGGACGCTCAGACTGCTCCTGGTTCAGCTGTTTAGTGTACAGTAGCTCATGCCCACAATCCTCTCGGAGCAGGTGGTCTGTCATAGGCTTCTTTGTTTTCCAGTCTCCCATGGCAGCTGAGGCCCAAGAACAAGAGAAACATGCTCTAATCCAGTGCTTTAGGCTCCTTTTTGGCAGCGCTTTCTTGGGCTTAATTTGTTTAGTCAGAATATCATATTAGATGGGAAGAGTTACGATGACACAATGAGTGTTTCCTTTTGTGGTTTCACATTTTAATGTGTTCATAAAGCTAACAGGGCTGTGCTGACGAAAGCTGTGACTGTGCTTGGTTCAGCTTCTGTGAGCATGTTTACTAGACTAGAGAAAAGCTTATTTTTGTATTAATCAAACCAAAACCACATTTAAAAGACAGATTTAGACAGTCATACCAAACCATGCAAACCAGCTCTCAAAATCGAACCAGATAATTCAATTTAATAACTCCTGACACTCTTCTGTCAGATAGCTGAATGTACAAGAAATTGCAACAGAAAAGCAGCCATTAAAAAGAAAATAAAAGTCAGTGTGGAATACAGCTATACGTGGTATGATCCCCTACAGAGAAAGTTAAAGATGGCACAATGTTCTTAATGTTTTCTCACACAGTTTAGTGTTACTGTGACATTCCTCAGTCAAAAACTCCCCAGCTGGGCACACTGGGACAAGGATAAGCTTGATATTATAAATGTTATCTAGCAGGACAAAGGAGGGCCCAGGCAGGATTTGATCCCCAGACTCCTGGGTGAGAGTCATGCGCACTAACCAATCAGCCATCCAAGTATCCCCTCGGCCAAGTATAGTCATAGTAACAGGACCATCAAATGTCTTTAAGCTTTGTTTTTCCCCTCAAAATTGCCACTGTACCTTCAGCTGCCTTGTCTGCCTTTCTTCCTGGTAAGTTTTTCTTGAAATATGCAGTATATTGACATACAGTTGGTACGGAAAGTATTTAAACTTTTTACTCTTTGTTTCATTACAGTCATTTGCTAAAATAAAAAAGTTATTTTTATTTGTCATCACTGTACACTCAGCACCCCATCTTGACATCCCCCCCACGAAATGTAGAAAGTTTTGCAAATTTATTAAAAATGAAAAACTAAAATAAAACATGGTAGTTAGTGTTCAGACCCTTTGCAGTGACACTCATATTCTGTCCATTTCTTCTGATCCCCCTTGCAATGGTTCTACTCCTTCATTGGAGTCCAGCTGTGTTTAATTAAACTGATTGGACTTGATTAGGAAAGACACACACCTGTCTATGTAAGACCTTATAGCTCACAGTGCATGTCAGAGCAAATGAGAATCATGAGGTGGAAGGAACTGTCCAAGGAGCTCAGAGACAGAATTGTGGCGAGGCACAGATCTGGACAAGGTTACAAAAGAATTTCTGCAGCACTAAAGGTTCCTAAGAGCACCGTGGCCTCCATAGTCCTTAAAGGTGCCATGACATCAAATTGAACTTTTCTGGGGTTTTGGGTGTATAATATGATCTGTTGTGCACTGATGAGGCCATGTGAATGTCCAGAGTGAGAATCAAAGTTCCTGTTTATGGTCTGTCAGCTTTGTCTCTCTGCTCAGAAACAGTTGAATCAGACAGCAGGCTATCATTCTACGTAGTTCTATCATTCTACGTAATTTAATTGCTCCAATAAGAGCACACTATCAAGTAAACAGCGCCCCCTCTCTCTCTCCTAACGGTTTATGCACCGTCCGCTCCCCCCCTCCCCTCCCTGTCTGATTCAGCTGTGTGTATGGAGCTAGTAGTAACTTCTGTGCAGTCAGGTCTGGGTTTTCAAACAAATGGATTTAAAAGAAAACTTCTGCAGCAACACTGAGGGAGGCGACCACAACCTTGTCATTACCTGTAAGTTTATTTATTTTCTAAATGCTGTCTTGTCTGATAAACGTAGCTCACACTGTCTAAAGTGCCCATGTTGCTAGCAGTTAGCCTTTAGCAAACTCCAACCGTAGCTTGACCTAGATTTTCCAAATAAGGTCATAGCCAAATAAGGTGTAGCCAATCAAAATGAAGTCAACGTGGTCTCCGGGTAAAGCTTCATATAATCACCGGACCCAACTGTATTACTGAGGAAGTGAGGTCTGGCGTTTCAAAACAATACTTCGCTGTAAAAAATGCCGTTTTTTTCTTTGGAGTATTTACATATGCAGTAATGCCAACAACATAAACTAGTTTTTAACTGCTATGTCATCACTCCTTTAAATGGAAGAAATTTGGGATGACCAGAACTCTTCCTAGACCCGGCCGTCCAACCAAACTGAGCAATCGTGGGAGAAGAGCCTTGGTAAGAGAGATAAAGAAGAGCCCAAAGATCACTGTGGCTGAGCTCCAGAGATGCAGTAGGGAGATGAGAGAAAGTTCCATCAAGTCAACTATCACTGCAGCCTCCACCAGTCGGGGCTTTATGGCAGAGTGGCCTGATGGAAGCCTCTCCTCAGAGCAAGTCATATGAAAGCCCGCATAAAGTTTGCCAAAAAACACATGAAGACTCCTAGACTGTGAGAAATAAGATTCTCTGGTCTAAAGAGAACAAGATTTAACTTTTTGCCGTTAATTCTAAGCGGTATGTGTGGAGAAAACAGGCACTGCTAATCACCTGCCCAGTATGATCCCTACAGTGATAATGGTGGTGGCAGCATCTTGCTATGGAGGTGTTTTTCAGCTGCAGGGACAGGATGACTAGTTGTAATTGAAGGAAAGATGAATGCGGCCAAGTACAGAGAGATCCTGGAAGAAAACCTCTTCCAGAGTTCAGGACCTCAGACGGGGCCGAAGGTTCACCTTCCAACAAGACATTGACCCTCAGCACACAGCTAAAATAACAAAGGAATGGCATCAGAACAACTCTGAACCATTCTGGACTGGCCCAGTCAGAGTTCTGATTTAAATCCAATTGAGCCTCTCTGCAGAGACCTGAAAATGGCTGTCCACCACAGTTCATCGTCCAGCTTGACAGAACTGGAGAGGATCTGTTAGGAAGAATGGCAGAAGATCCCAAATCCAGGTGTGAAAAACTTGTTGCATCATTCCCAAGAAGACTCATGGCTGTATGAGCTCAAAAGGTGCTTCTTCTCAGTACTGAGCAAAGGGTCTGAATACTTATGACCATGTGATATTTCAGTTTTTCTTTTTTCATAAGTTTGCAAAAATTTCTACATTTCTGGTTTTTTTTTGTCAAAATGGGGTGCTGAGAGTACATTAATGAGAAATATAGTAAACTTTTTTCATTTTGGCAAATGGCTGCAATGAAACAATGAGTGAAAAGTTTGAAGGGGTCTGAACACTATACCCACTGTATAAACACACACACTACCAGTCAAAAGTTTGGACCAATTTCCATGAGATTCAATGAGCAAGTGTCCAAACTTTTTGACTTGTACTGTAAATATGCTACAATTTTTGTATGATCTGATTTGTCGACTAATCGTCATAATGATCAGTGACTATTCGATCATCAAAACAAATTGTTAGTGGCTGCCCTATTTCTTTTATAGATTAAAAGATGGATGTAGTCATCTAGTCTCCATAGTGAAGCTAGTGTGAAAGTTGCAACACCTCTGATAACCAGCACGAACTGGTTCTCAAACATCTCTGGTTCCAACAAAATCTCCTTCAAAAATGTAAACCTTTTTCCTCAAACATCAAGTCACAAGATTTTCCCACAAGTAAGAGATTCCCATTATTTTATTCAGATTTGCTATCTTTGTTAAATTAAAAGTACAGTGTGTAAGAATGATATCTGCTGGCAAAGATGGAATGGCAACGACTTCAAATACCAAGCACAGATGTATATGGTGGTCATCAATGCCCAAAATTCCTCTGAACATAAACATTCTTTCATTTGTGATCCAGTGACCTCAGATGCAGCGATGGCTGCACTACAGGAAACAACTTGTGGTTCCCGAACGTTGCTCTAGCTCCTATCTAACAAAGACCGAATACAACAGTTTTAAAGCTCATAGGATTCTCACTTTACACAGAGTTGTTTGCCCATTCAGATACACCGTGGTAAAAATAGTAGCACAAATCTGGCAGCTGCCATGTATGCAGGTGCACAGTAAGTAGATATAAATAATTCATGAGAGAATGAAATCATAAGTTATGTCATTATCAATAGAAACACTATTTTTAAAGATGTAGAAAATCTCTCTGTCAGTGACTTCATTTGATTACACACTGCACCTTTAAAGAAAACATATTGCTCAAGGGAGCGTCTTGCCCCAAAATGGCAGTGACAAACTGGTCCATGTGTTTGACAGTCTTCAATGACACCATCTTGGCTGGGTGTCCTCGTGACTTGCTGAAGATCTTAAACTAGATTCAGGACACTGCACAGAGTGACTGCTACCACCAAGAAAGATATCATCTCTTCAGCTTTGGCTTCTGTGCATCCTAAACTCCCTGGAAAGTTTAGAAATATAAAATTACTTTCACAACATACAAAGCCTTAAATTTTCCATACCATCTCCCCCTAGTTCTTGGCTTTTAGGTCTGCTTGTTGTTCCCAGAAAGACAAGATGGTCCCTTTAGCTTTCAGGCTAATTTCCTGTAGCAAACAAAACTGTATGTCCATTGATAAGCAGGTGCTATTTATTAAAATGTTACATTTATTTGTATTTTTGCACACTTTTTGACCTATTGCTCTTATTTGCATTTGTTTATTCTTGTGCTTGTATTTGTGTCAAGCACCAAAGGAATTAAATTGAATTCAATACAATATCAAATAACTATTTAGTCTCCAGGAGGCAATTTAAAAGGCAAAGTGGAGCAGCATAAAAAGAAGGTGTTGTAATTTGAAGTAAAAAAAAAAAAAAAAAGAAGAAGAGGAACAGAACTAATAATTATGTATAATGTAAAACAGCAAAAAGAACAATGCAGTGTATATTGTTTCAAAAGCCGAATAAAGTCTGAAATCACACTGTTTTCCACAACTTTTTAATTGCAAAATAGGACTAAAGATTTGAGTTTAAATTGCTCTGGACAGATGTTAACTTTTTTTCCCCATTGCAGTCAGATGACATATTTACTGTCACTGCCACCCTTGTTTTCTTGTTCAAACTGTTTATGCTGCAGTGTTTGAGGATCACTTTATGTTATTATCCAATTTATCACCAGATGTACAACAGCCAATTATCTTTCAACAGAAGCCCAGCACTGTGGCATGTCGACAGGCTAAATGTCGTGATGTTTCCATTAAACCAAAAATTAGCTCCAAAACAGCTTTCAGCATGACGATAAAATTACTGTTTTGTTTCTACTGGTGTAATGGAGTTGTCAAACATAGTTAAACTCCTTTGCCCTCAAGGAAAAATACATCCCGCATGTAATTTGCGAGCACACTGCTGAATTGTCCAAGTCAGGGTGTGAATGTGGACGATGCTGGTTGGCGTGATGGTTGTTGCTTCAACATTGGCAGAAATCACAGCTGCAGATGAACGTGGATGTTTCTTCCAGCAGGGTTAGTCAGCCTTTACTGCAATCCCATTAAGTCCAAGAATTCAATCGTACACACTTTATTTTTGTTTTATAGATATTTAAACAGAAAAATTAGGACAAAAGTGTTAACAGAATCAAAATGGATGCACAAAATAAGTCAAATATTGCTGAGATATTATTAAAATCCCATAACCTAAGTGATTTGTGTCAGAGAATCTGCAGAGATGGATTCATATTCTCCTGCAAAGCTCAAGAAGTTCTCTAAACCCTTTCCTCAACACATTCAGGTGATCATAAACAAATGTATTGAAAGTTTCATATCGGATCATGATCAAGAAGCTTTCGTCATAATTCTGAGGTACAGTACAATCGGTTGGTTTCCTGCCACAAATCAGACTTTTGCACCCAGCAATTTGTCAAACTGTCACAAAACATGTTCAGTTGATCAGAGCTCTGAGGTTTTATGTGTCTGTACCTTGACATGAAAATCGCTCAATCTAAAGCCTTGTTTCCACTTTGCTTGTGTTGTGAGTCTATTCACTTAATGAGAATCCCTATTATTTTTAATCAGTGTGCAAAACCCAGTCAGTTATTTTTACCTCCCCCTGGAATTTCCTTAAAGTTGATTTTTAATGAAAACTGTAAATGTTTTGTTACACTTTGACTCCTCTTATGATGTCTTAAATTGGTTTAATGTTTACTGGTTTTATTTATTTTTTATTTGTGTTCCCCTCCCCCACTTGCCCTACAGGTGCCTATGGCACTTGCCAGGCCGGCATTGTAAATAAGAATCTTGTTCTTAATGTCATTGCCTGGTTAAATAAAGGTTAAATAAATAAAATAAATAATACATAGAAAATGTTAACCTATGAGATGGGTCATGATGTTTTGCACAGATGCATGTGAAACGATGGAAAACTGTGTCATGGACGGAGTGAATGCATAATGGTTGATGCAATGTTTAACAGCTTTTTATAAAAATTACCATCAGGAAAACCCACCATTTATAATGTTTCCCTTTGCTTGTCGGGCTAATATTGTTATGTCATCGCAATTTCTTGTGCTTATTCCATAAAACTTTATTTGTCTCTCCCATTGCTTTTTATTCCTCAACTTTTCATCATTCCTTGCATTGAGCAGCACTCTGTAAATTGCATTTTGGCTTTTTTTGTGTGTGTTAATGTATTATTTTATCTCAGATGAACAACCTCCTGGTATGTTGTTATAAATTTTAAAAATAATCAAACGCATCATAGACACATCAAAATTTTAACTCCGCCTTTTAACTCATGTTTTTAAGTTAAACATTTTATAGTGTAGGTTTTTAGTTTTAGTCTTAAAGGCCTCCACTGAAAACCCATTTAACTTGCTCCTTCTGAAATACGGAGGGTTTCCCCTTGTTTACTGACACATGCTGACTTGCTAGCGTTGCGTTTCCCCCAGTCGGCTGTGCTTTCTCATCAGAGAAACAATACGAAGAAAAGAGCGAATCGGGAACAGCCTCGCACTTCCTACGTCACATTGTAAATAGCGATCCCACGTGGGGTTTCTATCTGTCCATTGGAAGGCAGGAAACCCTCCACTACACACTAGAAGTGAAGACAACACGACTGTAGCTTCGGAGTTGAGAAGCTAATTAGCTAACTGTTTGTTAGCATGGCGGAACAAACTTGTTTGTCGGCTCTATTTCCTGTCTGTAACAAAATAAGAGCAGAGGGCGGAGCTTCCTTCATACACTGACGGGAGCCAGCCAATCAGACGGAAATTCATGAGAAGGACCCGGAAAAGCCTGCCGTTGGACCACAAGCCTCTCTTCTAGTATACAAATACAGCTGGATACAAAGATACCAGAAGGTTTTTTTTTAAACAGAAACGATGCAGAATGCATTCAATAATAATGGAGAACACAGAAATATTAATGAAATGACCATGGAAGTACAACTTTAAAGCATATCTTACCAATCTTGCACCTCAGAAAGCACAGCAAAATTATTTGAATACCACCAGTCCCGCCTCACTGCAAAGACCCCCCCCCCCCATTCCCTCAGCCAATCCTGGGCGTTGGTATCACTGCAAGGAATTGGTTGGAGTTGTCATTGTAAATTTAGAAATTGGAATGATATTTCATTTTGATTAATGGTGGATCTGTCTTGTATTTCAGAGTTCCATTACCTCATTCATAGCATTTTACCTTATAAAAGAAATAGTGTAACAATGTAACATAGGTAAGGGTTGCTTTAAGGCCCGTTAAATGCTTACTTAGGTGCGTAAATGGCGATGTTCGTTTAATGCTTGGCCATGCATCGCTGCCTTCATACTTCCATGGATCTTCTGCGTTCCCATGGTTGATAAATCAGTCTGTCCACAAAGACAAAATAAGACTCTGTCAGATATCTGTTTTGTCTGGTATAAATGACAAACATGAAGCATCTGATCATAATAACATTAAACAACTGCAGTTTGCAGCATTTTAGCAATGCATTGTCATGGGGGGGGGGGGGGGCCCCCGCTTTTGAGCACATAGCCTGATAAGCAAACTTAGACCAGCTGGCACCAAAAATATGCTTGGAAAGCGTTCATCACCATTAGTAAAAAAAAGGATTAACATGTTTGTTTTTTTTCAAATCTTCCAGTCCTTAAAGGAGTGATGACATAGCAGTAAAAACTTGCTCATGTAGTTGACATTGCTGCATATGTCAAATCTCCAAAGAAAAAAACAGCTGGGCATTGTTTTGAAATGCCAGACCTCACTTCCTCAGTAAAACAGTTGGGTGCGGTAATGATATGCAGCTTTACCCGGAGACCAAGTTGACTTCATTTTGATTGGCTACACCTTATTTGGCTAAAACCTTTTTAGAGAACCCAAGTCAAGCTGCCCTAGCGGTCTAAATTTGCTAAAGGCTATCTGTTAGCAACATGCATTTCAGAGAGTGAGCTATGTTTATCAGACAAGACAGCATTTAGAAAATAAACTTACAGGTAATGACAAGGTTGTGGTCGCCTCCCTCAGTGTTGCCGCAGAAGTTTTCTTTTAAATCCATTTGTTTGAAAACCCAGACCTGAATACTTAGCAGTTACTCAGCTCCACTCACGCAGTTGAATCAGCGAGGGAGGGGGAGAGCGAAAGAAGGTGGAAGGAGAGAGGAGGGGGGAGGCTGTTTGCTTAATACTGTGCTCTTATTGGAGCAAATGAACTATGTAGAATGCTAAAACTACGTAGAATGATGAGCTGCTGTCTGATTCAACTGTTTGAACAGAGAGACAAAGCTGACAGACCATAAACAGGAACTTTGATTCTCACTCTGGACATTCACATGGCCTCATCAGTGCACAACAGATCATATTGTACCCCCAAAACCCCAGAAAAGTGAAATTTGATGTCATGGCACCTTTCAGGTTATCATCTTTTATGGCAGCAACCCACTTAGCTCGTTGTTCAGGGTGAGCAGGAAGCCTGGAAAATTAAATCCCATCCTGGAATATCAATCCAGGATGGGACATAGAACGAATGTAATATTATTAGGGGTGCACCGATTGCAGTTTTCTGGCCGATCACCAATCACCGATCTTTAAAAAGATCTGACCCCCCGATACCGATTTTTGCCGATACCAATTTTTCTTGAAAAACTGACAGCAAACATCTTCATTGTACCAATTTTGTTTTATTAACAAACAATACCTGTAGTACAATGCAAACTAGTTTTGACTGCACAACCTACTGTTCTTAAATATAAATGAAAAGTTACGCATTGCTGCCCAAACTACAAAAATATAATTTCCATTCCTTCAGTCTCATTTTTCACATTATTAAACACAAAAACTAGCTCAACTGGTTGCATTTCAAACTGGCTTTGAGCCTCTTACTAAAAATAAAGTTCACAACAACATTTAGCTTATTTTGCAATGCATATAATAAGGTATAAGTAATAAATAAAATAATCTACAAGACAAACTAACAAAACTTAAACCACCAAAAGTGACTTTAGCGGAAGTAAATATGATCGGTAGATAAGATCGGTTTTACATTTGTTGATCGGCCGATCCCCGATCCCCCAAAATTAAGGAAATTGGAGCCGATCAATCGGTGCACCCCTAAATATTATTTTTTATCGAGACAAATGCTAGCTGTAGGAGCCGAGCCCATAGCAGTAAACCTGCTGTGTTGATCTTTTTGCAGATGAAGTGAGAGTCACGTCATCACTGATGACGCGTGAGAAGGATCTCTAACTGAAGGAACACGACCAAAAGCGGACAATAATTCAGACTGCCCCCAGGTGGCAGCAAACTGCAACAACGCGTTGAGAGACTTGTCTTGAGTGGTTAGAGAATTGTGTTTTAACCCTGAGAAATGCAGTCCCACAACTGTTCATGATCATCAACTTTGAACAAGCAAGAAGCCCGACGTTGTAGGCTGGAGGAGTTCGACTGGAATTTTGGAAATTCACCCAACCATCATTCAGGAGATCAGAATTGTACCATTTGCTTAATGCAGCCTGCTTTTTATGTTATAGGAACTTATTGAAATGAAAGAAACATGAACGAACTCTAAAGCAGAATATGCAACTTAAAAAAATGCCTAGGTCATTTAAAAGAAAAGCAAGCTTAATTTGCATCTATGAAAATAGTCAAAAGAATTTCATGGTTTGCATTGTGATTCAACACAATACAATATTTGAGTGCTTTTGATAGAGTTGTGGCCTTCAGAAGAATGATTCCAACAATTTCATTTCAGACCAGAGCCTTGGTGGTTAAGTACTTGACCATTCAAACCAGTTTCCTTCGTCTCTCCTCTCATTGCGAGTCCTCAGATGTTGGCAAAGTAACTTTACCTATCACTTTATTTCTGTATAATGTTTGAATTGATGATTTGGGGGTATGCAGCGATTCTGAAATGACAGACAGATATTCCTGGCTCTGTGTCACTTATGGAGACGATCCTCGCTCTCAGATTTGCTCTGAGCTGCTCAATGTTTCGTTGTGCTGTAAGCTGATCAGTCCAATGAGTGCTCTCCAAAAAAAACCCATTTAGGCAAAGAGACACCAGCTGCAGCCAATCATGATTTCTGATGAGAAGTGAAGGGGCCTTCCCAGGTTAAAATAACATTTTGGAAATTCATAGATTCACTTATTCAATAAACTAAGTCCATACACAAATTTGAGCTGAGCATTAGAATCTCAGTCTCAATTGTTTTCTTAAAGATACATGTTGGATAATTATTCTGCCCCAGAATGGAGTTCAAACTTATTTTAAACCCTTTCAAAATCTAGTGTTGCCTTGCAGTCCGTGGCCATATTGAGTGTTTGTGAACTCACCTACAGAGGCGCCAACAGGCAGATGCTTGGGGCCTTGTGCCAGAAGGGGACCTCGAAGGGCCAACCAGCTTTAAATCCAGACAGAGCAATGGCAGTGTGGAGTTTGCAATGAGAGTGGACGACCAGCACAGATCAGTACAGAACTCCCTCAAGGGCCCCACCCCTTGTTTTTCCTGTGTGTCGTCTTATGTAAACATACAGGTGAAAATAGGTTTATGAAAATGCAGTTTTCTATCAGGCAGTGACAAAAGAAAGAAAACATGGGAAGAGTAAGGGTGCATTTACACCACATAGTCCAAACAAGGCAGGGACTTGTTGCCTGAGCTGCCACTTTCCAAGCATGTCACCTATATTACATAGGCTTAATGTTGATGTTTTTTGTTTTTTCTAACTAAGCTGCCATAGAACATTTTGAAGGTGGAAAAGAGAGGGGGGTGGGAAGGGGAAAGATCAAGAAAAATAATTTTTTATACAAATAAGATAATAATAAAATATATAATAAAAAAAAATTTTTTTTTATGACAATAAAAAATCCTTGCTGCTATAAGAGGGGGGAAAAGAAAATAGAGGAGGGGTGGTATTAAAAAAATAATTATCTCCAAAAAAGAAGGAGGTAAGAGGAGGAAATAACATAAAATAGCGTCGGAGGAAAAAGGACAGAACAAAAACAAATAATGATAAAAATCTTAATTCTAAAACAAATCTGAAAGCTTTCAAGTTAAACAGGAGAACAGAAGAAAAATGGATATTTTTTTCAATGTCATGACAATAAATAAATAGCACCATTGTGTAATAACTTTGTTTCTGGACAATGGATGAGAGAAACTTAAATTTAAAGTATAAAATAATCAGACTTTATGAATAAGGATAAAGTGGGTTTACATGCTGGAAACCAGCTTCCCTCTGTGAGATGATGCCAAACTCAGATTTTTTTTATTTTATGACATGAGTAGTTCATGTGTTATCTTTCTGATTGTATCGTGCATTAGAAATATATGCACATGCATGTGACTCACAAAGTTGCTACAGACCTCAAAGAAAGGCTCCCCTGAAAGCCACATTGTGATCAGAACTTTGATCAATATATTAATTAGAATGTCTGTTCAACTAAAATCTAAGCTTATTCATCAGCCATCACATTTCCTTCCTCCAGACAGCACACTGATGTGCTCCTGCTGCTCCGCCTCTGCCCCCCGTCGCTCTGCGTGCTATCCACGTGCAAAGCAGATGACATCATCACCGCTGCTGCGCTGCAGCATCAGTTCAGGAATGTTGACGTTGTTTATGTTAAATCATTTCATTCTCTGCTTTCTGAAGGTGGTGATGATGATACAGCCACGGCAGTCGCCAGTCAGTGAAGGGGAAATGCGGCTTTTCCTGGGTCGGTTTCCTCCGCTGTCCATGCGGTGGTGCGCGCTTCTTCACACGCTGGTGTTGTTGTTAGAGAGGGGGCAGGACTTGGAGACAGAGCATGCCCGGGTCTGCTTTTGTGATTGGTTGGAAGGGAGCAATGACTGTAGTTTCTAGCTACATGATAGGCTAGAATGAAAAAAGAAGGGAGACTTTTTTTTCCTATCGAATTTCCTATCGAGGCTCTTTTTTAAAAATCTATCTAACGTATATCGTTATTGAATTATCGCCCAGCCCTAGTTGCAACTTTAAGAATTTAAACACCCACAACATAACTTTTCAACCTTGAAAATATGAGTTTCTGACTTGTCTTGATGACACACCAACGTTCATTGTGCGCGTTTCTCGATCCATCGTTGTCCAGGGTATTCCTGAGGCTGAGAAATTGCACTTTGTATCTTTTCCCATCTGCGATGCAGCCGTGACATTGCAGCCAACTATTGGTTGTGCAACGTGTCACGTGGTAGCAAATGGACATGAATCAGATATACAGCGGGTGTTTTGTCGGATTTGGCAAAGAAGTGCAAGGAAACATTACCGGAGGAAGAGAGGAAAAGAAGAAGAGAGAAAGGGACAGAAAAACAGAGAAGATAAGACTGTCTTTTACTGGCTGGAGTGAATCACAGTACAGATATGATGCAAGATGGATACTAGTTTAATCCTTGATAGGTGGCACGTCACTGAGAAAATTGCTAAATGTTACGTTGTGGGTCTGTAATGTTGTGACAAGAGTGCCTCTAATTCGGCCAAGAGTGGTTATTTTCCGCTACTGTTCTTTTTTTTCGCCGTTTTCTTGAGATAGCAAGTTAATTTTATTGTTTACTCGGGATAACAAGAATCGTTTTCTCCTCTCGAGAAAATGGAGCTTGTTTTCTCAAGATAACGAAATAATAAAGGTGGGCTCAAAAGTTTGTGTTTACCGTGTTACAGCTGAGTTATTGATCAAAATAGGATGGCAGCCGTGAGGGCTGAAGTTATGGAATGAGAAGCATTCTGTGGAAGAGTGATTGGTAAACACATCACTATTTCAATTCAACGCGATAGCCCAGTTGGAGCCATCCAGAGTGGAGGATGCTGGACCGGACTGGATCGGGGCCGGGACAAAAATGAGAGCACACCTAAAACAGGACGATGGAGGCAGGAGTGTGGTGTCATAGCATGGGGTGAATGCCAGAAGCCGACCATGAGGGATGGATGGAGGAGCGGAGGAATGCCGGAGCGGTGAGGTGGCATGGAGAGGAGGAGGCTTTGGCAGAAAACAACAGCTGCGTCTGGGGCGCTGTGCGCCGGGGCTTGAGGGGCGGGGCGGGGGCCTGGCAGGCCAAAGGGAAAGAAGGGAAGGAACAGGGGGAGGAGGGGAGATGCTTCCCTCCTCCAACCTTAGAAATGTGTGTCTGGGGCGCTGTGGCCCGGGCCTGATGGGCGGGGCTGGGGCCCTGGAGGCCAAAAGGGAAAGAAGGGAGGAAGGGGGGGGGGGGGGGAGGTGCCCCCCTCCTCCATCCTCAAAATTGTTTCAAAAATGGGAAAAAAAGGGCTAATTTTTAGGAATTTTTTCGGGGGATTTTAGTATCTTTTTTTCTATAGAGGGGATGTAAGTAGGGGGGGGCGCCTCCTTCTTCTTATTCTGGTGCGGTGGGGAAGGGGGGGGGAGGACGACAGCAGCAGGTGAAAGGGTAATCACCAGCCGCTATGAGAAGAGGTGGTCCGTCAGTAGTAGTGACAGCATATATCTATTGGTGTGTTGTGGTGGTGGTGTTGTTTTTTTTCCCCAATAATTATTTTTTATCGTTTGGGGTGCTTTGTAAAAAAAAAAATTGGGGTGTTACCAAAAGGCGTGTGCCCGGTGCCGTGGAACCAGCATAGTGGGGAGGCGGGTTTTTCTCCTCCGGCGGGTGGATAATTTAAAGAAGTAATTCCTATAAGGGGGAAGAAAACGGTGGTGTGGGGGGTGAGTTTGTGTGTTTTCCTACTTCATGCTTCTCCGAAAAAAAAAAGATGGCGATACGGCATGGCAGCCTCCACCGAACCGGCCAGTGGAAGTATAAATGAATGATAGGAAAGGTAAAATTAGAAGGAGGAGGAGAGTTTGTGATGGGGGTGGGGATGATTATGACACATTTGAGCCAAATAATCAGTTTTTGTGAATAAATCACAGGTGAACTTACACATTATCCCTTTAAGCCACTTGGTTTAATAAAGCATTTGAAACTCTGTGTTCTGGTAATGGTCTTTCCCCCTGCAGCCTTGCAGATCTAAAAAACCATCGCCACATACCCTGAACTCATTGGTTCGCTGCGTGACACCTGTCTTGCCAGCAGCAGTTAGACTGGAAACCAGCACTGCTCCCATGCAGTCACAAGCACACTTAAAGGTGTCATAACCTGCTGTTTTACATACACAATCCTTCTTAAATTATCTTCAAATGAATTTCTAATTATAGTTGGGTGGGAGGAAAATTTACTGAGTTCATTTTGACCTCTTTTTATCCTTTTGTTTGTCGTGAGAATACGCACAAGAATTAGACCTGTCTGTAAATGCGTTCACGAGGCAAGTGTCAAAGTCAAAACAAAGTTTTATGAGGACAGCCCAAGTGAAGGAAATTATGTCCCAACAGAGAAAAACGTAATAAAAATGTAACGATACGGTTGATAGAGAGAATCCGCGGAGTAAAAGGGCTGGACTCGTGAAATTACTCAAACAGCAACAACTGTGTTAGCTTTTGTAGCTACATTAGCAGCTTGTCGCCATTCGTCTACCATCGTTTACTGGTCTCTTACACAAAAGATAATAAGTTACACAAGCAGCAACACTTACAACTGCACATCCTCACTCCATAAATATGATCCACTGGTCCTTGGTCAATTAGTCCACTGTCACGGCACTGAAAACTGCTGAAACGGCAATCCGAGCAGATTCCTAAATTTTTATTTTTTTATCTTATAGTTTGTTAGATTTTATTATATGCACCATGGGTTTGAGAGGACTGTAATTTAATCTATTTTGTGGCTAACATGTGACTTTGAATTTCAGCCGAAGCAGACTTTTTTCCCCCTCGTCGGCATCATCCTCTCTGACAAAGCTGGTCATTAAACGCTACTCTGCGGCAGATAATCAGCTGATTTCAGGTGGTGCTAAAGAGGCTAGCTTAGCAGCTAGCAGCCTCTGTGGATCATGTCATCCCCGGAGGAAAATCCAAATTTCGTACTGTGGAGAGCGCACTCTTGTGGATGATTCTAGTGTGAAGAGAAAGCCCGCACGCAAAGACGAAGCCACTTTCACTCTCCGGAGTTTCTGGCACGTTTTGACTGAGGTCCTATTCCAATGTTTTAAAATGAAAAAATGGGATTTCTGGGTGATGACTCCTTTAAAAAAAATCCCAATTTAACTTATTAATGCAGGCTGCATTTTTCTTTTACTCGTTTATGTTAAAAGTCATACTTCCAACTTGCTAATTTTTTGTGGTTAAATGTGATCCATTACTGTTGTTAGCTGCTGCTAATACCAGCTTGTTAGCTTTTATTTTTAATTACAATACTAAGGTACTTACATGAGCAAAACATTAGACTTGGTGGAGGATGATCACTCTGAAAACTTTGGTCTTTTGTGAGCTTAATTACTCAAATTAGAAATGAATTTACATGTAAATTTTTCCAGAGGTAGCTCATGCTCTAACTCTGCAGCGATGTTTGAAGGCATGAAGAACAGCTCCTGTTCTGCTTTTATTTACGACCACAAAACAGTGAATCTGTGGTTGAACTAAAGGTCTGTATAATATGATATTTGCGTTATGAGAAGTTATTTGCACATTTAAGCGACAATGTTGAATTTACAACTATCTTTATTGCCAGCTCGACAGCATCCATACCCTTTAGCCTTGGCTGGAAAGTTTCCTGTAACTTTCTGCACAGATGTCTTGTGTGTAAGAAAACAGTAAAACTCACCATCCACCAGCAGATTCTTTGTCTTCCAGTCCCTTCTGCTAATTTACAAGCTTCTTAAACGGATACTCGCCGGCCATTTATATGGAAGTAGTCTCATGAATGTGTAAGGTGGGAATTAACCTTAGTCTGTGTGTATGGGTAAATATTATTGTCTCTTAGTTCATAAAGTGTTTAGATGTGTGTATGATGATGGGAGTTTTTTAATGCAGGGAACTGGATAAGTACAAAGCGCACGCATTTCTTGTTTGTTTGTCAAAGGGAAAGGGGTGTAAAGATATCAAGACAAATGTCTGACACTGACTCATCCTCTGTCATTCAAGAATCTTTTTCCACTGTCACCAGTCCACAAAGCTGCCAGTCACACATACAGTAGAGTGGCCACATGAACAAAGGTAAACAAGAGATCCACAGTCCAAACTTCGAGTTTTTAGACAGGAACACACATCTGCTGCAGGCTGTATCTCATTCATGACGGTTTCTTCATTTACTGTGGTTTTTGTAAGGTAAAGACATTAAAGCATTACCCGCTTTTTTTTTTTTTTTTTTTTTTTTAAACAAACTTGAACCCTGGAGTGCCTTCACCATCTGGAAGCAGTAGAAGGCTTGTCTAAAAGATAAAAATGATATGAATCGCTGCTGGCAACACAAATGTCCAGTCTGGGATCAATTACATAGACGGGATTCAGAGAAAGGGAAGGGAGCACAGATTCTATATCATGCTTGGGTCCAGCTTGAGCCCACAAACACCAACACACACTTTAAAAAAAAAGCAAACTGCTGCGCGACCTGCAGCTTGTGCACACAGTTCCCAGTGTCTGGTTATGGATTGGCTGCGACCGCATGCTGCCACATTCCCACCCCGCTCGCACACTGCATTTAACAAGCGACTGATGGCAGTTCCAGATGAGGCTGCTCTCAGCCAGCTGCTCTGTCATGTGGGCTGGGGAAGGGATTTCTGCTAGGATCAATAGAATAAACTGGTTGTGTCTTTTACAGCTCCGTGTAGTTTAAAACTGCCACACAACTTCATACAAACATGAGAATGACTCAGTTTTAAAAATGATTCTCTAGTTCATTGTGCACATTTTCTAACATTTCTGCAGATTACTTCAGCACCTCACATCTGCCTCGCAGTCTCTACGAAATGCATTATGGGATGCTGAAGACAAAGGGGAGGAGGGTCTTAATGGAATGAATATGAATAACACAAAGTAAAAACAGACAGGCCAACCAGGAGGGGAGAATTGGAGAAAGACAAAAGGATTTAATAGGATCCAGACTGCTTTGAGCTTTCTCTGTTTCAAAAGAAGACGTTGCAGTATGTTCATGTAGGCTCACCGTGATCCCGAGGAGACCTGAGCAGGCCGGGCCAGGCATTCACAGCTTTACAAAAGGTCACAGCAACACCTCCAGTCCCCATAACCTTTTTTAGGGTCAAGCATCAATTCACAAATAGAGCAGGACCTCACCTCATGTGGCCCCATTAAACTTCATAGTCACTGCCTGCTCTGTGTCTGCCATTACCCCCACCCAAGTAAGTACACACACTTACAACTGGCTGGCTAATAACTTGTGTGTGTGTATATACAGTCGTCCTCAAAATTATTCATACCGTCCTATTAATGAAGGAAAAAATCAGCTGTCAGTGACTGAAATTGAAAATGGCCAAAGTAATAATAAATATAAGTTCTATGAAAATCACGACATTGATTTTGAATTTTGGTTCATCAGAAATATGTATTAGAAAAAACAAACAAACACACACACAAAAAAAAAAAAACGTAAATAAGCATGATGGGGCTCCAAAACTAAAATTTTCTTGAGAAACACTTTGAGGCAATCACTGCAATTAGGTGTTTTCTGTAATGCTCTAAAAGACTTCGGCACCTGTTGACAGGTATCAAGGTGCTCTAATTTGTCTGGGTGGGTTTTGTTTGTTTGTTTTTGTTTTTTTTTAATTATTATTATTTTCAACCACAATTCCAAAACAATATTTTATTTTACAAAATTATAAATTTGTCATTTTTTATGTATTATTCGTTTCTTTAGTTAGCTGTTATTTGAATTACTATTGGGAATTTATCCTTTTCTTTAATTGGATGGTATGAATAATTTTGAGCACAACTGTAATAATACCCATACTGTAAGTTCTCCATTAAAGTCTGAATACCTGCTACATTGTAAAAAGGTTAATTTGTCCAATAATTCTTGTTTTTTGTGCAAAATGAGCATGTATTTACAGTAAAAACAATATTATACTGACTTAAGACTCACATAATGTAGCACATTTCAAATATTCAAAGAGATGAATGAGCCTACTTTTCATAGACGTTAGTATTAGTTTATTAAAAAGAAAAGAAAGCTTGCTGTATTCATCCTTCCTTGTTTTTCATTTTTGCTTTGTGCCTGTTTTTACTGAATGCAGGCCAGTCTGTGTGAGGAGGGAACCTGGATAAGATGGTGAGGTTATTAAAATTCATTAGAGTAGCTTTACTGCCATCTACTGTCAGATTTTATCTCCCACCGTAAAAACTCAGCAGGTCACGACTTGACCAGTGAGTTCTAAAGTCTGACAAAGATAAACAGGAATGGGTGGGGGGTTATTTTAACAAATCTAAATAAATACATATGTAACTTAGCATAAATTAAAAACTGGACATTTTATACCTGAAACGTTTCAGTAGTACTTTGAGGAAACTGGCCCGTTCAGGTTTTTGTCTTTTCTGCTGACTGTGAGCTATTTTACCTCAGTTCTACCAGAATATCGACATCCTTACCAGAGGGAGAAACTCCCTGGACAATCCTGGCTTAATGGGCATTTAGTGCACCTCCATGTTTGAGGCCATGGTCCTCAATCAGAAACAGGTAAATTACCCATAACAGGTTAGAGGTGAGGTACTACCTCCAGAGGAGATATTTAAAAATCTCTGGGTCTTTTCAGCAGGAATAAACTTATAGAGGAAGTCTGGATAAGCATGCACATGTAATGTGGGGTTTGGTAAAGCAGAGTTGCTCTTGTGCAGCAGATAGATGGATTAATATAGAATGGATATTAGCTTCCCACTGAGCCAAAGACGTCTATTGGACGTCCAGTCCAAGTTTAGGATGAAATTCACCACACCTAGATACACACAGATCACACAGCCTGCATTTGATGGTTTGCTGTATGGAGGAAAAAAAAAAAGCATTACATCCTGGCACTGATATTGGTGCATGAGTGGCGTGACCTCACTGTGGCCCCCTAGAACAAGTACGATTTAAAAGTGCAAGCAAGATGGATCGCGTCTCTCCTCTTGCTGCAGGACAGGTGATGTGCCAAAATGTGATCGTCTGCCAGAAACTGATTAAAGGGACTAGAGGCAAGATTAAGAAATGAAACTTGCGACTGCCTCTTCAGCTAACTGCAGCCATGAGCCAAGCCGTCACAGGAGCGTGCACAAACTGAAGCTATAATGTTGTTTACTAACCTTTTTCTTTGTAGTTACACTTTTTCGTGTCTTTCAGTTGATCTGGATCGTTTGCTGACAGCAGAAGAATCCATAACTATCGCTTATAGTGTTTGAATTTACCGCGACCGTCTTCTTCCTGTATCAAAACTGCAGATTTGACGCAGGGCAGCGCGGGAAATTCGGACACCGAATTGCAGCGCATTTTGCAGCACACAGCCTTTTCAACGCAACGGAGAGAGACGTGGGTGGAAACGCTCTTTTTGGGATTTAGCGCTTCATCACCCGTTAGTATTAAAAAAATGGACATACATGTTTGTTTGTTTTTTTAAAATTCCTGCCTCTAGTCCCTTTAAACAGCTGCGGGATCGCGTGCAGCCTTTTAATGCCGTGTCGCCCAGTTCCCCTCGGTGTCCCCGGTCTGCTCTGCGTCTTTCAAACATCAAACCAACGTAACTCGCAATTTCACGTGACATTATAGTCATGCTGACAAGAAACTGTGTTTTTGTGACACATTAGTGTTTTAACCAATTGCAGGCGACGAGATGAGTTGAAACAATTTTCAGAGATGTTGCTGTCCACCGAGCATTTCTTGGTTTTTTAGCCGTCTAAGCTTAGACTAGCTTAGAATAAACCTAAACTACTATACATTGATACAGATGCGGGTATGAAAAAGTTCTACTTTTTGTTGCCAGACGGGGTGCAGTGATAGTGCACTATTACTGCACTACCACTGGCTGAACGATTTGTCCCGCAAATACATCATCACGCACGGTGTCCAAACCTGGCGTGTGGAAACGTCCTTGTTCCGGGCGTTCATTTATGCTCTCAAATGGTTTCCCCTGGTAACACAGACGTTTCACGATTGAAATAGCAGACGAGTTGCTGGTAAGTGGCTGGCAGTCGGCAGAAAGGGGAACTTTTTCATGCCTGCATCTGTAAGTGACTGGCAAAATGTGTTAATCCAACATTTAGCCATCATTAATATAGCCTACAGTTTTAATAATGGATTAAATTGTTATGTCTAGATTTGCGCTAAAACATGGACCGATTATAGTCATGTGAATTTCGGTCTAAACTTAGTCGACACGTCTAATAGACGTCGTTTGCTCCGTGGGATGCGTTACTGTTCTGGCTACGTGTTGCCTTTTGACGTCAAATTAATATGATTCATGTATGAAGTCATAAGTTAAATGTCATTTCAACTGATGTTTGTTACTTTGAGTCATTTTAAAGTGTATTAAAGACACACAATGGAACTTTTAGCAGTTTTCTCAATGACCCGCCCCCTATCGGCGACTAAACTAGCAACCATCTTGTATCATACCTGCACCCTGATTCACTCCAGCCAGTAAAAGACAGTCTTATCTTGACTCTTGTTCTGTCCCTTCCTCTCTTCCTTTTCCTCTCTTCCTCCTGTAATGTTTCCTTACCGAATCCGACATAAACGGCGTTCAAAACACTTGCGGGGTTGATACCTGGTTTACATCCGGTTGCTAGTGAGTGACGCGGTGCTGCGGCCAATAGTTGGCTGCAACGTCACAGTCGCGTCCCGGATGGGAATCTTACATAGTACTGTTTCTGAGCCCCGGGACGCCTCTGGGCAGTGACGGCTCGAAAATGCGCAAAATGAATGTTGGTGTGCCATCAAAACGAGTCAGAAACGCAGATTTTTAAGGTCTAAAAGTTACGTTGTGTGTCTTTAAGGTCAAATAGGTGTCAGAATAGTGGCATTTGTTTGCCATAAACTGAAATGCCTCCGTAATTGTCTATTACAACAAAAAAAAAAAAAAAAAAAAACCTTTTAAATGGTTACAGTTTATTTAGGAAAATCATAGCCTGTAGAGATTTCGGGTAAACTAATCCCTTTCATCCCCTCCCACAGCTTTCTAAGGTGGAAGTAAGCATTCAAATGATATATGTTATCTTGCTTAAAACTGATTCATGGCAACTGAACAGCTCTAATTCTGCAGTCCCATATAATTTACAGTGTTTGGAAGGCCCAAATTAGTCTGTAACCTACTGTAAACAGTATGTTTCTCTCAAGTTATTTGAAACTCTTCAGTGGCAAGTCAGAAGCCTTAATCAGTTTTTTACATATTGCCCAAACCCATACTCATAGGGTCTGGACGGTGACCTGGATGTTTTGGCTGGGGGGGGGCTCACGTGGACCCTTCGCTTGGGGCCTCACTTTGGGTAGGGGCATTGCTGCCCGAATCTAGACATTAGAATTTAATCTATTAATGTTAAATATTAAATTAAGAATAACTCTAAGATATATAAATGATGGCCAAATGTTGGATTAAACATTTTAACAACCATTGATCAGTGTACAGTGTAGCTTAGATTTAGTGTAAGTTAGTCTAAGCTTAGACAGCTAAAAAAACATTCCTTGTTAGACCAGTGGTAGACCGATTTTAGCTTCGACATCTAAGAACCATTAGATGTCTATTAGACATCTTTTAGACCAAAAAATGCTCGTTGGGTTCTACATTGGCCAGTTAGCTGGATCGGATATTGGATGAATTCAGCACTCCGATCCAGTCATTTTTTTTTGTATTGATATCATACACAGCAATACAGTTACCATGGTCTTGTGACTTCAATTCAGTTTACAAGGCTGGTTGCATCACCATGCAGAGCCCTAGAAGTGTTATGTATTTCTTTTTGCTGCCATAGTACAGTTTATTTGTTAATAAATAATATTAAGTATATTTCTGTGTTTATTTGTTACCTTTTTTTTTAAAAAAAAAAAAAAAAAAACAAGTTTAAATGTTTATTTCAAGCCTGATACCTTCACTCACATGGCTAGGAATGGAGTTCATTCATTCAACAGTAGTATTGGATCGGAATCCGGTATCGGCCAATACACTCAGCCCAGGTATCGCATCGGATGAGATTGAGAAAGACTGGATCGATGCATCTCTAGTAGAAATAGAGTCCTCTTGAGGATAATTTAAGTTTCAGCACTTATAGCACCAAATGTAAAAAGTCATCATATAACCATCAGAGATTAAAAGCTGGTTAAAACTAGCGTGCAAGAAGATGAAATGTATATGAAATATACAAACATGGTAGCAGCAGTTAACAGAAACAAAGGCCAACAATGGTTGGAATCTGGTCAGGACGCCATGTACAGATGCAGGCATGAAAAAGTTCCCCTTTCTGCCGACTGCCAGCCACTTACCAGCGACTTGTCTGCTAATTCAATCGCACAGAGAAACACCTGTGTGCCCAGGGGAAACGATTTCAGAGCATACATGAATGCCCGGAACAAGGACCTTTCCACACGCCAAGTTTGGAAACCGTGCGTGATGACGTATTCGCAGGACAAATTGTTCAGCCAGCGATAGTGCAGTAATAGTGCACTATTACTGCACCACTTCTGGCAGAAAAAGGAGGAACTTTTTTATGCCCGCATCTGTAGACATCTCTTAAGAAGATTATGCAGAACGAATCATACCAGGAAGAGGCCTTGGGGTAGCTGGCGTGGAGACAAAGAAAAGGGAGTGGCTGTAAAAGGAGGGATGGGCAAAATTTCTTTAATTATTGAAGAAAGGGTAAATTCTCACAAACACACTTCCATTTCACTGTTGCAACACTTTTTACTGCTATACTGATTTTGACAAAACAGCAAGACAGGGTGTGGAAATTGCTATGGTCTGATACGTTGCCCTTTTTTGTTAAATGTTTGCTCTGTTGCACTCTTGTACATGTAGCTGTGTTTTGTGTGATGATTCACTCATTGGTGCACAGCTTGTTGTGCAGCATCAAACATCATTGGGCTGCAGATGAAAACGGACATGAAAACATCATAAAGCATCAGCTTGTTCCTTTTACACACATGCAGACTCATTTGGATTTACTGGGAGAAGTAGCTCTTTATGGCACTTTTTGTTAAAAAAACAAAAAAAAAAACAAAACCACATCAGAGCTCGTTAAGCTGAGTGTTGAGTACACGTTGTTCTCTGATGCACTCTGTGTCCACTCTGAAAGCGATGGTAGAGATAACAGGTGAGGGATTAACTTCCTACATCACTACCCACAATGGAAACCATGGAAACCATTTGTTTCTTGGTAACATATATCAGATTTATCTGAGTCAAATGAAGTCATCTATACCAACATCAACTGAAACAAGAATGCTGGGCGACAGAAAAGCACACACAGGTGAGAGGGGAAATAATGAGGCTCGAAAAACATTTCTTTTCATGTCTTGAACTGAAGTAGAAGGTTTGCAAGTGGAATACCAGACATTCGAAGTGGAGTACCACCATCAGCAACGTTCTCAAATGATACTTTAGAGGCTACATAGCCATCATAAACCTAATAAAGTGAAATAATTATCCTGGCAGGCACAAGTTGCTTAGGTTTATTAGTAATTCACCCACTCAGACTGACCTCTGAGCTTTCCAAGCTGATGCCTTTTTGAATGAGTCATTTGTAAATAACTGCAGCCTGAAGAAATGCATAGTCCCTCCCAGCTGCAAGCTGCTTAGAGGCACACGTCATGCCAATTTAAATCGTTTTGTTATGATTACTGCCATAATTTTTTGCTTATAATCTCACATTTGCATTTAATGTTACAGAAATTTGCCCCAGAAACACATTACCCTGCTTATTTTTCTCTGTAGCTCCATCACGTTCCCTCAGGGTAAACCAATTTACATTCTTGTTTTGCTCTTCAGATCCATGCCAGTTTCCATGACAACATAGTTTCACTTTCTCATCCTCTCCGTCTCACTCTGCCCCCCCCCCCCCCCCCTTCACTCCTGTTCTCTTATTTCCCACTGTGTCTTTCTTCTGTTCTCTTGACCTTCCTCCAAATGTTTTGTTCTTTTTCTCTCTCTCCAAATACCAGGGTCCAAATCCTCCTCTCCTCTCATTTATTTACCTTATTGAGCTCATTTCTCCTCTTCTACTTAACAGCAGAGAATAATGGGCTGGATTTAAAAACATCTCTAGTGGGGATGGAATTCAGAGCATCTTTTAGCATTTTCATCATGATATACACACTCAGCAGCAGCAACATCCTCTGCCTGCAGGGTGTTTCATTCCCTCTTAGATATGTCTGGCTGGTTTGTTTGGCAGGATAAGCACCTGAAGCTTAAGATGACAGTCAACAGCATACTTGAGTGTCTGAACAGCACAGCGCTCAAAAAGAACAATAAGGAAAACAAGATGCCTCTGTCTTCTCACTTTAATTTAAAAGTTGAATATGGAATACGGACAGAACAGTGACATCACGTGTGTCTTGGTTGTAGTTGCAACGGCAGAAAAACAACTTCAGCCGCTGGGATGCCAGACTCGCTGCCGATACGCAAGTGACCAACAGTCTGCAGCATGTCCAACAAGTAACGCAGAGGAGTTTATAACTGACAGCTAACGTTGGCCATGTTAGCAAACAAGCTAGCTTACGATCCAGGAGAAAAGTCGCCATTTCCTTGTTTTGACTCTGTGGAAAACGTTTATGTGGGTCCATTTAGTGAAGTCTTCACCTAAATTTACTCCAGGTTTTGCTCTTTTCAGGTCACTCCTCCTCAGAAACAGATAATATCTCCAGGGCTCTGAAGCAGCTGCTTCACTCGTCATCTCCACGGTTTCCCTGTACCAGCCTATGACCAAAATATTGTTTCCACAAAGAGATCGTATTTGGCAACCTGCAATGGCAGCGTGTTTTGGCTTATAGACGTACTGTAAATAAAATGCCATTATCGAACCCGTAGAAATTTATTTTATAATTATTTTTAGGCTAAATATAATTTATCTGGGAAATGTTGTACGTTCATTCTGTACACCCCCAAACGACCTGTGGAGGTTTTTTTTTTTTTTTTTAAATATAGCTTTTAATAAAAATGTTACATATTCAACCTTTAATTATGTAGGTAATTATTCTTTCATCCTGAACCTAGTCTGAGTGTATTTTCATTCTGATTTGACATATCTGAATGCAGAATGAGTATTTATACCCATTTGGTGTAATTAAATATCGGAAGCCATAATTTCTCTCTAATTGAAAATGTCTGCTGCTAACAAGTGTCACTGTGTTTTCCTGCCTGGCTCCCAGTGCCAGGCTGTCTCATTTCACAAGTCACTGTTATTTCTGCATCACTGTTTTACTGTATTTCCTTTCTTAATTTGCAACTACAAACACTATTTCCAAGACAGATACAAGCCATTAGAGACTATTTTTCAGCCATTCTCCTATCCTCAGAAAATATAAACTGATCTTTAATTTGATGCCAGCAGCACAATTTAAAAAGTGGGAATAGATATTCATTGACCCACATCAGCCTGATGAGACTTTTAAAGCATACTAATTGTTGGAGTTTTGTAGTGGAACTTGATTTCAGCTATTCATTTGTTGTCTGATTCTTTTTTCATGGAGCATTTTTACGGCACTGGCATTGTCCTGCTGAAATAACCAATTGCCTCCTGGAAAATGTCTCCAAAATTCCAACATCCACCTCTGCATCAATGGTATAGTCATTTAAGTCGGCTATGGCATGAACACTGATCCACCTCCGTGCCATCACAGGGATGCTGGCTATTGTATCGTTGTCTGATAATGACAAGGGGAAAACTCCGCTGGAGAAAATGAAGCCCAGAGGTAACTTAAAAAAATTGTAGTTTTCTCTTCATCAGCTAGAAGCTGGCTCCAAAACAGAGCAAATCCCCGTAGACTCCCATGTTAAAAAGACCAACTTCACATCAGGAATAAACATGTTTACAGCCTGGTTCAAAACATAATTTTAGATTTAATAGGTCAAGTTAACCTTAATGTCAACTGTGAGGGTAGTGAATTTGTAATAACTCATCTCTTTAAATGTTATTTAATCTTGAAATTACACATAACTAGGCGCGTATCCTTTTGATTGACAGGCGGCAGACCAGATGCTGTTTTTAGCCTTGGAAGCTAATTGTTAGCTCCCTGCTTGCTCCCAGGACGGAGTTGCACAAACGACAGTTTTTAGCTGGTTAACAGCAAGTCTGAGCGTGTCTTATCTTTAAACCACCTATCTTCGCTCATTCCTGTTCACTTCGGATTAGCTCGCTTAGCGTTAGCTTGGCTGTCAATCATTTGCCCCGCAGCTCAGAGCAGCCTTGCCTTTGCCCATTTTAGTATTTTCTGGTAGTGATGACATATGACACGGCAATACGGTGACAGTGGGAAATGCCCAATTGGCTTCACTTTACCCTATTCAGACATGACTGGATACTATGTCTCTTTTTTTACAGTCTTTGTTCCCAGGAAGGCCTCAGCCTGTAGCAGAGTTACAGTACACAACGGCAGTTTTTAGCTTGTTAGCAACACGTGTCAGCGTGTTTTACCTTTAAACCACCTATCTTCGTTTGTTCCTGTTCACTTCAGATTGGTTTGGTTAGCATTTAGCTTGGCTGTCAATCATTTGCCCCAATGGCTCGGAGCAGCCCTGTCTTTGCCCAGTGTATTTTCCAAGAGTGATGACACACGCGACACCGCAAGATGGCAACGGTGGGAAACTCCCAACTGGCTTTACTTTCAGCTCTTCAGACGTGACCGGATTCCATGTCCATTTTGTTTTTTACAGTCTTTGGTAACGACCTAGATCAGAACTGTTGAACTTGGTCCTGCGAGTGTCGCAGTCCTGCAGCTTTTCCATGATTCCTTGCCCCAACACACCTGGCTCAAATAAAATAGATCCAACAGCTTATGAAAATCTGCATGTTTTTCGAGGGAAACTTTATACACCTGCAGGACTACCGCCCTTGTGGGACTGAGTTGAATCACCCTGACCTAACTGGTCTTTCTTATCTTTGACAGGTGTTAGTTTTATCCGAAAGCAGCTGCAGAGGATGGACTAATCTGACCACAGAAAGTGTTATTACTGTCTCTCAAGCCATCTGAGAAGGGCTCAGGTCCAGAGGACTCGTCGTATGCAGACTTGACATGGTGTCCTTGTGGAAAACAGTTTTCCCGGACTCAACGGTGAACTTGAAATTGAGTAAAAATGATTTTGCAAGGCATTGCTGAGCCCATGTTGCTTTTTTGATCTTGACTGATGTTTAAATCTGGGTTTTTGTTGGGGGCATCTGCAATTTCAGGGTTGTAATTGGTGTACTGGATGAACTGTACAGTATAAAGTCTGACTGACATCACTTTGCAAAGAAAAGTTGTACAAGTTGCTCTGATTGCTCAATACAGTAAATCTAAGTCATTTGGCATGCAGTAAGCAGTGTGCAAAGCAGAGGAAAACAAAATTTTCCTGTTCTTTCTTTCAACCATAACAACAGCTTGTTGACACTGGAAAAAAAACAATAAAAACATATCAAGCAGTTTTTAATAAATAGATAAACTGTATTTGAATAACATTTCTCAGTATTTAAAAAACACAGAAGCTTTAGTTAAATTAAAAATCGAGTTCAAAAAAAGTGTTTTTAACATACAATCATTTATTAAAAACTGTGCTGTGCGTCGTGGTATTCTAGACGCCGAGTTGTGCATTCAAATTGTTATAATGCACGGATCCAAGTTGTTTAATCCTTAAATAACACAGTATATTATTTAAACTGTGTTCAATTATTTATGGAGCATCACAGTCTAGTTTTATTTATTTTATGTTGTACTGGAGCTTCACAGATAGCGTCATTTAAAAAGAAACAGAAAAAAATTCTTGAAACCTTATCATAGTCGCTGCAGATTTTGCTGTTTAAACAACAGGCACATGTCAGCAGTTTAAATTTTGTCCTAACACTGCCTCCTTTGTCCCTGTCTTTTGGTCCACCTGGAACTGGCTAAAGTTTCTGCTCAATTTTAACATGGTAAAGTGATTGTAAGTACTTGTGGATGTGTTCTCTTGTGCTTTGCAACATCTATCTGCTGGGAATCACTTGGGTATTTCTCTGATTTACATATTTGTTCTATGACTCAAGTTGCACAGCTCACACTACCTGAAGCTGCTCAAAAAGATCTGCTGGCAGATTTAGGAGAGGCAGAGATGGAGTTTAGTATTCACAAATAGCCACAGAAAATTTAGGCTCTGAATTTCTGTTAGCCTGATAAAGGCGTCAAAATATATAACATTTAACAATCATGTTTAAAAACTAAACATGATTGCACTGAGAAATATCTTCTTGAAACATGAACAAATTTAGGGTCAATGTAGTGAGCCACTACCCAACCTCGCTTGAAAAGACTACTGAGTCTTTAGTGGACGCTCCTTTTATACCCAATACTGGCACCCTCACCTGTTTGTTAACCTGTTGATAAGTCCTTCACACTATGTTACTGTTTATTGTGTAAGCACTTGTTTTCATCTCTTTCACTGTTTTCTTTCATAAAACGCAGTTGCTACAGTCCTCAAACTTTAAACTCGCTTAAATTTTCAACACAAAATCAATATGATTTGAAGAGACACTGACAATTATTTATTGGGACTGGTTTATTAAGTACAGGCTAAAATAAATAAACAAATGAAACTTTTAGGGTTTTATTGCATTTTTTATGAAAACACTCCCACTTTTCCAAAAAATTACCTTAACAATTTTCCTTCATGTCATTTGAGCACAAAGTTTTTTTTTTGTTTTTTTTTGCATTACCAGAGGTTAGAGTTAACCAACATGTGACCTGGACAAGAAAACTGCATAATTTACTCTTCTTTATAGTTTATTTTAGTGCTCCCTTAGTAAACTTTACTGAAGATATTCTTATTTTGAATGTGTGGCCAAATGAGCTCCTTACAATGATGCTTTTCTAGCCTCAAATTATTTTAATTCAGATTAGAACTAAACAAATCTATGCTATATATACTGTACAAGAACTTCTTTAAAGGTCATTTTGGGGAATACTACCGTTTATTTTTTACTGCCCAGACCACTAGAGGGAGCATTCATCTGAGGAAAAGAGCAGGTTCAACTTTGCAACAACCGGCACCTCAAACATTTATAAATCTTCACTCTAAACATATAGGCTTTTGAACCAAATTTGCTTCCAGAGTGGATAACTGATTGAAATCAGTCCCTTTGCACAGGACTGTTAATCAGGAATGTGGTTTGGATGGACAGCTTTTAAGTCCTTTAGAAAAAAGAAGAAAAAAGAAAAACTTTAATTAGTAGATTAACCAATTATTATTAAATAGATAGATTATCTTAAACTGTTAAAGCTAAACGTGGGTTTATATATTTGGTAAAATTGTGTGTTAATAACATAGATATTAATATAATTTTATTGAAAAGCGTGAAAAACGCCCAATTCCCAGTCAGCACAGAAGTCCATTATGACATATCAGTACAGTGACATACGGATGCCCGCGTGGCCACACTAATTATTGTCAACGGCTGGGAGCGATATGGACTCGCAGAGAAATGCAACGTCCTGCCCTTCTTCATCTTGAATAGTGGGAGTCATGAACCGCTGCAAGGTGACGCGTCCTCTGATTTCAAGCGAAACTTTAGAGTAGACATGCTGATGATATTTATCAGCATCTGAGTCAAACTGCAGCAGCTCCTTTCTTATCAAACAACAGGATCGGGACCATCTTGCGCAGTGATACTGCGATCGGAGCAAGCGGTGGCGGCGGCGGCCACTCCGGGGAATGTCGACTGGCCGTCAGTCCTGACATCGGCCCTCTTCTGATCTCAAACAGCAGCCAAATGGGGTAGAGTACATCCGGATTTCAAAACACTGTCACAGCCGAGGACTGCCCGCATGTCGCACGTTTCTGAGCTGTCTTTCTTTATGTGACGACCCGCACAACTTTCTCTTTGTAGGAAGTCAGCGCGTCGCTAGCAAGCCAATAACAAAGTTCAGGTCCCATTAGCTAGCTTTGGTTCGCTTGCAGATGTGTGCTACGGCAACGTCAGTTTACAAGCAAGTAGCCTAGCGAAGACATGAATTAGCATGCTAAGTTAGCCCGTAGACCTGGCTGGCGCAGCAAGTCTCCACTCATGAGCGCCGGGGTTCACGTCAGGGGCATGTGTCCTTAAATTCTCCCCTAACGGGAATGCGGTGCTTGCTCAACTTTATGTGTCACCGTTCTCGGTCTGTCAACGAGGTTGACTTAATCCAGATGTGTAAATTTAACCAATATTAGCTTGACAGCTAGCTAATCTGGCAGACTGAAGCAGAGCAGGATTTGAATGGATTTGTGCTAAACAGCTAAACCGTGTTGAGTAGGTGATAGACTGCGTAATGATATCTGTCACTTATAGTCCCACGGTGGGCATGTGGACGCACGAGGTGTTTATTTTATGATCAACTTTTGTACTCTTGATCTAAAATTATTGAATGCAGAATGGATACATTCAAGTTAGTTTGAGAAATTTGATTTCAACAGGCAGTTATTAAAAACCCTTGTACAGCAACAACTATGGTTTGTAAATTAATATGTTGTGACCACTTATAGTTTGGACCCCCGTTCCAGCTGTAATGACTGGAATTGTAAAGCAAAATGCTGACATGCTGCTTATGAACACTGGTGTTGAATATTTAAACACACTTTTTCTCTCACTCTCTTCCTCCTTCCTATTTATATACTGATGTATATGTGTGTGTGTGTGTGTGGTTTTGCATCAGTTTAAACCCATGACAAACCCCTGACCTTGTCCAATCAGCCTGTTGAATGTGGTGTGATAATGCTGCGCTCAGACTGGTTTGCAGAGGTCTGCTGAAGCTTTTCCTTTCTATGTGCGTGTGTGTGAACTGGCACTTCATGTTGTGTGTGTGTGTGTATCTACAATATCCTGGTGGACTATATATAGCACCTAACAGAGTTTGCAACTTGATCCGAATTGTCTTTCAGGGCTCCAGTGCACTGTATGTTTCCAGTGGAGGTGAAATTTCTCTCTCCACTTGAAGCATCTTCTTTTTGGACTTATAGCAGATGATGATGATGATGATGATGATGATGATGATGGAAACTTTATGCAACGTGATAAATCCAGTGTATTAGGATTGTGCACACACACACTCATCTATACAAGTGTGTTCATGATAAAGCCATCTTGGATCAGGAGGAAAGTTACTGTGCAGCACAGGCATCTACAGGAGGTCTATTTCCTGCATGTGTTCTTATCCAGAGTTGATTTGAACTAGGGCTGGGCGATATGGACCAAAAGTCATATCTCGATATATTTAGGCTGAATATCAATACACGATATATATCTCGATATTTTTATCACAAAGTGAGAGCAAATATTTTTTTCAGTCGGAGCCAAATATGAGATTACAAGTAGTTTAATTTAAACAGTCCGGATGAAATAATGCTCAGCTGTTCAAAGAATGATAAAATGTAAACAGAAATACTGTAAAATACTGTATGTAATTATACTCGCACATGCAAGTAAGGAACATTACACAGAATTAAATGTAACAAACCCTAGTAAGGTCAGCATTTATATACAAAGACAAAACAAACACACATTGAACTCTATATCTCGATATGGGCGATATGGTCCAATTCCATATCTCATTTGAAAATATATCGATATATTTTTCATATCGATATATCGCCCAGCCCTAATTTGAACCATTAAATGTATGGCTGCTCGCTGCATGTCTGCACAAACCACTCCAGTGCAGGCCCACAGATTTGGAGAGCTGCTGACAAAGTGTTTCTTATCTGGTTAGGTGATCTGAGAACTTTGGGGTGAGTTACAGGGAGCACCGCTAAGGTGAGCTATGAAAGAATAATGTGATATTGAGAACGGTTCCCAATGGCAGTATATGCACCAAGACAGCTACATACAGGCCTAAAGACAAACGCTTCAGTCTAATCCTTAGATAAAGCAGCTTTATGACACCTGCATTCTGTTTCATTTTATCATCCCACTGCTGTTTTGTGTCTGTGCGCTTATCTTTTGCATGTTTTGCATACAGGCCCGTCAGCGGAAAGTTTTCTGTCAGCTGGCTCTCAAAACTTTCAGATGACCTCAATAAATTTAGCCGCACCAGGCAGATACAGAGACCAGAACCCAGACTGGCTTTTAACTTGATTTTTGTCTGGTCAGGTGAAAACGGTGCCATGTAAACCTTGCACTTCATAAACACACTTAAACCTGTGAGACAACACCCGTGCAGCCTGCAGCCCTTCAACATGCAAACTATGGTGCCTTTGACAAGAAGTGAGAATATAATTTTAGCCAGCGACAGGTTAAACCTTTAGTTTCATCAGCACGCTGTTGCATGAAAGCAGAACTCAATATCAGATCATTTTTTTGTTATTGCGCTCCAGTTGCTACGTCACGGTATGCATTTTTGTATCTCTGATCAATGACAGAATTGTGAACACAAGAAAACATGTCTTTTAATGTAGAGTTTCATGTGGTTACAGTCATGAGAATAGGGATTGTTGTTGAACACAATTTTAAACTAAAAGACTAAGTCTGATGGAAAAAGTAATTAAAACTGGCTTTTTAGAAACAAAACCAGCTATAAGTGTAAATGCAGGCTTCAAAACCAGTGTCCACTCCTCTATAATGACTCAACTTCTATGAATTAATCACAACGACCAAAACTTGTGCAAACTTTAGACAATCTGGCATGATTGCTGTTTTTGAAAGTGTGCAGCTTGTGGGTTTTTTTTTTAGATGAAAATTTAATCCGTTAAAAGCTGTTTCTTTCTTTTCGATTCAGCTTTATTTGCATAGCGTTAATTCACAACGTTGTCTCAGGGCAATTTAAAAACAGACAGATCAATTCATGCCAGTTTCTTTCTTTTTCTGTTTTCTGGTCAGATTTAAAGGGACTTGAGGCAAGATTAAGAAACGAAACTCGCGACTGGCGCTTCAGGTTACTGCAGCCACGAGCCAAGCGGTCACGGGAGCGTGCACTAACTGAAGCTATAATGTTGTTTACTCGCATTTTTCTTCGTAGTTACACTTGTTAGTGTTTAGTGATCTGGATTGTTTGCTGATGGCAGAAGAATCCATAACTATCGCTTACAGTGTTTGAATTTACTGCGACGGTCTTCTTCCTGTATCAAAACTGCGCATGTTGCATCATTTGACGTCACGTCCGCAGGGCAGTGCGGGAAATTCGGACACCGAATTGCAGCGCATTTTGCAGCACATAGCCCGTTCAAAGGCAACGGAGAGAAACGTGGGTGGAAACGTTCTTTTTGGTATTAATACGACCCATTAGTATTAAAAAAAAGGGCATGCATGTTTGGCTTTTTAAAAGTTCCTGCCTCTAGTCCCTTTAAGCAGAGTATTCTGCTTGTAATGAGAAGAGTTTTGTCAGGATACAGCTTTAGAAACAGTTTTTGGTTGTTGTTTTGGATGAGGATGCTATTCCTTATCACTACTGATCCGCATAGGAACGACTGCTGGCTTCTAATTGTGTTTGGTTAAATAACCAAGTGTGGAAAACCCTAAGAATTAAGGATGCTGTGTGCAAACCTGTTTCCAAACAGTAAGGCAAGGCAAGACAAGTTTATTTGTGTAGCACATTTCATGTACAGGACAATTCAAAGTGCTTTACATAAAACATTATAAGCATGACAGCAGGGTGCAGAAGGGAAAGGAAAAAAAAAAAAAAGAACAAAAAAGTACAAGCATGATCTAATATTAAAAACATCAAAAACATTTAAGATTAAAAAGAGAGAATATGGAGACTTGCAGATTTTAAATTTTGAGTAAAATCTACGTAAATGCAGCTGAGAACAGGTGAGTCTTCAACCTGGATTTAAAGTGTTGGTGACACGATTTTAACATTTTTTGCCATGTTTTATAGACCAAAACGTCCTTCATGATGATCTATGTAACATAAACAACCGCAGCTGCATAAATGAGTTATTAGAAAACATCGCTGCTTTTCTGACCAGACTGTGGCGCTGTTCACCACAGGAGTACAAAACCGGATGTGACATCAGCGAAAGACAGCCCACCCGGCTTGTTGACTGGAGAGCTAGCGGTTTTGCTAACAGTTTCTCCTTTTGTTTTAGCTTTACTGGCTAAAGGTTACAGATATGCCGTCGCGTTGTGTTGCAGGTTTTTGTCCAAACACTCATAAGAATGGCGTAAGTTTATTCAAGTTTCCAGCTACGGGACTTTTAGCTGTGCTGTCAGCGCTGTGTGCTGTCGAATGGGATTCCAAACTGAGAGCGCTTGTTTTAAGACAAGGAGTGTCTGAGGGTTGAATTTAGACTAAAACGGATGTGGACACTTGTTTTGCAGGAAGGAGAGTGAGGAAAACAAGCACACCCCAACAGCTACGTTAGGGGTCATAGTAGGGCTGGGGCGATATGGACCAAAAGTCATATCTCGATATATTTAGGCTGAATATCGATACATGATATATATCTCGATATTTTTTATCACAAAGTGAGAGCAAATATTTTGTTCCAGTCGGAGCCAAATATGACATTACAAGTAGTTTAATTTAAACAGTCCAGATGAAATAATGCTCAGCTGTTCAAAGAATGATAAAATGTAAACGGAAATACTGTAAAATACTGTATGTAATTATACTCGCACATGCAAGTAAGGAACATTACACAGAATTAAATGTAACAAACCCTAGTAAGGTCAGAATTTATATACAAAGACAAAACAAACACACATTAAACTCTATATCTCGATATGGGCGATATGGTCCAATTCCATATCTCATTTGAAAATATATCGATATATTTTTCATATCGATATATCGCCCAGCCCTAGGTCATAGCAAGATGTTACTAAACAAACCGTGTAGCTGTGACGAGCGGACTTTTTGGACGGTGAAAAATGATTTTTTTTTCTCTGTGTGTCGGCTATTTTCACACACCGAATCGTTTTCATCAAAAATATTTTTGATTACTTTAAATTGGTGAACCCTTACGAACTTGCGAACAGAAGGACTGTGAACAATGTAAACAATTGAAGATTGGACTTATAAAATGGCTTCTGGATCCACTTCAAAGGTAGGGAGACGCAGTTGCTTCTTTTTATTCATGTATTTATCTAAGCTTTATAACCATGTATATGTCTATTTAGTGGCTTGCTGTTGTTAATTGAAAACACAGCTAAATAGGCGCTGGTGTCCAGGTGGGTGTGGAGAGGTTAAAAATCAGTTTTTTAAATAGTTACATTTATTCACAAATTACTATATAAACAAATCGCTAACAACAAAAAATGCTAATCGTAATGTATAACAAAGACATACCAATCGGTGTTCCCCTGCCGTGTGTTTCCCTCTGCTGCTGCAATGACCATGTCATCTTCTCCGGACTCCCGCTTTCAGTCTTGCTCACTCGGCATGACGTCCGTTTGGTAAGGCTCAAATCTATAAGGTGTGATGCCTCTATATTCCTCAACATCACCTTACTCTTCTGAACTGTCTGATGATTCCGCCAAACAAATCAATTCCAGGCTGGGACTATCATTACCGTCCACCGCTTCCAGCTTCCATGTTGCTTGTTGTTAGCTGACCGAGTAAGAAAAAAAAAAAAAGAAAAAAGCCGCCCGAGATCTCCCGCTGACGTCGCAATATGGCGGCGTGTTTTTCTTAGTCGCTGTTGCAGAGCTCCTTTCAAACTCAGAAAACTTAAGATATTTCTGTGAAAACAAGTCTGTTTGACTTACAATTCCACTGAGCCACTCATTTAGTGTTGCTGTAATATTGTATAGTAGCATTACATGAAATGATAATCGTGTCACCAGCACTTTAAATAAAGTGTTTCAGCTGATCTGAGACTTTCTGGGAGTTTGTTCCAGACATGTGGAGCATAGAAGCTGAATGCAGCTTCTCCATGTCTGGTTCCGACTCTGGGAACCGATAAAAGACCGGATCCAGATGTCCTGAGGGGTCTTGTAGGTTCATACTGGGTCAAGAGGTCACTGATGTGTTTTGGGCCTAAACCATTCAGAGCTTTATAGACCAACAGCAGAACTTTAAAGTCTATTCTCTGATGGACCGGCAGCCAGTGTAAAGACCTCAGAACTGGACTGATGTGGTCCACTTTTCTGGTCTTAGTGAGAACTCGGGCAGCAGAGTTCTGAATGAGCTGCAGCTGTTTAACTGATTTTTTAGGTAGACCAGTAAAGACGCTGTTACAGTAGTCAAGCCGACTGAAGATGAATGCACGGACTAGTTTTTCCAGATTTTCCTGAGACATCAGATTTTTTATCCTTGAGATGTTCTTCAGGTGATAGTAGGCTGATTTAGTGATCGTTTTGATGTTTTTCAAAGTTCAGGTCTGCCCTGGTGAAAAAAAAAATATGCAAAGTATGCTAAAATTTTGCATACTTTTGTGTACTTGAAGTGTGTTTATTATTAGTTAACTTGAAGCATGCTATTTTGGAACAACTAATTTTGTACTAAGTATATTTTAATTGTAATTAAATTGTATTGAAACTCAACTTGAAGTGTATTTAGTGTAGTTTTATGTGCTAAAATGGAACAACTTAAAGTATATTTTGCATACTTCAAGTATATGACTTTAAATGTACTAATACATGTTGAATTAGTCAAATTAAAGTGTACTTACATTGTATTATAAGTGCATTATATGGTGTCTTAAATATATATAAATTTTATACTTTTAATATATTTCTAATGCGGTAATAATGCACTTAAATCATACTAATGGCGTATCCCAAATAATAAGAAAGGGATAATTTGCAGTTAACAGTTAATACATTTCATTAAGGCACGGCACCAGAAATCCCGCTTAGGTCAGGCCTGCTCTGATAAGAACAATACGTCACATGCCCACCATCAACATTGTCTTCCACTTAAAGTTAATGCCTTTCCGGTCAAACTTAAGGGAATGACTTGTACACTTAAGTCATGGTGTCAATAGGAAATGAGGAAAATATTAATTTCTACCACTGCCTCACAACCTGGTGAACTTATATAAGCTTCGTCTCATTCTTCAGTTCTATTTTAGTCCACGCAACCCTGGTAAAAGTTAGGGAATGACTTAACTTATGATCCCAAAAGCAAAAAAAGAAAGACACAAGGTACGATGGGAAATGTTCAGAGTCCACCCCTTTACCTACAATAATGGCCATTCATGTGTTCCGGTTCTGTTTTTAAGCCGTTCATGAGAATTTTAACATTAAATTACTTTATTGTGAGACAAATCTACGTTAAAGAGATGCTTTTCAAATTCTGGTTATCAATATTTTGTGCGATATTAAACTGATCATTGGGGAAGCGATCATTGGGGAAGGTGTGTGGTTCGGCTGTGGAACGTTAGGGTTGCCCCTGCCTCTTACTGCAGTTACCGATTTGCGCAATAAAAATTTGATATTTCTGGACCGTGTTCGTGCTCATGTGGGTTAATTCTGCCTAATTCAGTCTAGAGAACGTTTCCTTGTCTGTTTGGTTTTTCTCAGAATGAAACAACTCTTGCGTTTCCTCCATCTATTTATTTATTTCGATCTCAAGTGGTGCAATGCAATTTTTTTTGTGCACCAGGACTATTTAAATCAACATCTAGTGTTTTGTTTGTAGGATGTATCATATTTCTTGGTCAAACTTATTAAAGAGTAACAACTGCAAAAATTGCTTCTGTGTACTTATGCACACAGCAAAAATTGCATAAATGGGTTTAAGTGTATCTTAGTAATAGTATTGAACAATTTCCAAAAGAATGTCCAAAAGTACAAGTGACTACCAACTTTATATTTATATTCAAATGTAACTTAAAATGCACTCACATTTAATATTACAGTGCCAATATTAAATTGTGTACTTTTAAAATATGCTTTCAGTGTATGTTAGAATGACAATTTTAAGCATACATTTAAAAAAATATAAAATGTGTAAAAACAAATTTCAAATAAGTATAATTACAAACATTACACTTAACATGCACTTAAAGTATATTTTTGTATAATGTATCTCAAAGTGTAATATAGTACGATTGTTTTAAAGTATGTTAAAAGTGTTAGCATGAAAGCATAATGTTATGCTTTTGATACATTTACAAAAGGTACAATTTTTGTAAGTACATTTTCAGCACACTGTTGAAGATATGAATATACATTACACTTTTTTTTCACCAGGGTGAGTCCATCGCTACACCCAGATTTCTGGCCTGATTGGTGGTTTTTAGGTGTACAGACTGAAGTTCTGTGACAACCTGCTGTCATTTCTCTTTGGCTCCAAAAACAATCACCTCAGTTTTGTTTTTGTTCAACTGAAGAAAGTTGAGGCACATCCAGCCATTAATCTCCTCAATACATTTACCAAGAGCCTGTACAGGGCCCCGGTCTGCTGGCGACACTGTAATACTGTATATAGCTGTGTGTCATCTGCGTAGCTATAGTAACTATTGTTGTTCTTTATAACCTGGGCCGGTGGGAGCATGTAGATGTTAAACAGAAGAGGTCCCAGGATAGAGCCCTGGGGAACTCCACGGGTAATTTTTGTCTGCTCAGATGTAAAATTACCTACTGACACAAAGTACTTCCTGTTCTCCAAGTACATTTTGAACCAGTTGAGTACGGAACCAGAGAGACCCACCCACTTCCAGACCCACTCCAAGTAAAGATGTAAATAAAAAAAAATCAGTCTTCTCCAGACATCTCCAAATCCTTGCATGTGATACATTTACTTAAAATCGTTGGAAGGACATATGAAACTGAGAAATGTAATTGTTTTTAATACAGTCATCCTCAAAATTATTTATGCCCTCCAATTAAAGAAAAGAATAAATTCGCAATAGTGATTCAAGTAACAAGAAACTAAAATTTAAAAAGTTATATTTTAGTGAAATGAAATGGTGCTTTTGAATTGTGGTGGGAAGTAATAATTAAGGAAAAAACAAAAAACTGTCCCAGTCACATAAGAGCACCTTTCACATGAACAGTAGACCAACATACCTGTCAACAGGTGCAGAAGTCTTTTCAACATTGGAGAAAACACCTGATTGCAGTGATTTCAATTCAATTCTTTATTGCAGACACAAAGAAGGTCCATATTGGTTATAAAGGTGTTGCTCAATAAAATGACTCAAGGTGTTGCTCAATAAAATTTTAGCTTCGGAGCCGCATCATCAGTGTTGCCAACTCTTCGAGAAGAGAAGTCGCTATAGGGTGCCAAAAAAGTCGCGAGAAGTCGAAAAAAGACGCCAAAAAAATAAAAATGTGCTCACGCGGCACGTAAGTTTACACTATTTTTAAATAAATATGTGTAATAGATAGAGAGAAGTGTTTGAAGGGGGAAAAAAACGGGCAAACAAGGTTGAAAAGGGGAAAGAAAGCCCAGGGGCCCACAAGGAATAAGGGGAAAAAGAGAGGAGAGGAGGGGGGGTGGGGAAAAAAATGGGCCAGGGGGGGGGGGCGCAGAGAAGGGAGAGAGGAAGGGGGGGAGGGGGGCGGGGGAGAGAAAGAAGGGAAGGGAGGGGGGGCGGAGGAAGCGGAAAAAGGGGGGGGGGAAAAAATCAACCTCCCCCGAAACACAAAAAAAAGGCGCAGATTGTCGAGTTAAAAGAAGCGAGGGGAAAAAAAAAAAGACCAGCCCGCATCATACTTGTTTGCTTGTTTTATTTTTTTGTTTTTCAGTATTTATTTTGAACCACGATTCAGAATCAGTGTCATGATTTCCATAGAATTTTTATTTATTATTACTTTTGTCAATTTCAACTTATTCCACCGACAGCTGATTTTTTTTTGCACATATGTGTGATGCAAGCAACATGTAAAAAAAAAAAACAACAAAAAAACTGCTGCATCCACAAATGTAAATTATAGCTGTCACATAAAGTTGTCACCACCTAATGCCTCCAAACAGCTCAAGATTGATTTTAACCAGTTAGCATTTAACAAACCTTTAATTTCATCTCAAAATTATATATTTTTTATCCCTTGGGTCTGCCTGTGCATCTGACAGGATGAAGTTGATTTTCGTGCATGACATCGGTGATATAAGCAGTAAATACTGTATTTTAGCATCCAGATAACTTTTTTTTTTTTTTTTTTTTCCAGAGATGGCCTTGCTTATTTTAGAAAGACAATGCCACACCACATTCTGCGTGTATTTTAGCAAGGCTCTGGGATTATAGTCTAAGTGTCAAACGCACCTGCCTGCAGTTACTATACTGCTTTTACCTGAAAACTGTAAAGGTGAGGGGGGAAAAAATCCACTCATGATAAAAACAGTTCTGCATTAGATTAAATCATTGTGACAGGGATTAAAACTTGTTAATAAAATAAATAAATTTAGCTTCGGAAGCTAATCAGATATACCAGAAGACCCCCTCTCCTCTTTTCTGTCATATCCACGGGCAAGCTTGTCCACTTCTTCACCCAGCTCCCTGCTATGTGCCGTTGTACTGGAGCAATTTGTAATATTTCATACACTGCCGCCTGCTGACCAGGTGATGGAAACCATCCTAAAGCGTTATTTTAAAAGGATGCTTAATCTTGGCTCAGCAGCTGGAAGCAGCTCAGCTTCTGTCTGGCTGCTCAGACTGACCGCCCTCTCAGAAGCAGTGTAAGATTTTCATTTTGACACGGAAAGGCTTCTGTCTATCAGTCGCCTGTTTTCCAGCTGCTTCTGTGCCATAATGCCCGCCTTCTGTCCGCACCGAGCCTGCTGCTTAGTCCTATTCCTTGTTCCAGTTGGCCTTCTTCCCAGAATGTGTTGGAAAGGATACAACCCTTGACCCTCTGTACAGAATAAACCCAGTGCTTCCCTGTGCCTCAGCTCAGGCAAAAACAGAGATTTGGAGGCTTTTTTACATTTAATTTCCAAGCAGCCGAGAATCCAGCTAGTTTCCAGTTTTGCAGCCAGTTCAGCACACACATTACCCAAGCATGTTCAACCCCGACTCCACCTCCTCTCAAATGGATTCTGCTTTGTTTTATTTCCAGTTTCTTTTACAGTGACAGATCTTTTATTTAATGACTGTTTCTGCAGGTTGGATTTCACAGATAACATTAATTATGGATCTTCTGGCACAGTTCTCATATTATCACTTATTAGAATAATGAATTTGCAGCTTTTGAAACCTCTTTTTTGATTGTAGATTTCTATCAGAGTTAAGAGTATTAAATTAAAACGGGAGATTTCTTTGAAGATGTTTACTGCCTTTTCTGTGCTGTCCTCTCTGAATGTGCTTGTCTGGGTAGTCCTTATTTACTCAGTCCTGTGACATGTTTTGTTGTCAAGGTAACCTTAAACCACACAAGTTTATCGGTCACCTGCATATTGTCCCACAATGTCACCAGTTAACTGCAACAAGTGCTATGAATAGACTGAATAAAACACTCAAAAAATTAGCATTGATCTTTTTTTTGTCCTGAGTTGTTTATTCATACTTCCATTCATTTGACTGGGGGGGGGGGGGGGGGGCAGAGGGCCAGAGTTACCTTCTCTTTTAGACACCACATAGAAACGAAGGCTGAGAGCACACAGCTCTACATTACGACAGCTTTTACATTTTTTTAATGCATGAAAGATTTGCAGCAGGGACATGCAATACAAGATTTTTCACCCGACTCCAATGACTTATTATCAGTGGGGTATGGGCACATCTAGAGGTGGGGCCAGGGAGGCATTAGCCCCTGCTTCAATCTACTTGGGATCTGAAGTGTCCCTGTCCAGTCACTGTGGCTTAACTTTTTTGTTTTCTTTTTCCCCTTCCAATGGCGGAGGTAATGTAATCACTGGCATTGATTAAACGATGATCCGGATCAACACCAGAATTTAATCAGTTCCTTCTTGTACCGTCATCAGCCTTCCCTGAACATTTCATTCAGATTTGTTTAGCACTTTTTCAGTTATTTTGCTAACAGACAGACAAACACTGGCAATTTTTTCGAAAGTTTCTTTATTGTTGTGAGGTAAAGTCATGGAGGGGCGGACTGCGCTCCTTGGTGGAGGTCTGACTTGTCTTTTCAAGCTGTGGCGCCAAAATTGTGAAACGCCCTGCATCTGTCTCTCCATGAGGCCCACTCAGTCGATTCTGTTAAAAAGTAGCTGAAGACATTTTTATTCAGACAAGCTTTTAGTTGACTGGACATCAAACAGGCTGATTGTATTTTTCGTATTTACTCTGTGTATTTCCAGTGTTGTTTTTATGATGAACTCTGTGAAGCACTTTGTGACTTTGTCTGTGAAAGTCTTTTATTCCTGATGATCTGACATTTTAAAATCAAGAATAGGTTGGAATAAGTTGGTATGCCTTGGAGGGAAATATTAGGTGCTTTTACTGAGGATTTATTTTCCCAGTCACACATGTTGCGTTAGCCACAGGCTCATCCTAAGTGAGGGCACAAAGAGAGCGAGCACATTTAACTCATTTTCCTCCTCTTAGGCTTTATTCTGGCTGGCGCCGAGGGCAAATAGAGTTTGTTAACTAGCTGATGTCACAAGTGGCCTAACTTTGTGTCTGTGTTGCTGTATGTGCCTTGCGTCTGACACACATTATTCATTCATCGGTACTGTTAAACACTTAGGCCTGTGTTTACTTCTTTCGGTCCACATAGCAGCACAGTGGCGTCTGTGTTGCAGAGGGGGGCTCCGTATTTTGTTCTCTCAGTAGGCCATGACTTTCCAGGACTCTCTATGTCTATTTATAACAGCTATGTGACCCACTGGGACTAAATAGGAGCTTCGGCTTTAATATGCGCCTTCTTCATATATGTATGGCAATTATAAATGGCCATAGGTTAAATCTGTGTGTGTTTTTATTTGGTAAAATGCAACCATCTTAAATGGCTGTCTGAAAAAGGAGTGTTAAAGCAGCTTTTTCCACTCTGGTGTCTGGAAAGTGATTTTTAAGTAGTCTATCAAACCTTCAGCTTTAACTGAGAGTGTTTGTTTCCGTTTAAGGAATGTAGGAGTGTATGTTTGTCTTCTCTGCTCTCGTCATCGTGCCTGTATATGTAAAGATCATGTGTTGTGGATTTTGGAACTCATTGAATTATTTCCACTTATTTGTTTAGAGCAGTGACTGGAGCCATCTGGACATGATCCAATTTTTAAATTGAATTTGTTTTCAAACAAGTTACACAAATGTCAAAGGAGGGAAATGAGGAATGTTTTATTCCTCGCCGCATATGTTGGATAAGCTCTCAATGTTGTGAAAAGGTTTAATCTCATGTTCTTGAAGAGCAGCATCAATCCTAGTCGCATGTTCAACTAGAAAAGCACTCAGAAAGCACAGGCCTCCGCCGAGCAGCTCGACGGCCTTATTTTTGTGTGTTCTGGATCATAGTAGAAGCTAGAAGTCTGTCCAACAGTCTTCTCTCCTCGTGCTCACTGCTGCTCATAAGTTTAATTTCTGCTTCCTGACGACGTGGAGCTGCACACTTCTGCCACAAGGGGGCACTCACACCTTATCAACAGCCTTTCCAACATGGCCGATCTCACAATGATAAAGAATCCTTCAAAACATTCCTGGATCCAGAAGGTGATCCGGATCACCACCAAAATTTAATGAGTTCATCCTTGGCCTGAGGCCAATGGCTGGTGAAAATTTCAGGTCAATCCGTCCATCACTTTTTCTGTAAAGTTGCTGACTGATGGACGGACAGACAAACCAATGCTACCGAAAACATTACCTCCTTGCCGGAGGTAATAAAAGGCATAATGATGAGATGCTCAATTGCTGCACTGTGTGCACAATTATTAGGCAAGCTGCATTTTTGAGAATTATATCTTTTATTTGACAGCAACAGTGCTCTTGGTTCATCCAAAATGTTTATAGACATCAAACATGAATATTTAAGGAAGTGAAAGTGAGGATTTGGCTTTTGTACAAGAATATGTGTGCACAATTATTAGGCAATTATTGATGTGCAGAATTGACCCTTCGTCAGCCCCACCCCAGAACTGCCGCTGACCAATCATACATTAGCAACTGTAACTAAGGAAAAGCCTTTCTGGCAAACTTCACTTCCACAGACTGAGCATAGACAGGATTCTCAAGTCTGATGACAGATATCCAGAACGTTTGGGTGATATTGTATTTTTTGCCTTCTTAAAACCCAAAAACACAAACGTAGAGATGTGGAATATGGACTAAATACCGTGGAATATGGACTAAACGCCGTGGAATATGGACTAAACGGTGTAGAATATGGATAAACGGTGTGGAATATAGACTAAACGGCATGGAATATGGATTAAATGGCGTGAAAGACCTCACTCGCAGCTGCATGAGGCTGAACATGGAGCTGGACAAACTGTTTATTCTGAGGTAAGACGCTAACGCCACCTATCACAGTAGTTAGCTACAAGACAGCGGTAGTAGTTATCCACAAGACAGCGGTATAATATTAAGTAAAAGCTACTGTTTTAACATGGAGTAAGGTAGCTGTGTGTTGCTTGAGGCTAAACAGATACACCAGATAAATACTAGTAAGTCACATTGGTTGCCAATCTGCTGGAGACAATCAGAGACAAATATAACACGGTCCTCTCTGCCAGTTTCTCAGTCCAGTAGCTGCTACCCTGATCAGATCCAGTATCTGCTATTCCGATCAAATTAAATGTATTAATCAAACCCACGATGTGGGAACATCCTGGTCAAGGGGGAAACATCCAGCAACAGTCTTAAACACGTCAGATACCTGAAACTTTCTGGAGTCATACATGACAGTTAGCTTAAAATAAAACAATCTGTTAACTTACTCTGCCATGCAAGAACGTTGTTGTTCCTTTATACATTTTTTCTGGACATAAATCATCAAGATGTGGAGTTTCTGAGTCTTTCTGAACGCTGAGCCTTCGCTACGATTTTAACATCCTCTTCATCAACATTACTCCGTCGACAAATGATGATGAATTCCTCAGATGCATCCTGCAGTTCTCTCTGTAGCTCCCTCTGATATTTCCCCACTATTACTCCAGAAATTTAACACAATTTCCTTCAGAATATGTTCACTGAAATCACTGAGCAATCCATGTTGATGTACGTAGAAATTAGCTAAAAACGGAAAGTTTGCCAGACTTGGCAACTGTAACCATGGGGGGCGGTACTTTGCGAAGGGTCAATTATTACACAAGCCAATGAAAAAACGTTCTTTTCATCTTACTTGTTCATTTTAATTTAGAATAATCAAGAAACAACTCAAACTTTTCAGATAATCATTTTTAATAAATTAATAAATAAACGAATGAATGAATAAATAAACCAGTTACTACTATAGTCACCCTTCTTTTCAATAAAACTCAAAGGTCTTTCATCCATGGAGTCTGTCAGTTTCTTGATTTCTTGACCAGCAACTTTTTGTGCAACAGCAACCACAGCCTCCCAGACTCTATTCAGATAGGTGTGTTCAGAATGCCCCCTAAGCTCTCAATAGGGGTCAGGTCAGGTGAGGGAGGAGGCTGTCACTATTCTTTCATCTTTAAGGCCTTTAATGGTCAGAGTACTTTGATGCATAAGATGGAGCATTTTACTCCATAGAAATCATGAGGCGCATTCGGACAGAGAGGTTCTAGGAACACAGTTCCTATAAATACCCGTCTCAAGTTTAGTTATAAGAACTACCCTTCCCCATCAGTTTGCGTTTACACATGAGGAAGGACCTCAATAGGGACATGTTTGACGCAATCGTTTGCAACAGTGACAAATTTATACCCCAGCAGATCCAATACAAAACTGAGGTTTCTCATCTCTTTTATTCAAAGCTATTACATAAGCTAGCTTAACAGCTTTCCTTAGTCACGGTCATTTGTATCATGTAACGGAACACCCCCCCGTTGGAAAGCTGCCATAACAACGTCTTGTTTACCTTTTGTTGAAGTGCGCCTGGACACTTTCTTGGACGGGGTTCGTCCACTAAAGTGTCCAGGCGGCAGGCGCAGATTCTACTGCCACACTTTGCAGCTGTATTTGGGTCATTTAAATTAGTATGAAAATAATTCCTTTTGGACATTTCAAAATTCTTATTGATTCGGGACATGTACCATTGTGATGCATCGATTTAATAATGAATTGGTGGTACACTCCTGTTGTAATAGTTTTTGTTGTTATTACGATCTCGGTAAACAGTTGTAACAGCTGTGGTATTTTTTGAATACTGTATGGCAGGGCCGGAAGAAGCAGAGATCACACAAGGGGCGTGGCTTGCCAATCACCAAACATCTACGCATTTCATTTCCTATATAACCCCGAGAACACCCTGCCTCGGAGTAGGAGCTAAAAGGTTATAGGAACTGAGGGCCGTGGTCCCTAGTTCCTATGTACATTGGGATGACGATGCTTAAAGGATAAGTTTCTGTTTTTTCAACCTGAACCTTATTTCTAGGAGTATATATGTGCATTAACTCACCGGTAAAGTTTCTGCATCACTTTTGAATCCTTATATATTACGTATATTATATATTAAGGTATTACGTTGAGTCGCCCTTCGGTGAACGTCCGGTATCATTGCGGAGATTGGGCAGCCACTATACAAGACATTATCTGCAGCAGAACTCCTTCATTTCATCATTGCTTTAAGTAGAATGAACAAACAAACGAGTACTATTGTCCTGTAAGCTCAGAGTTTCGCAAATTGTGTTTTTGTTGTCTGGGTAATGAGCTGCTCTTCTCAGCTGTTCTACGGAAGCGTGCATTGTGAACGCGCGGCCCTGAAAACTGTGTAGTGCACCCTGATATCTAACGGAAAGCTAAATCGGAACTCCAGGGACAGCATTATGCATTATGTCTGCTCTTCATCTGGTTTGTTTACCTTCACTTTGGGTCTTCTCGTTTGCTGTTTCACCAGCAAAGTCAAGCCTCCTCCAATCTGATTGGTCAGCCCATCACCGACTCAATGACTGGCTGACGCCGATTACACATGTTCAATAAGACAGCCGACAACACAGAACACACCAAACTGACTCCAGAAGACTCCATGATGACACCAGATGACAGAGAATTGGCCTGGTGTGTCTCTACCTTAAAAGAAAAAAAGAAAAACTAACAAAACAAAAACAGCATTCCACAGGTTTGCCACCAAACAGCTTGGTTAACTTTGTTTAACTGTTTTATTTACAACTTGATATTTCTGTATTTCCTCTTTTCAGTAAGCCTTTTAAGATCTGGCTAGAAACAATAGATGAAAACTAGCCTTTTTGGACAAATTTGGCATATTTAGACATTTTTCTTTGTTTTTTGTATACTCTGTTCCTATCAGATAAAGAAATGAAAATAATAATCATTGGATATCGGGTCAGACCTCATCTGATTGCTAAAGGCATGCTCTTCATCTGGAGGTGAAGTTTTTTGTTAAGTTTGATGGAACTAGTTGAGCCTGAGTTTACTGTCCAACAACGCAAACTGTCAGCAGAAGACTTAAAGGTAGAGTCTGACGTTTCCCCCTGAAAATAAACGTTAAACTTGTGCAAGTGAAATCTGTGTCAAACCGTGCCTTTGGGCCTCTACTTGCGTGTAGTGGTGCGTTTGAATGCAACTCTCTCTCCCTCTGTAATTTAATTTTCTGGGTGGAGATTTCTGTTTATATCACCAGCCAATGACAGAACTAAGGACATGACACTGTGTGGGAATAAGCTCATGATTGGAGCAAATGCCAGTCACTCGAACTCTCAAAGAAAAAAAAAAAAAAAAAGAAAAAACAGCGGATGTACCGAAGAAAAGGTAAAAGCTTTAGATAATGCAAGTTGGAAAACCAGGGCTAATATTAGTTTGGCTTTTACCCGCTTCTGAACTCTGAAGGAGAGGCTTGAAGCTTAATAGTTTGAAGAATGAGGCCGCCATTAGCCTGAGAGGGAGGAGCGCAGTTTAAATATTGTTGTTTGCAAACAGAAACAGTGTGGGGACTTCGGACTCTACCTTTAAGAAACTGAGATGATCCTTTCACCATCCGTGCTCTCTCCTATCAGGCACAAATACCTCAAAATTGACTACATTTTTTTCTGCTTTACAAACAGCTGGAACAGTGTTTACAAATGAAGGCTGAAGGATTTCATATACTATGACTGAGATGAAACATGAGGCCACTAAGGCAGGAAGGTGAATATAAGATGCTGGGAATTCCCAACCAATCAGACCTACGCTGTATCCACACTGCAATCTCCAGAATGACCTTAAAGTGGAATCAACAGCTTGATAAAGGTTTCTTCTGGAGATGAGCGTTATGATATTAATGGATGTAGGTTTTACTGCAGAGAGGCTCCATTAAACTGCATTTGCTGGAGCTAAAATGGTAGTTTTCAGATGCTAATTTAAATAAAGGGCATGATTCCAGTTGGTCAGAGCTGGTCCCACGACTGTATATTTTATTTCAGCTGCTCAGACAGAGCAGACGCTGGCATGAGGAGCAGGACTATCTCATTAATTTGGCTGTGAAAATGTTTTCTATCAAACTCTATCATTCCCTTAAAAGAATTGGTGCTCTTTTTATATTTTTTAAAATATTTAGATTTTTCTCAAAAGGATGCAAAAGGCATTTCAGTGGCGCAAACTGGAGATATAAACGGAAACCAGCTGAAACCATGAGTTTATTTGACTTGGTTTGTCTGTACAGACATATTTTAGCTTTTGATTTGCTGAATGAATAAATGAATGATCCCACTGCAGTAGCTAAAAAAAACCCAAACAAAAACGGCAAGTGTCAAGCCATGCATGAACAACAAGTTAAACAGTGTTTTGTGAGTTGGCTCTTCATTTTCATCCTAATTTATCCATTTGCAGTGACTTCTGGCTGCTGATGCTCACATAATGTACATTAATATCAAATTACTATTAATCCCTCTGTGATATTTGATCTCATCAAGTCCAAACCATCCACCTGTCAGCTGGATCCCCTCCCACAGTTCTGGTCAAATCCTGACCTCCCTCTCTGATCCCCCTTATATCAGGCATCATCCACTCCTCACTGTCAACTGGAATTGTTCCTTCCCTCTTCAAATCTGCAGCTGTCAGTCCCATACTGAAAAAACCTGGTTCAGATCCAAATGACTTCAATAACCTTCATTCCTTTTCTCATCTTCCCTTCATTTCCAAATTCTGGAAAAAACTGGTGCCTCTCAGCTCCGCTCTCACCTCACCCATAACAACCCATTTGAATAAGTCCAGTCTAGTTTCCGTCCCCACCATAGCACAGAAACAGCCCTCATCAAGAGCAACAATGACCTTCTCATGGCTGCTGATTCTGATTTAATCTCCATCCTCATCCTCCTCGATCTGAGTGTGGCATTCGATACCATCTCTCACTCCATTCTCTTCAGCAGACACACCTCTCTCAGCATCACTCACACCTCCCCCCACTGGTTCCACTCCTATCTCACTGGCCGTACTCAGGTCATCCAGCTGAAATCCTTCACTTCACAACCCTCCCCAGTCACTTCAGGTGTCCCTCAGGGCTCTGTCCTGGGGCCCCTCCTCTTCATCATTTACTTCGGCAATATCTTCCGTAAATATGGCGTACAGTTCCACTGCTTCGCCGATAACACCCAGCTCTACATATCCACTAAGCCCGACTCCACCCCCCCACCCACCCACTGCCCTACAAAAATAAAATCCTGGTTCACCTTCAAATTCCTCAAACTCAACGGCAATAAAACCGAACTTCATCTTGTCGGCACCAAAATCTCAATCTCCAAAACTGACAGCTTCTCCATCACTATCAACAACACCAGTTTCCCCCTCCCCTAAAGTAAAGAGTCTGGGTGTCATCCTTGACAGCCCTTTTTTTTACGCTCTCACCATTCCTTCCACCCACCTCAGCACCATGGGGAGCAGAGCTTTCAGTCTGGACCCCCCCCCCCCCCCCCCCCCCCCCCGGACATCAGAAACACCGACAGCTTCATCCTTTTCAAATCCAGACTGAAAAACCATCTGTTCAAAACTGCCTATAATCTATAACATTTTCGCATATTCCTATTATTTTTAATTTGTTCTGTTTATCTTAACTTGTTTGTGTTTTCTGTTTTAATGCTTTTATTGTTAAGTGTCCTTGGGTGTCTTGAAAGGTGCTGTCAAGTAAAATGTATTATTATTATTATCATAAGTCATCCTTTGACAATGTATCCCAGGTAAAGGCTGCTATAGTTTTATTCCATTAAAACCCAGAGCAGCTCTGTTTTCTTTAGTTCATGTGCCAAGTTTGATGGGGATCTGGATTTAACTTGGTTATCTAGACAGATCTGTGTAATGTATTGCGCTATATTGTTTTTCCTTGGCATCTGCACATGCAGACCATCACTACCGTGGGCTGATACTTTGGAGCTCTCTTAGTGGCAATAAACAGGCTTTTCCCACATATGTCTTCTTCATTTGTTCCAGTTCTTCCAAGCCATCTTTGGCTTGGTGTTCTGGTCATAAGTCTTGGATTTACTATGGTTAACCTGAATTCACTGTGTTGAAGAGGCTGATTACTACCAGGATTCATTAAATAATGTTGCTGAACAGTGTTAAATTTAGGGTCTCCTGCCAGCTTCATCACAGCAACAATTTTTTTCTTGCTGTAGTTTTGATGTGGTGTGAAATAGGGATGGGCGATATTTTATCGTGTGCGATATATCGTCAAAGAAATTCCCCACAATAACAATTTGAATTTATCGTTTTTATCGTGAGATGACAATTTACCAGGTTGTGTTTTACTTTGGTTTTTTTAATAAGCAAAGTTAGTTTTGCTGTTTGCGTCGTTTGAATAAATGTGGCATTTGGTCTCTCATATTTCAGACTTGTTTGATTGGTGTCACTACAGTTTTGCAATACAGGTCTACTACTTGAACTTAATTGATATAGTGGCTTCTGGTATTTTGTCGAGCTTACAAGACAGAATTTAGTGACAGATTTATAATGCAAATTATTTTGCTGATAGCTTTTATCGTCATTTATCGTTACCGTGATAAATAAGAGAAATTATCGTGATACTTTTTTTAGTCCATATCGCCCATCCCTAGTGTGAAATTTGTTATCCAAGATCAGGATTATTTACCTAACATTTGGTGCAATGAGCCAGTGAGGTGCAACAGGTCTGCATCATGCAGGAGTTAATTACATAGTTCACTCTACTGCGTGCTTGCTGTTGTGAGTGGGAGTGATAGTCGTTCCTTTATTAAGTTTATTTCCCCAGCAAATGTCAGCTGATACTCGCTATAAGTGACACCAGATCCTTCATTTGTCTGTCTCTGTGCACACCAGGTATGTTTTTGCAGTAACCTTTGCATAAAAAGTCGCACCAGTGTTAGTGCTGCTCTTTTGCACAGTTAGATTTAGAACTTTGTGAAATTTTATTAACCTATGCCGACTGCATGAAATCTTTACAGTCTTTATCATATGGCAGACATTTTACTTCAGTTTTATCTGTTGCTTAAAGAGCCTAAATGGAAAAAAGGTCTTTTAAATATTGTAGAGCATGTTAAAATGCTCGAGAGCTTGTCAGATGAAGAAAGCTCCAGTCTGTGAGTCCAGATGGAGCAATATGAATCACTATAAACCTCCTTCAGCAGAAACTGACTGTATGATCTTTTTGGGGGGGGGACCGTCTCCCTTGAGGAAAATAAACTTTGATTATGTAACTTTTATGACATTGTAATTTAATTGGCTATCAGCCAGTTTGATTGGATTTAATGCATCAATTTAATGTCTCTGACTAAAGGCAAATTATTTCTCAGGTTGAGGAATTCAGTTCCTTCTTTTGGAAGTTGGGACATAACAAATGCACCAATTACAATTAGTGTTTGTTCTGTAGTTGTCTGATGTTTTTTTATGAATTACAGTGAGAACTGATTTCCATCCATCCATCCATCCATCCAACCAACCAACGTCGCAGGGGCATCACCTTTAGCGGGGAAGCCCAGACTTACCTCTCCCTAGCCACTTCTTCCAGCTCATCCAGAGGGATCCTGAGGCGATCGCAAGCCAGCTGAGAAATTTAGACCCTCCAACGTGTTCTGGGTCTTCCCCGTGTCCAGGAGGCATTGCAGCCACATGTCCGACTGGTTCCCTCAATGTGCAGGAACAGTGGCTGTACTCTGAGGCCCTCCCAAATGACACAGCGACTCACCCTGTTGCTAAGTGAGAGCCCAGCCACCCTGCGGAAGAATATCATTTTGGTGGCTTGTATCCGTGATCATGTTCTTTCTGTCACAACCCACAGATTGTGACCACAAGTGAGAGTTGGAATGTAGATCAACCAGTAAATCGAGAGCTTCGTCTTTTGGCTCAGCTCCTTCTTCACCAAGACAGACTGATGCAGAGTCCACATCGTGTCATTCTCCTGTTCCATTTCCCCCACACTTGTGAACAACACAGTGTGGCCACGACACAGTTTTAAGTAAAGTAAATCCAGAGGTTGAGTGAGAAGAATTTCAGCACGGGGGGCTCGGACATCTGGTCGGGATGCCTCCTGGATGCCTCCCTGCTGAGTTGTTTCAGGCATGTCCCACTAGGACAAGACCTTGTGGAAGACCCAGGAGACGCTAGAAGGACTACGTCTCTCGACTGGCGTGAAACACCTAGGGATCCCCCTGGATGAGCTGGTGGATGTGCCTGGGGAAGAGGGAAGAATGGGTTTCCCTGCTTAGACCTGATCTCAGATAAGCGACCAGAGGATGGATGGATGGATGAATTAATGGAGTTTCACCAGGTTTGAACACAGTCATTTAAAGTATGTAAAAAGACTGAGAACTGTGCTGGACTGAACTGTGGATCTGCGTTTTTAAGCAGTTGATTCTTGGGGTGAGTCAGAAATCCCAACATCAGGATGCAACACAGTGTTTTAAACAAATATAATCTGACCAAGCTACTAGGGGTGGACAATTAATCGAATTTTAATCGTGATTCAATTTTTCCTTTTCAAAAATAAAAAAAAAATTTAATTTGAAAGAAAAAAAATAAAATATGGAGGAAAAGAGATGGGGGAGATAGAAAGAAAACAGAAGGGAGAAGAGAAAAGGAAGGAATGAAGAATGGGTATTAATTTTTATTGATATTATTATTTTAATTAATATTTTTATTTTTTTCTTTAATTGCTTCTAATTCATTTTTTGTTTAATTTGATTAAAAAAAAATATATAAATAGAGTTGTGTGGTTAAATTAAATTATATAAAAATTAAAAAAAAATCGGAAAAATTAAGTGTAAATTTAATAATATTAAAAAATCAAAAATATAATTTTTTTCATAATCCCCACCCCCAAGCTACCATTATGGGATCACCATAAACCGGCCAGCTGCAAGACATCTTGCTTGATAAGTGTTTCTTTTTTTTTTTTTTTTTGCCATGACTTGCAGATCTTGTGCAGCAGACTTTTTTAATGATCTTAAACGCCAGCCAGACCTTTAAGGATATCTCTCTACTTTTTCAACCTGAACCTTATTTCTAGGAGGTTATACAATCATTTACTCACCACCTGTAACATTTCTGTATCACTTTGACTCCTTTGGAAGATATTTTGTTGAGTTGCCCCTTGGCGTGCATCCATTTAATGGGAGAGAGCAACCTCTATAAGGCATTATCTGCAGCAAAACTCCTTCATTTCACCAATACTTTAAGTAGAATGAAGGAACAAATGGCAACTATTGTCCTGTGAGTTCAGAGTTAACACTCTGTTAGTTATTGGGGGGTTTCTCTGCACTCTACAGGCTGCGTGCACCCGATGCACACTGCTGTAGTCCAGCCAAGAATAGCAGCGCACTACCTAGACACTAACAAACTGCAAATTGCTGAACTCTGAACTCACAGGACAATAGTATTTGTGTGTTTGTTCATTCTACTTAAAGCATTGATGAAATGATGCTGAGTTTTGCTGCAGATAATGCCTTATATAGAGGCTATACAGTAGAGGCTATTCCCAACACAGCCAGTAATGACGAAGAAAAAAGGAGAGGGAAGAAGAAAATCCAGCTGGTTGAATAGCCAGCATATTCTATTTTAAACCTGATTTGTTTTTGACAAAAAATTGTCCAGTATGGGCAGCTGAGGTGGCAACAAGCTATCTAGCATGTTGCACAACATGTTTTACATCACTTTCTCTCTTTGCCTCACTGGATGGTTTATTTGCTTGTGTGTTGCAAGCAAACTGCATCAGGGTCACTTGTAAGTTTCTACCTTTTAAGTTTAAGAAACTTTGGATGTTACAAAAGAAAAAAATACACAGATTAGATATCTTACTCATAAAGCAGCACTATGTAACTTTCTAACCATGAATATGTTTTTCTGACTTGTTTTGGTGGCTTAGTGACATTCATTGTGCACATTCATCAATAAGTTGTTGCCCTGCAACATCCCAAGGCAGAGAAACCACATTTGACAACTTTTACTTCCACTAGGGCTGGGCATTTATATATATATATATGTATGTGTATGTGGTGTGTGTGTGTGTGTATGTGTGTGTGTGTGTGTGTGTTTCATTGAATTTCCCTTTGGGATAAATAAAGTATTTTTCATTTCATCACCACCATGTGAATGTGTGTACTGTGTCACCTTATGCATTTGGGTAATAAAACATCTAAAAATAAAAAATAGTTGCCATTTTGGTGTTGTATGATCTAACGCCTCTCCATATAGTGTAAATAACACACACAGCTCATATCAGGAGTTGAATAGATTCAGAGGATTTGTTGACTCGATATAAAATTGCACAGGCAAGTATTGCGATACATCGATTAATCAGTATTTTACCCACCCCTCACTTCCAGGACACTGCATTACTTTCCAGCTGAGTTTTGCTTTATGCACTGTATCACATGCTAGCAACTAGCTATCAACACACTAACTGTGGCTGATTCATAGAGAAGAAAAAATGCAGGCGGACGTTATTGGAGGACGAGGGGAAGGGACAGACGGGAGATGAGACCAGAGTCAAAATCAAATCCTTTTGATTTTCATGTGAAAACGTTATCCTTATTTATTCATTTTTCTCTCTTACGTCAGCTGTTGCAGAAATGACCATGAGCCTGTTTGATATCCACAATACTGACATTGATTTTAGATTGGGCAATCTTTTTCGGAGGCGTCCACTGGAAGGTCAGTGTCTCACCCTGTGATCAGCCTCCCTCCTGTTTTGTTGCACAAAGCAAGAGTCACACTTTGTCAACAGGAGCGACGTCTGACTGTCCCTGTTTGAGTTAATGAGTGACAGAGTCCTGAGCTGACGAACAAGTCGCCTCTCTGTGTTGATTTGAGCCGGTGTTAGTTAATGACTAATTACAGCTTTCTGTTTACCATCACCTGTCAAGGTGAGCGAGTGGTGCAGATTCTCTGTTGGAGCAGAGCAGCTGACGTCACTGTGCTGCCTGCAGCGGTGGGATTGTGTCATCTTCCAAAAATGGAAGCCAGTGGAAAAGTTTGCACGAGATCTGGATTATGTCGGCTGAATATGGACTGAGTGTTTGTTTTGAACAGACTGTGATAACTGTTTTGACCAACTGTCGTTCAACAGGAACAGGTGTGGGAGGGTCTTGTTGAGACTTGCAAATACTGAAAAGCAGTTTCATGCTTTTTTTTTCCACAGGCAGCTGTTCTGGGATAAATTCCAAAAGAAGGGGGAAAAAGTGTTTGCAGTTGGTTTCTGAATACAAATGCTTTGCCTGAATGAAGCCTATCCCTGTGGCAAAGGTTAAAGTAAGAAGCTTGAGGTTATGGACACAGGCAGGTGGTGGTGTCAAAGGGGCGTCAGCTTGCAGCTCTGGAGCTGAACTCAGAATAAAGCCCCATGTGGTGGGAAAGTGCCTTCCATTCTCAATGTGAAGCTTAAATTTTGCTTCCTTTAAGGTTTTTATTACACCTTTACTTCTCCAGGGAAGCTAGAAGCAGAGAGCTGTGAGCTTTTGGGGGAAGTCCTTGTCTGGACTCTTAAGTCAGGCAAAACCAGATTAAATGCAAACGTGGCTAATGCTGATAGAGTGAAAATGTTTGTCTGTGTGTTATTTAATCAACTCGATTGTGTCTATCAGGCATTGGGTCTTTGCTTGTTTTGTGCGATGTGTGAAACGGTGTGTCTCAGATTGAGGGAAAGAGGAGAAGTTTGCTGCTTAGTGCTGCAGAATGTGCGCTGGAGTTTTTGTGGTTTGCAAAGTGTTTGTAGGGGGGTGGGACCTTCAACACTGCTCAGCTACTTCTGAGTTTCAGGTTCCTCCCCCAGCTTCAACTTAGTTTTGATCTCTTTTCCTTAAAGGGCCAGTTACCTCTCATCGCCTCTTTGACCTCGCTCTCTTATTACTCTTATGGCTTTTTCTGTCTTTTGTCTTAACACATGAAGTTGATGTTGACCCATGGGCTGAGGACAGGTAGCACTGACTGTGAAGGTTGCTATCAGCCTCCACTGATGATATTACTCTACTGTTGTCCTCCAGATGTGTGTGGGCCCAGTGAAGCATCCTGGAGAAGAGAAACATGGAAATGTGTCAGCTGGACATCTAGGTGAGAAGAGGTGAGTAACCAGACTAAACAGTTTATTTGAAAGGCTTGAATCAGAACTGATGTACTGTATTCCCAGAGTTGTAGGTGAGATCATAATCGAGCTTCAATTTTCTGCCTTGGAGACAAAAATCTAAACAAGTCAGTTTAATTACTAAATACTAATATTGATATATGGTCTTTCCTCCACCAGTGTTGCCTGTAAACAATGTAAACTCCAGTAACAGGCACAACAGTTCTTCATTCTCAACATCCACCTCAATCACCAGCCATTCAAATGCACACGGACAATAAACTGGCCAATCATGGCAAGCAGGTCAGCGGCGACAGCCGATCCCAGATACCCAGCATAAACCAACAGGCTCCGCAGCAGACGGCTGCAGCACACCTGGGCTCAAAAGGAGTTGGTCCCAGCAGCCATGGAGTCAAAACCAACCAGGTTTCCCTCGGCAACCCTGGGCTGAAGGCTGTCGGCCAATCGGTGGGCAGCGTCGGAGGGATGCTGAAAACCAAATCAAAGCGGGAGCGGAGCGTCTCTATTGACTCTGGCGAACCCAGAAATGCCATTCCTCCAGTCCTGGAAGCGGATGCCAAAGGAGGTAAGTTGTATACACTGAAAAAGTGTTCAGCATTAGTGGCTTTAAAGATCATGCGGCTCTTTTCTAAATATACATTTCACTTCTTTTTAACTTCCTATCAGCCAGATCTTTACCCGAAACACCAAATTGCGTGCATTCGCCTCCTCCACAGCAGGAAGTGAATGTAAGGACTGAGAGGACAGACTAACTTGTTTTCTCTCTTGCTGAAATGCCCTGACCTTTCAATGAAGCATCAGAATTTCCCCCCTGGTTTTTTGATTGTTTGTGCCATGTCTGTGCAGCAGTGACGTGTCTCAGATGAGAGGGAAAAAAATCCATTTTTCTATGCTGCTCAGAGGCCATGGGGATGTGAAAAGTTAATTGTCTGTAAGAGGTTGTTATAAAAGCAGGAGTCAGTGAGTTTTGGGGAGTGTGTAGGAAAATATTTGTGTGCATGTGGTTGTGGAAAAGAAGTGCTTGATTTGCATCTGTTTGCTGCTGTTTGTTCAAGTCGTCATGTGAGAGTTTGGCTGCAGATGACATCAATGTGCTTTGTGAAACTCATCTGAGCTTCCTGTACATGACTTGAACCTCCTCTTTGACGACGCACATGCATGCACACTCACATTTCCATCACTTCAGAGGACTTTCAATTGATTTCAATCAGTTCCCCAGAGCCGTTTTAATCGTAGCTTTGTGCTAAATTGTGATTACATGATTTTCTTTCTACCCCAAAGTGTGGCACATGTCAGGAATTTTGGCTGAAAACAAACTGCAAACTTGCATACTGCCAAAAACACCCATGAGAAGTGGGGAGGCTCCATCACAGTGAGCTGTAGAAGCCGACAAAAGAAAGAAAAAAAAAAATCATTTTTCTTTAGCTCTTTGAGCCTGAAGAGACAGTGGTCAGCAGTCTGAGCATGATGTTGCTCAATAACTGGCCTTTCTTCGATAAAACCACAAACTGGTGATGACAAAAACAAAGGTCATCTCCTTTATGCTGCCTCTATAAGGTAGCAGTCCACCTCCTGCTGTCTTTTTTCTGTATTGTCATGGCAACTTTCTTTTTTACTGTACTGTCACTGGTTTTTAAGTCTGTGGTTTCCCAAGCTCAGCTGATTTGAGTATTGAAAGGTAGCTGCCCCCTATGGAGTCAACAACACGGCGCAATGAGACGAGCCAGAGCTTGCCCCCAATGGATGCCTTATTATCCTTTCAGTAAAGGGTGTGAACGTTTTATCATATTTTATTTTTTTGGATGGACAACAGTTTGATGTTTGCCAGTATCACAGATTTGACTCAGCAGCCAGCGATTAAAGCAACCCTTACTGATGTTGCATTGTTACACTATATTTTTAATAGGGTAAAATGTTATGGATGAGGTATTGGAACTCTATATTCAAATAATCTTGCTCTGCTTTCTGAAATTCAAGATCAGTATGAGTTGCCTTAATAAGAGACGATATCACAAGCTGATTTAAGACAATCGCTTCCATTCGTATCACATAAGCAACAAAAATATCACCACAAGTTTTTTCTTGAGTTTAATCAGACAATGATTTGAATAAAGAATTGATTTCATTAAAATTGACTGATACATTCTGTATATGCAGCTTTAAAATTGTCACATCATAAAAAAAATGAATAAACCCTAAATGAATAAAATTTTGTTAGCATTAAAGTTGGGTATAGTGTAAACTATACGACTATTTGGAGCAAACTAAACATTTGTATAGTTTGGTTATCATTAGCGCAGTCTCTCACTCGGGTTTAGATATCGCTGTTTTCCTTTAAAATTTAAACTAAGAACAAAGCAAATTGAAGCAATTTAACACGCTTTTTCCTAAGTGTGTTTTCTAGGCTACGTTCATCCCGCAGGTCTTAATGTTCAATTCCTATTTTTGTCCAATCTGAGAAAAGAGCTAAAACACCCTATTAAAAAAATTTTATTCTTCACTTGGCATAAGAAAAAAACAACACGACAGCTTTTCCAGTTCAGGGTCACAGGGATTGCTGGAGCCTACCCCAGCTATTATCAGGCGAGGGGCACGGTACACCCTGGACAGGTCGCCAGTCTGTCGCAGGGCCAACACAGAGAGACAGACAACCATTCACACTCACATTCACTCCTACGGGCAATTTAGTGTAACCAGTTAACCTAACATGCATGTCTTTATACTATGCATGTCTTAATATTTAATCAAATATTTACCAAAAAGAAAATTACAAGGTATGTCGGTGTGAAACAATTCCTAAATTTGATTTTTATCTTTCCGTTAACACTGCAGTATAAATCTAAAGTTTTTTTGTTTTTTGGCTTAACAATTTAAAGTCAGGAAAGGGAATGTAAAGGATCTAACAGCCTGTGCCCACTTCATCACGCACTGTGCAAATGTCAAACATATAAAGTAAAACCTTCACTGAATAAAGTATTTACATAACGACAAAAAAATAGGCTTACCACAACAAAAGCGACTTCAAGCTGCTTTGAGCTCACAGGGGTGTCTGACTAATGTTTAGTAACAAAGCATTGGTAAAATGAAGGAGTTTGTGGCAGATAATGCCTTATTTAGAGGCTGCATGAGGTTGCCCGCATCACTTACATTACATTGGACATTGGACATTGGATCGCTGATCTGGAGTGAATCTAAATATCTCGTGAAGGAATTCAAGTTACACCAAAACTTGTATGGGTGAGTAAATGAACGTATTTCATGCTAAAAAATAGGTCCAGGTTGAAAAAGACAAATTCCCCAGAGGATATGTCTGCCTTATAAACCCAACCTGGGAGCTGTCTTCCGTTCTACTTTTAGGCCCTGTTTACACAATGTTTTCTCACAAAAAACAAAACTTTTCCATTCAGTATTTAAAAAAACATTCTGTTTACACAACAGTGGAGTGAAGACTACCTTCATGCAGATGGAAAATGCTAATAGGGTTGGAAATGATGGAGTGTGCATGCCGGGCCTGCAACAACCATCATGTGCACCTCATCAGACCAGAAGACACAACTATTTGTGTAGAGCTGTTTTTATCATTAGGCATATATAATTCATACATTTTAGTCTGACTGCATTAATGATCCATGATAGGTGGGTTTTGCGATAAGACTAACTAAATTAAAAAAATGTAGCAACACTAATGCAACACGGTTGTTGATGTCACAGTCATGCTGTTTGCTAGTGTAAACAGGCCGCAAGTGTGAAAGATGACATCATCGCCAAAGGAGTCCGTCTCACATTTTCACAGGCAAGATTGGCCTTGTGTTTCAGGAAAATTTCACTCTGGAGCCCATTCTCAAACCTCAAGAGTCCAAGACTCAACCAACCGTCTGCTTTCGCAATGTCGTTGTGTAAACAAGTCCTTTTGAGTTGTTGGAGATTTCAAGTCCAGAATGGTCATGCAGTCCCCCCCCATCATGTGGTCTCCTAGTTGGATTCCTCGTGAATAACTGTCTTATGAGGTGTTTAGGTGACTTCTTTGTGAGATCCTCCAATCATCTCAACTGCTTTTATTAAATCAGTGTATTTTCTTTATTCCATTTCTTTTTTTTTTTCTTATTGCATGATGTAAAACAACAGCATTTAGTTGCATGACTTTACTCGAAGCTTCCATATGTACGTATTTTATATATGAACCAAAAACATTTATGCATCAGTTCTTGTCAAAACAGAAGGAGGATTTCTGCAGACAGTTCAAGGCAAATACACTGCCCGGCCAAAAAAACAGTCGCCAACAAAAAAAGGTCAAACATTTAACATTTTGTTGGACCGCCTTTGGCTTAGATAGCGGCAGCATACGCTGTGTTTCCAGAAGCTTCTGCAATGTCACCAGATTTATTTTCATCCTGTTGCATCAATTTTTCACCAAGATCTTGATGATGATTGTGGAGTCTGACCACAGCACATCCCAAAGATTCTCAATGGGGTTCAGGTCTGGACTCTGTGGTGGCCAATCCATGTGTGAAAATGATGTCTGATGATCCCTGAACCATCTTTCACAATCTGAGCCCGATAAATTCTGGCACGGTCATCTTGGAATATGGCCGTGCCATCAGGAAAGAAACATCCATTGATGGAATAACCTGGTCATTCAGTATATTCAGGTATCAGCTGACCTCATTATCTGAGCTCATACTGTTGCTGAACCTGGACCTGACCAACTGCAGCAACCCCAGATCATCACACTGCCCCCACAGGCTCATACAGTAGGCACTAGGCATGATGCTGCATCACTTCATCTGCCTTTCCGGCCACATTTCTTCCTGGAAGACGATGGTCCACTATCCTTCCAGTTTTTCATAATGCGTTGGACTGTTCTGAACCCAGTTTTAGTAGTTTCTGCATCTCCTTAGATGTTTTCACCTCTTGATGCCAATGATTTGACCCTTCTCAGACAGACTAACATTTTTTCCAAGACCATTGATGTGTCTTTCGACATGATTGTCTAGGAAATGAGGAGCAAGTCATTGCACCAGTTGGGGTTAAATAACTTGTTGCCAGCTGAAAGATAATCGCCCATGCAGTAATTATCCAATAGGAGGCTCGTACCTATTTGCTTAGTTAAATCCAGGTGGCAACTTTTTTTTGGGCCGGGCAGTGTATTTTTATCCCTCGTTTACTATATGGGCAGTGGGTTCTATGCACACCTCCACCATTTTCTGAACTTAAGGTACCTCCTTTTTTTTCTGTCTTTCATTACTGGATGAACTGATTAAACCAGGTGCGTCTGATCTCGGTAACTGGTCAGACACACGTGGATTAATGAGACAAAATTTGAACTGTTTGGACCACTGAATTAACGATATGTCTGGAGGAGAAAGAATGATCCCTAATAAAGAAAGGAACACCCTGCCTACTGTGAAACATGGTGGGGGGTCAGCCATGCTGTGCAGCTGTTTTGCTTCTTCAGGTACAGGGACTCTCCACCGTGTGCAAGGCATCATGAACTCAATTCACTACCAGGAGATCTTGGGTGCAAATGTCATGCAGTCAGTGACAAAGCTGAGGCTTAGGAGAAGTTGGATCTTCCAACAGTACAATGATCCCAAGTATACCTCCAAATGTACCAAAGCTTGGTTGTAGAAGAAGGGCTGGAAGATACTGGACTGGCCATCACAATCACCAGACTTAAATCCCATAGAAAAATCTTTGGTGGGACTTGAAGAAAGCAATTGCAGCACGCAAGCCCAGGAAAGTTAACGAACTGGAGGCCTTTGCCCATGAAGAATGGGCTAAGATACCTGTAGATGGCTGCAAGAAACTTGTGTCAAGCTATGTTTCACATCTAAAGGATGTTGTTATCGCCAAAGGGTGTTGCACGAAGTACTAAAGATGTGCCTAATAGGGATGCAACAGTACACGTTGTACCGGCCAGTATGTCCCCTGGCGGAACAATACAAGCATGTCCCGCAGTACGGCTCACAGCCTCAAACAAGCGCTGTGGTGAAGATTCCTGAACTTTTTCTCTGCGCTGTGCAGTGTAGCACCGCGCTAGCTGCCTGTACATGATTTATAATTGCAGAGCTCCGTGCAGACGCTAGTTCTGCATGCTGGTATGAGGGTAATCTCAGTAACCCCTCGGTCACACTGACTGCGGAAGTGCTGCAGAGCAGCCTGCGTGTGTCAGAGCAGGACGTCTCTGCTGCGGCTCAATGTTGTCTACTCAATCACGTGAGTATTTAAAGGCCCTGTACCAGATTTTATTTTAATCTCTCTAAGAAAAATGTTTTCTCTGCGGAACAATATGTGGTAAAAGAGGTAATTTCATGAAAATAAATTACTCATTGATTGCACACCTGCATGAATCCAGGCCTTTTTAGTTTAGGTTTCTAACGCTGTTGTGACGCTTTTCTCTGCCAATGGAGTTCATTCTACAAAAGTTCCAGTTTCCAATCAGCCATTAACAGTGTTTCCTAAGGAAGAGCACCCTCCCCTAGTGCATGCACGGCAGCACCTGTAAACAGGACCGCATGGTGTCTACCAATGGGAAAGTCGCAATACCTCCGCTGGCTGTCACTGTTCATACAGCAAAACGGCCTGAAAGCATCAAAACTGAGGAGGAGGAGAGAAACTTGTAACGCAGGAGAGACCAAAGAAGGAATTGTTGTCATGTCGCCTACAATATCATAATACCATAATTGTGCATCTGTGTACATAACTGTAGTTATGGTAAACTACCGGTTTATGAATTAAGTGACAGAAAGTGTCATTTAGCTGATGGCCAGACATTTACTGCAACCAAAACAAGAAATTCACTGGAAGATGCAAGTTTCCTCTGGAGAGTTTCCTTGTGCACAAGTATGAGAGTGCACATTATTTCGTGCATGTTGAGTGGGAGGGAGAGTAAGAGCGTTTCTCACTGGGAGAAACAGTTAGGGGCGGGTCTTGCAGTTCAAATTAAACTGTTCACCTCGTTCATGGCTTGAAAATTTGCAAAATCAGGTACAGGGCCTTTAAAGTGAATAATAAACCAGTCTATTAAGCCAGTCCAACCCAGCATCAAGTAAGATTCACCTGACTGCTTGGTGCTCATGTCGTAAGTTTGACATATTTTCCTCTCCTGCTGCTTTCAGCAGCTCATACAGAGCTTCATGTGGGCTTCTGCATCTAATGTATCCAAACTCAACAAAGTCAAACTGCAGACGACGGTGTGAAAGATACATTGTTATTGGTTATTTAAACATTTGATAAACGATTTTTTTTTTGGGGTGGGGGGGTGATGATTTCTGTTTTTTTTTTTATTATTATTATTATCGTTGTTGTTATCATTATTATTATTGATATTTCCCATTCCCCCTGAGAAATGGCCATCTTGGTGTTGTCAGAGGATTTAATGTTCTTCTTTATTTTTGTTGTTTGACAGTTATGTTTGTTTGAGAAAACCGTTGTGGTTCATATTATATGTTGTATATAATATGAACTTGTGCCATTTTGTTTAAAGCTATTTTGTGAAAGTAAAGGATTTGTGTAAATTGCCAAACCATACCGTGCTGTACAATGAACCGTGACTTGTGTACCACAATACATCCCGAACCGTGGATGATCTGTATTGTTGCATCCCTAGTACCTAAGGGGTTGAATAATTTTGTCAATGAGGTAATCACAGAAAGGTATATTACAAAAAATGTTTTTGTAATTTCAGTTGTATTTGTCTATTTTATGTCCTTCTTTGATCTGATTATAAACAAGACAGAAAATAAATGTCAAACTTGCAAAAACACTTTACTACTGTGGGGGTTGAATCATTTTGACCACAACTGTATTGTTCATGATAAGCATAATGGCATGTTTTATTGTTTAAAGGAGCAGGAGTCTGATTTTTTTATGTTGTGTTTGTTATTCTCTAGAGGGTGTTATGCGCAGTAAGCGGCGCTGTGTTCTGGCAAAGAAACAGCCATACAGTGGAGATGAATGGTGTTCTGGGCCGGACACAGACGATGAAGACAAGCCGCACACCGCAGCCCACCGTGAGTCAGTCCACATCAACATGTAATCCTCAAGAACGGCAGTGCTATTAATCACCAGTTATAAACAATGTGATTTGTGCATAGCAATGGCCTGCCAGGGCTCTGCCAGCAGTAGGTGTGTCAGATCCTGCATACATTGCAAGACTCAGAGAAGGTGTCAGATTGGAATACCACTTATCCCTCACATCTGATTTGGTTAGCATGTGTTTAGCTCCATCTAGTGTTACAGTGATGTACCATCAAGATCCAGGCTGCTACTGCAGAGTGTGAATCACATTGAGGTTTTTTTTCCCCTTCCTCAGGTGAACGAGGGCTGGCTGGTCCGATCCAGGGTCTCTCTGATCGCCTGTCTGCAGGACACATGTCTGAGTCTGGGGGTCCAGTTATGGGATGTGGAGTGGGACCAGGGCTGAAAACAGATCCACCTCAGCCTTCACAGCAAGTGGTTTATGTTTTCACAACCAGCTTAGCCAACAGGTCAGAAGTACTTTCATTTCCATGACATGCAGCTGACTTTTTACACTGTACAAATCAGCATTACCATCTCATGTGCCATTTGATTACCTTTTCAGACCAAATTTTAATAGCAGTGATTAGTTAATTTGTGTTTTTGCTCATTTGTTTGACAGTGCTGCAGAGGCAGTGATGAAAGGCCAAACTGATTCCATCCTTCGGTTTCACCAGCAAAATGTCCCTCACTCCAAATTGGAGCAGGTCAGACACGAAGTTAATGATGTCAGTTTTATGTTTAGCTTGTTAAATCATCAAAGTAATTTTTTTTTACATCATAAAGACTACAGGTGCAAATCGTGTGGGAAGTTTAATTTGTTGAGCTATTTTTAGCTCCCATATGTGTTTGTTCCTGTTTCTATTTTTCACTTGTTAAGGCTGTTTGCAGTAATACTGTAAAAATGAAGTTATCTATGTGTCCGGTTTAATTCCCGTTGCTACTAAAAATGCTGATAAAATGGACATTTGTGTAATTGAAAATGAAGTAAAAGCATTTGTCTTGACACAGGGCCACCTCACAGGGAAGCTTTCCAGTTTGACCGAGAAGGTAAACTCCAGCAGCTCTCCACCCACAGGAACCCCTCAATCCCAAAGTGGAACTCCACGCCCAGCCTCTGCAGGAATTGGAGGTTCATTACCTCCTGCAGGGACGCCGTCATTGGCCGGTCAGTCTGATAATGATTCCTCTCCAGCCAGACCTGGTGGAGCTTCCAGCAACAACGTTGCCACCCACAGATCAGAGGCGGGGAGCACAGGCACACGTGCAGGTTCAGACCCTGGAAATGGAGATGTTGCAGGGGGTATGCCACTTTGTGCTGCTACTGCATCCCCATCAGGGAGTCCCTCCATCCTATCTACACACCTACAGAGCGATACAGTCCAAAGGAGTGGCCCAGGGAACACAGACGGTCTCTCTAAGGAGCAGCTTGAACATAGAAAGCGCTCTTTACAGACCCTGGAGGACATAAAAAGGCTGTTTCTACGCAGTGGAACCGGAGGAGGCCCTGAAGACCCAGGAGGCTCCAATAGCAACCCTCCTAATAACTCATCCAACCTAACTAATAACAGTAGTGCTAATAGGAGTGCCATTGAGGACAATGACAACGGTACTAACAACTCTGGAAATTGCAGTAGTGGTAATATGTTATCGTCAGCTGTGGCCCCAGTGGGAGGACTGAAAAAATATGAGGAGCCTCTCCAGTCCATCATTTCTCAAACGCAGTCTCTTGGTGGACCTGCCCTTGAAAGCCCTCACATGGACTCTCACCATAACTTGCCGCAACACCCTCATCACCAATTGTCTTCTCCTGGGGATGACATGGGTCTCTTACTGGGGTCAGAAGGGCTTACACGAGAGCAAATGGCTTGGAGGAAACTTCAAGAGGAATATTACCAGGAAAAGAGACGGCAACAGGAAATGCAGCCCCCTGCACTTCCCCAGCACTTTAGAATGATGACTGAGGCGGGCATGCATGGAGGTCCCATGTTGATAAGAGGGCCCCCTCCTCCTTATCACAGCAAGCCTGCAGACCAGCAGTGGGGTCCTGCCAATATGATGGGAGGTGGACTGGGTGGAAATGGACGAATGTTAGACGTGCACCAAGAGGGACCTCGAGGCCCAAGGTTTATGGGACAGATGCAGAGAGGGCAGCCTGGGGGAGGAGGTTTTCCCAGTAGTCCAGGTGGTGGTTTAACAATGGAAGGTTTAGGACCCCAAAGGCCCACCCGCCCAGGAATGATTTGGATGGACGATTTGCCCAACAACATCAGTGGTAGTGGTCCCTTTCATGGTTGCTACCCCAGTGGACCTCCACAACATTTGCAAGGTGACCCCGAGCTTCTTACACGAGAGGAAATGTTCCGGATCATGGAGAAACGTCATATGCAGGGTGTTTCTAGGTTTGAACTTGAAAGATTAGCTAAACAGCAGCAACAAGGAAGTCTAGGTTCAAGAATTATTGAGAGTCTTGGAGGCCCAGATTTCCCTAATTTGGGAATGGGCCGGGGTCCACCTACTAGTCGAGGTGATCCCATGGACTTTCCTGGTTCACGGGAGATAATGGGTTCTCCTGGAGCGGGTCCTCAGATGAGAGACTTGGTGGATTCTCCTTTAGGAGGCAATATCACAATGAATATGAACCCACCGATGAGTATTCAACAGCAGCAGATGATGCTGTCACAGAGGCTCAGAGGTCATGCAGGCGGAGGGCCTTTAGGTGAGATATTTGGGCCTGGCGAAATTTCACAAATCAGTGCTTCACAAAATGGACGAGGAGGAAATAAGGGAATGATCCCAGGACCTGACGGCCCCTTCCAGTTTCAAAATCACGGTCCCTTCTCTGGAGGACAGATGGATATAGATAGACCTTATCTTCAACAACCAGGCCCTGAGATGTTTGGGCCTGACCACCCTGGTCCCAATCAGATGGGAAGTACATCACGCCTTAGCCATATGCCCCTGACTGGAGGCCTTAGAGGAGCAGAACTTGGTCCTAGGCACTCCTCTGACATGTCACTTGGTGTTAATCCCCTGACCTCCCCTTCAGTGCCTCCTTCTCATCAGCTCAAGTCCCCATCCCTCAACCAGGAGCCATCTCCTTTGTTACCTTCCCCCTCTGCTGCAGGACTGAAGTCACCAATCTCTTCTGCAGGGCATCATCCCCCTCTTCCTCCTGCATCTGGAGCTGGGACTCCGTGTTCTTCAATGAAGTCTCCTCAAATAATGGGGTCTTCTAACCTTGGGTTGCACTCTCCATCTGCCTCTCCTGGACGACTTAAGTCTCCAGCCATGGCTGTGGGCTCTCCAGGGTGGACCGCCTCGCCTAAAACCGCTCTTTCGAGTCCAGGTGGTCATACTACTGGGAAGGTACTGGGGAATGGAGGAAGTAGCTCCAATGAAACAGGTGAAGTCATTTTTAATTTTATCTAATTATCACAAATGCTGTTCTTTGTAGTGATATGATTTTTTTTTAAATATATACATATACTGTATATAAATATATTTCTATATGTATGTATTCTTTTCAGGCCAATCACTTCCCCCCAGGAGTTCCAATTCAACTCCTGTTAACCAGCAAGGCTCTACAAATCCCAGCATGCCATTTACTTCCTCTCCTGATGCCCCTCCATCTCAGAATCCTCTGTCCCTCATCATGTCTCAGATGTCAAAGTATGCTGTTCCCAGTTCTACTCCTCTCTACCATGACGCCATCAAAACAATCGCTACTTCTGATGATGAAATGCTGCCAGATCGACCTCTGCTGTCTGGTGTCAGTCTTGGAGGTATGAAAAAAAGATCTTGCTGTGACAGATGGTAAACATGCTAGTATATTTACAAGTGTTGATTATATGCCTTGTTTCCTCACCAGGAAACATGGGGAATACCCAGACGACACAGATTCACATCTCCCAGGGCTCCATCGGTCCCCACAGTGACCCCCAAAGCCCCATGGGACTCGTTGGCCAAGGTGGACAGCATCTATCCCATGATACCTCAGGACCTGCACTCTCCTCTCCAAACCAAATGGGCATGCCCACCATGAGTTCTGTCATCATGGGAGGAGCAGCAGCTGATGGAATGGGACCCAGCAACATATCACCATTATCTCAGAATCAGATGGCAGGTTTTCCTCGTATGCAGCCTCCATCACACGGACCCATGCACTCACCAATCGGGGGAATACCTCAAAATTTCTCTCAGTCTCACGATGATATTTTGCCACATCAACAATTACATTTGCTTAGCAAAGGCCATCCTCACCAACGCCCGTCTCACCCATCGGACACATTTCCTCCTCTTCCCATGGGTGATGGTCCTGATTTAAGTGAGGTCATACGACCCACCCACACAGGTATCCCTGAGTTTGATCTATCCCGTATCATTCCCTCTGATAAGCCCAGTAGCACTCTTCAGTACTTCCCCAAAAATGAGCCCCATCACAATCCACACCAGGGGCCACCACCCCAGCAACATACTCCACAGCAGCTCCTCAAACAGCTGTCCTCATCTGGCCCTCAACATGGTAGCGGCCCTTCATCAAACCCCCACTTAGCAAGTCTGCAGAGTATGGCCGAACAGCAGCTGCCACCTCATCCCTCGCACGGTGGAATACGGCAAAACATGGGCCTTCCTCAGGGGAGCTCTAGGGGCATGATGCCCAGCGGGGGCATGGGCCCCATGTGCCCCCCTGGGCATATGATGGGAAGGACAGGTCTGATGCCCCAGCAGCAACTCCAGCAACAGCAAGCCATGATGGCCAACAGCCTTCTCCACCATCCCCCCAACCCTTACCCCGGCATGATGCCCTCCCAGCAGCACTCACATAATTTAATGACACAACAAAACATTATGATGATGCAGGCTAAACAGCGAGGCATGTCAATTCCAGGGGAGCCCTTTGGACTTCAGGGTCCCATGATGGGCCCTTCCCACCCTCAGTCCGGTATGATGGGCCCACAGGCTCTCAGACAGCGGGGAATGTCTCTGGAAAGTCCCATTGGCTATGGCTCTGGAGGTATGGCCAATATGCCGTTCTAATCCAGCTCAACAAACTGTTAAAAACAGATACATGCATTTGCATCCCATTATGTCCAATTTTTTTCATTGTTGTAATTGTTTGAGAAAATAAATTGTGGGGAAAAAGAGACAAATCAGTGATAATCTTAAAATTTTGGATTACAGCTGATTTGAAAAAATAAATATTTAAAAGCACTGTAACACTGTTCAATAACAAATTTGAAGCCATTTTCTAAAATACTGTAAAATGTGTAACAACCCCCCCCCCTCCCCCAAAAAAAGGAAAAAAAAAAAATCTGTGTATTTGTTGTGGGAACAGAATGGCAGTCAGGAGAGGAGTGCCTCAAATTTCTATTTGTTTTTTGTTTTAATATCACTGATTTATTTTGTCCAACTACCAAACTGTTGTGCAATGGAATTTATATATATATATATATATATATATATATATATATATATATATATATATATATATATATATATATATATATATATATATATATATATATATATATATAATGAGGATTAAAAAATATAATATATACTTGCTGCTGTACATATGCAATTTGTGATTGTTTGCAGTTGTTCTGTATAACTGTGTTTTAATAGAAGTCTAAAAATAGAATAATAATCTCTGAAATTGTTTTGGCTATTTTGTTGTGTAAAAAAAAAAAACACATGCACAAGGGGACAAGGTTGCTGTCCAACACTAATCTTTTATTGAATACAGTAAGCACTATTTACAAGCAAATAATAGATTTTGGCTAACAATATTTTTGTTCAGTAGGCAAATATAGCTTTTAAAAAGCAGATTATGTTACCAGAACAGCAGGCAGTACTGCAGCATTTTCCATTGTTCCAAGTTAACAGAAAGGTTTAATAGTTGTTGCTGTTGGTCGTTCTTTCTGAAATGGATGGCCGACTGTGATCCATGGTTCGGATAAAAGATGGCCAGATTCGGCCACAGCCCAGTTGACAGAGTAACTGCACCAGCTCTTTGCGAAACTGCCCCCCAACAAAGGCATACAATAGTGGGTTCAGACAGCAGTGTGAAATACCAATACTCAAAGTCACCTCACAGACCTGTTTCAGGAGCCTGGAAAATACACAGGATTCAACACTTGCATAGCCCGTTTCTACTATACTTTGGATCAGTGAGGCAATATTATATGGCAGCCAGCAGAAACAAAACACAAGTGTGAGAAGTACAGCTAGTCGAATGGCTCCTTTCTTTGCTTGGCTTTTTTGACTTTTGGACAAAGTATTTGCTAGTGCGCTGTAGCAGTAGCTCATAACAACCAAGGAGAAGAAAAAAGCACACATGCTGTAAGATTCTGTTGGCTACAACCCAGTTGTGTGCATGGACTTCAAAGCGATGATGAAAACAGTCAAGCTGGGATGTGTTTGTGTCTGCTACTACAGAGAGAAACACAGCGTTGGGTAGCGATAGAAGCAAACAGAAGACCCACAGTGAAATGCATGTTACGTGCACTGTTGTTGGACGTCGACTTTGCATGCTGGGGATTGCATGAACAATAGCTAAATACCGATCAAACCCAATGAAAGCTAGCAGAAGACTCCCACAAAAGAGGTTCATTTCTTGCAGGACGCCCTTCAGCATGCAGAGGAACACTCCGAATATCCAACCTGTGAAGCAGTTGACCAGTTCAAAGGGAAAGGTGAACAAGAGCATGAGGTCAGCCAAGGCAAGGTGCAGCAGGTAGATCTCTGCGATGCGCAGCCGGTGTTGGCGCCTCAGGAGGACTGTGATCATCAGGCCGTTCCCTACCACACCCAGGAGGAAGATCACGCAGTAAAATGCAGGCAGGAACATGCTGTAAAACCACTTTGGAACCAGGTCTTCATCATCGCAGAAGGTGTCGTTTCCTGTGTCGTATGTTTCATTTTCCCAAATTTTGATTAATTGCTGCTGGAAAACAGAAAGTTTAGATAATATCACAGTGTTTTATGTCATGAAACATCAGTCTTTTGTTAATATGGTGGATTTCAATTTCATCCCAGTCACATTTTTTCAGTGCACCTTTCAGCTTTCAGGCAGACTGAATATCCAGCCTTTATGGTGATAAATGAAAACATCACAGAAAAACAGACTTGTGTAATTATGGTTTTATTTGCATCCTGTAGCTCTCCCAGAGGATTCAATTGTCAGGAAACACAAAAGGACCAGACTGTTCTCACTTCCCCATTAACAACAAGCTTTGGAGATATTTTTGGGTCAAATCTGGCAAAACATACTGTGACCCTTAAAAAATGCACATACTCAGTATATGTATGTACATACTACGGTCAACACATCTAATCTATATCACAGATTAAACTCAACAGCATAGACATTGTATTTTTTTTTTTATTTTAATAAATACAGTTGAACTTTCCTTTTAGACTTCAGAACTGCGCAAAAGTCTTGAGCAAACCCTTTTGTTTCAATATATACTACCAGGAAACAACAATGAAACGAAATGAAATGAAAAAATACTTTATTTATCCCAGAAGGGAAATTCAACATTGTCATAGCTCTCTAACTTTTCTTTTAAGACCGGGCGTAAGACCCATTGGTACAACCTGCTCCAGGACTTTTTAAAGCTTTTCTATGGATGTTTTCTGCCTTTTGTTCAGTTTTCTCTTAAGATAATCCCACTCTGCTTCTGACGAGGATTCATCCCTCCATCTGACCTGTTGCCAGAGATTTTCAGTTCAGTTCTTTCAGTCTACCTCAGTCTTTTCTTTCTGTTTCCCTTCCTTAAGAATGGCTTTTTGTCAGCCAGTCTTCCATGTAGACATTTGTAATGAGGCTTCAGGGTTAACAGTTAGGGATGCACAATAATTATCGGGCCGATAGCAGGAAATAATTGTATCATTCCGATAAGTCAGACAACTTGCTCCAATAACATTTATATTATTTTTGTCAGCATGGCAATGCTCTGCTCTAATTATTAGACCAGAGCTATTGTTGTTTAAAATGCGCTCTGTTTACATGGCGTCGCTGTCAGGTACAAACCTCCTATCTCCATTTTACATCATTAAAAAACCCTCTAATTCATGTGAGCTTGATTTGGTGAAAATAATCAAAAAGTAAATAGATTAATACAATAAAATATAAGACTTAAATGTAAAAAAAAAAACTCAACTCAAAGTTTGATGATGCTGTGTCCAGGTTTTACAAAACCACAGGTTTTTTTTGGGGGTCACTTCCTGAAAAATAACTGTTTTGGACATAGGAGGTTTGCACCCGACAGCAGCAATAGACAAGTCTAACCTGTCCGTCATTATTATTGTTTACAAATAAACATTTTCAGATTGTGTTAACATACTATAAATAGTTGAATCTAACTTTTCAGTGCATCATTTTCTCTGTTTTTTAAAATTTATCGATTGCACTTTTTCAGTTAGTAATCCTGATGCATGTATCTGCATCAGTTCAAGTAGCTTTTATGTTTGTTTCAGTAAGCAGTGCACATTATTTAAGTTGATGTGCATTTTATCAAATTGCTTGATATTTTTTAGAAAATGTTAGAGAGGCTTGCTGATAGTTTTTCACTGGAAAAAGATACATATTTCTTCATTTAAAGAATGAAAATTCTTTTTGGTTTTGTTGTCATGATGTATGTGTATTATCGCTTATCAGTAATCCATATCGGCCTTTAGAAGCTGAAATTTATCGGTTATCAGTATTGTTTTTTAAAAATGTTATTGTGCGTCCCAATTAACAGTAGATGGAACCTAAAGGTCCAGATGAATCTTTCAGGTCCTTGCTGGATTTTTTTTTCCCCTGTTTCTTAGGGATATTTTTTCTCCATCACTTCTGCCTCTTCTGTCCTTCATTTCTATGGTCTCATACTGTATCTCTTAACACGCTACACACCGTGCTACCAAGTTTTGAACAACTAACTCTGGGAACCCCCTTATTAGTGCAAAATTACTATTTTATGTCGGTCAAACTGTCATCTTTGGTATTTGTAACAAATTCAACTAAAAAAATGAAACAAATGTTTTGTGTCAGGCTGCTAATGGTCTTATTTAACACTGGTTCTTTACCGAGTTGTCTGTGATGTGTTGACACAGCTTTGATTCATCAGAGTTACTGTAGCAGCTTTTATGCTTGAATGATTAATCAATATCAATAAATATAACAAAACAAAAAACATGTTCCTCTGAAAATGATCCGGTGCATGGTCAGGGAAACGACATGAGGGAAATAGCTGCCAATTTACAAATGAAAGCGAATCCGGAGAGTTACTGCTCAAGGCTGGTTTAAAAGATCAGATAATCTGGCTGCTTGGGTTGGGTCAAGATTTTTGCACAGTTCTGAATATATCTTTATCTCTTCTTGTGCTTGCCATAAGAAAACTTATCACCCGCTTGCCTTTAACGAGACGTGTGATGAGAATTTCTTCCCTGACTTGTTAGTTTGGTAAGACGACAGGAAAGAAGTAATATGCACCCAATTTCACTTCCTTATATCTGTTACAGTGCATCTTTACAGTGCACCGCTCACTCATTCAAAGTGTTGTTTTTATTATATTTTGGAGAAGCTAAGAATTCTCGAAACAGAGTAATATCTTGCTTAAAAAGACAGAAGGTTGGACAAATTCAAGTAAACTCTTTAGCTATACTAAGTGGGTCAGTAAATTTTAGCTGATGGAATAAAGGACATTTATCTGTAAACTTACAAAAAAGAGGTCTAACCTTGTTTTTTGCTACAATTCCCATTCATTGCCATTACATTAAATGTTTGACAGAATGTCTACAATCAGTATGTTCTGCATTCTACTACATCCTAAGAAGGAAAGTTCGCACTACATAGAGTAGTTATACAAAAGCCCAAGTAGTAATCCATGTCTTACCTTGTATTCTGTGGAGAACTCTGCATAGGTTGTTTCCATTTTTTTTTTTTTTTTTTTAATTAACCTTTGTTTAAAAAGAGGGTTTCAATGAGACTTGCTGGTATATCTCAGGCACTGAGTGCGGTGAAGTGAAGTGTGTCTGTACATCCCCTTGTGTTTCTCCTCTATATTTGCTTTGATCATTTCAGTGAAGGGGGACGTCTTCTCCACTAATGTCATGCCAACATAGACAAAATGTGCTTTCAGTTTCCACGCATGAGCAGTGATACAATCCATGAAACTGCACCCTAAAAATTTTGACAAGAATGAAATGACATTTGTGATACGGTCAGACTTATTCAAGTATTTGGGGAATTAAATATTTTTGCCAATACTTCTCAGACATTTACTGAAGAAGCATGTTACCACAGTGTGGTGGTCAAGTCCAGTTTTAATCAGACACAACAAATTTTCAAAGCAAAATCTTATCTTTCTTGAGAAACTTATTCATGCCTTCATCATCTTTAGATTGGAGTTCTGCAGTTGTTTACACCATGGCCTTAGACACTCATCACACAATTGCCTGCAGCTTCTACGCAGTGCTGCTGCAGGATCAGTCCAGTTTTAGCAGGTTGACTTTGGCTGCCAGTCTGTTTTCAAATTTATTTGAAGATTTTTTTTTCTTTTACTCACTTTTAAAGTTTTTTAAACTGTATATTGCCCAGCTATTCAACCAAATTTCAACCCCAATAGATCAGTGAGATCATCCAGCCAGCCTTAATGCAGCTGAGAAGGGACTGGACTTGACTCATTTTCTTTGTTTTTACAGTTACTTTTAATTAGAGAACAGTTTGAGTCCCATCAGGTTTTTGTTTGTTTCTTAGTCAATTTTACTATATTTGTTTGCGTACCGTATTGTCTTCTGCCACTTATCCGGGGTCGGGTTGCGGGGGGCAGCTGCCTAAGCAGGGAAGCCCAGACTTCCCTCTCCCCAGCCACAGCCGCCAGCTCATCCTGGGGGATCCCGAGGCGTTCCCAGCCAGCCGGGAGACGTAGTCCTGGGTCTCTACAAGGGTCTTGTCCCAGTGGGACGTGCCTGGAACACCTCACCAGGGAGGCGTCCAGGAGGCATCCTGACTAGATGCCCGAGCCACCTCATCTGGCTCCTCTCGATGTGGAGGTGGCTCAACTCCCTCCTGGATGACCGAGCTCCTCACCCTATCTCTAAGGGAGAGCCCGGCCACCCTGAGGAGGAAACTCATTTTGGCCGTTTGTACCCGCGATCTCGTTCTTTTGGTCATGACCCACAGCTCATGGCCATAGGTGAGGGTAGGAACGTAGATGGACCGGTAAATTGAGAGCTTCGCCTTCTGGCTCAGCTCCTTCTTCACCACGACAGACGGATGCAGAGTCCGCATCACTGCAGACGCCGCACCAATCCACCTGTCCATCTCCCGCTCCATTTTTCCCCCACTTGTGAACAAGACCCGAGCTACTTGAACTCCTCCACCTGGGGCAGGACCTTGCCCACGACCTGGAGGGGACATTCCACCCTTTTCCGGGTGAGGACCATGGTCTTGGATTTGGAGGTGCTGATTTTTTTGTTTTGTATTTGTTTGCTTTTGTGTTTTATTTTACTGTACATTAATTCTTGTTTTTATGTGAACTCTGGTCAACCTTGTTTTTAAATGTGCCATAGAAATACATTTGACATTGACATTGCTTACAGTAATGGCACTGTGAGTCATTATAAAAAACCAGACGCAGCCAGTTTATCAGGTAGTACTTATGCTGCAGTATTTCCCGCACGTGTTGTGGGTGTGAAATGTAGTTTCGCTTTATTATTGCTCATTTCATAACACTATAGTTTAATTTCATTTTTTGCTACAGCTGATTTTGTGAAAGTGAAAAACACTGTCTCAATGTAAAAACAGTTCAATAAATTATCAGTTAAAGGTTGCATTTGACTAAAATATACGAGTCAATGATTGCATTACCATAACCAAGGTCTCGATGTGCAATGGGGCATGAATATGATTAAGCCAACTGTAGGATCTTACTATCAACGAGTTAACTAATAGCTTTAGTCTTTTTGTTTTCTGGATAGTAGCCTGTCTCATAGATGGACATGTTTACAGCCGAATTCCCTCCATATCTGTGTTTATACTCTAAATTTGTAAAAAAAAAAAAAAACACACAACAAAAAGGGGGGGGGGGGGGTTCTCATTCTTCCATGACTTTTCTTTAGTGGATTGCTCCTCGAGAGGCTGCAGCCTTTTGAAGAAATCATGGGGAGTGGCCCAAGTTATTTATTTTTTCATAAATAATTCAAAGCTTATGTCAAATTTAAACAAGATATGGTACATATTAAAGTTGTGTATGTGTAGAAATGGAAAAGAAATAAAAAATGAATATTGTTTTAATACTATGAGAAGAATTAATTTAACTTGTGAAAATAATTTAAAGAGAAGGGAAAGAAATAATTAGAAAAATAAAAAGGGGGGGGGGGGGAGGAAAGTAAAAAAAAATGGAAATAAAAGGGGAATATAAGAGGGGTAGTGGCTCAAGTGATCCGGACATCAAGAAAAAGGGGGGAATAACAACTAAAAGAGAATATTAAAAGGAAAAAAAAAAAAAGGATCATGAAAAAATCATCAAAAAAAAATCCAAAATAGTAGAAATAATATATTAAATTTCCAAATTACTGCTGTTACTTCCTGTTAAAAACTTATGGCACTTTGCTATGGCTGAGGAATTCTTGCTTGAAGTCTCCACGGTACCAGAATCTGTGCAGACCCTGGTAACTTATTTTGCATGTTCTGTCAGCAGTCAAATAAAATTTGAATTTTGCAAAAACGCAAACAAGCAAAAGAATTGGAAAGGGTCAATTAAAAAAAGAAGCTGAGTGGGGAGCTGCAGTTCTCAGCCTGATATCAAGCAAACCAGGAGAACTGTGGGAGACTCTGGATTGGGTCATGGGCTGGCAAGTGGTGCACAGAGTGAATACAGCACCATTCTGATATGTCCACTTGCATTCAACCTTTTATTTTTATTTGAAGAACGTGTAGAGTCATACTCAAACAATTTTAGGGCCATTAGTTGCTTTTTTCTGTCATTTCTAAGTCAGAATTTTAAAAATGTACAGTTTGAGGAACATACAGGCCTATTAACAAAAGTATTCGCTCACCTGCCTTAACTCATGAGTTTAAGTGACATCACATTCCTAATCCATAGGGTTCAATATGACGTTGGTCCACCTTTGCAGCTAGAATAGCTTCAAATCTTCTGGGAAGGCTGTCCACCAGGTTTAGGAGTGTGGTAATGGGAATTTTTGACCATTCTTCCAGAAGCGAATTTGTGAGGTCACACACTGATGTTGGACGAGAAGGCCTGGCTCTCAGTCTCCGCTCTAATTCATTACAAAAGGTGTTCTGTCAGGTTGAGGTCAGGACTGTGCAGGCTAGTAAAGTTAATCCACATCAGACTCTGCCATCCATGTCTTTATGGACCTGCTTTGTGCACAGTCATGTTGCAAGAGGAAGGGGCAAGCTCTAAACTGTTCCCACAAAGTTGGGCATAATATGGAATTGTCCAAAATTTCTTGGTATGCTGATGCATTCAGAGTTCCTTTCACTAGAACTAAGGGGCCAATCCCAGCTCCTGACAACCCCACACCATAATGCCCCCCTCCACCAAACTTCACACTTGGCACAATGCACTCAGACAAGTTCTCCTTAACGAACCGAAAAACCCAAACTCCTCCATCGGATTGCCAGATGGAGAAGCATGATTTGTCACTCCAGAGAACATCTCCACTGCTCTAGAGTCGAGTGGTGGCTGCTTTACACCACTGCATCCCACACTTTGCATTGCTCTTGTTGATGTATGGATGGATGCAGCTGCTTGACCATGGAAACCCATTCCATGAAGCTCTCTGCGCATTGTTCTTGAGCTGATCTAAAGGCCACATGACGTTTGGAGATCTGGAGTGATTGACTGCAGAAAGTTGGCAACCTCTTTGCACTATCGCTTCAGCATCCACTGACCCTGGTCCGTCAGTTTACGTGGCCTACTACTTTGTGGCTGAGTTGCTGTCGTTCCCAAACACTTCCATTTTCTTATAGCAAAGCTGACAGTTGACTGTGCATTATTTAGAAGCAAGGAAATATCACAACTGGATTTATTGCACGGGTGGCATACTATCACAGTTCTATGCTAGAATTCACTGACCTCCTGAGAGCGATCCATTCGTTCACAAATGTTTGTAAAAACAGTCTGCATTCATGACCTGTGGCCATGGAAGTGATTAGAACACCTGATTCTCATAATTTGGATGACTGAGTGAATACTTTAAGAATACTCACCTACACTACATTAAACTAATTACTGGAGAAGTTGTCATTTTATCATTTTGAAACAGTGGGGCTGAAATTTCACCTTATAAAGGAAAGCAGAAAAAGGCAATAATGAGCTTTTTACTGTGGATTTCCCCCCTCATGCCTTTACTTTCTATCTTAACGATTTCCAGTTGTATGGCGGTAAAATGGAACAAAAGAAGTGTGGCTGTTGATGAGAAACTGCAGTACCATATGCAATTGGGCGTATAGAGAAAAACACAGGAAAAGAACCTAAAGGACATGCATAGCTGCTGTAATGTGAAAATGGAAGTAGGCTTCAGTGATTTGGCACAAATAAGTTTGCAGGAAGACTCTTCACACAAGTGATCAGAGTGAGTCAGTCTTTTATCTCATTTGTTTACTTAGAAGCAGGTGTCAGTACAGAGCTGTGATTCCCCTAACAAGATGTAATATAAATGCAGATCTGCAGCTGTAACGACCTAGGAATCTATCAGCAAACTAAACAGACTTCAATGATATAAACATAAACCTGCCTTTTAACGGCAATCAGTCAACGAGCAGACATCTTTAGATATCGACATTTAAAATTACTGTATGACAATATTACTTTGTTAGATCACATTAAAGATAAATCCTTGATTTGAAATTGAATCAGCTGATTTGTTGGTCGGGGGCGGGTTTAAATACGACTGGAAGCCATCTTGAATTGTCGTTTGACAAGACACTTTCGTAGTCAGCTAACTATTGAGTATACCGTACAAACACCGCAAACGGAACAGATTTTTTCTGTAATTCAAGGTAAATTCGCTAACACCCCCAAAACTATAGTTTAGAAATACGAAGCTACTGTTTATATAATTATTTAATTGCTAGTTTTACAACTAGGTAAACTGGAAATGGTAAGTCGCCGCCGTTAGCCAGTTAGCTCGATAAAAGACCTTGCGTGGTTTCTTCTGTTCGGCCGGGTTAGCCTGTACTAAATAATGGGATATATCAAACGCTGGCTATGTTTGCAGAGTAATATTAGCGGATGAACAGTACTGGTTTAACCCAAACTTAAAGTAATGATGAACTCGGTAGAGTTAATTCACCGAAACTCCATATAATTAGCATGTAGAGTTAGCATCGTATACTACCAGAAACGCATTTAGCTTACTTCTCATCGAGCTTTCTTTCGTTGGACTAAACAAATAAGCAACTGTCTCTGGTCAGTCATATCTGTCTACCAAAACACAGATGCGGTCAAAATAGTTTGTTCCCCTGACGTTTTTAAAAAAGTTTACATTCTTTTGTATTTGGTATTGTTAACGCAGCTTAAAAAAAACAGTCGCCGCTGTAACATTTGACTTCAGGCCAGCTAGCTCTTGTTACTGCGGCTGTTCAGCGAAATATTAATTTCAGAGCGTGGCAAGCCAAAGCATAGAACGATGTTTATTGAACTGAGCTGTTTTTGGGCGAATATACTAATTTTAACTCTTGTTTAATGTGTTTCAGGGTTGGACAGACTTTAAAGGACACAGGAGCCTCTGTGTCAGTTGAGCTAACAAGATGGCTAGCTGGATAGTTGGCTAACACTTGAAAGCTAGCTAAGCCTTCCTGGTGTAGAGTTTTCCAGATAACACTGGCAGATTGTTATAAGCCCTAACTTAAGTTCCATGCTTTGATGACCTATAAAGTTTGAAAAGGGGAGATTGTCTTTTGACAATTAATGCTCTAACGATATAGTTGAGGAAGAACATATTTACAATTTTCCATTTGTTAATGATAAAAGTTTGAAGAGAGAAGGGCACTCTTGAGTTTTGAGTGGTCCCAAGAGAGGGACTCACTTATTTGGAGACTGTGAAAGGTTTCATTGCTATTGGAACAGAGTAATTACGCTAAATGAACATGAGCACCACCAGGACAGAGAACCCAGTGATTTTGGGCATGTCCAACCAGAATGGCCAGCTGAGAGGCTCAGTGAAGCCTGCTGGAGCTCCAGGAGGCGGAGGAGGCCCTCAACAGCAGCAGTTGAACCAGATGAAAGGCACAATCAATGGGAATTCCCAGCCTGCCCCTACAACAAATGCTGTCATCAAGTAAGTTCTCATACAAGTGAAACAGCCTCATCTGTTTTGTGTTTGTGAGACTGCACTGCTGAGGTATTGTTTGCTTACAAGAACTTTTCCTCCCACAGGCCTGGAGATGACTGGAAGAAAAATTTAAAATTGCCCCCAAAGGACATGAGGATGAAAACCTCGGTTGGTAGAAGATGGTTGCCATATCATTCTGCTGATTTTTATTTTTCAACTTTGAAGTTAAAATGTATCGTCTTGCTTTTCGGTTCTTACTTGCAGATTTTCTGTCACTTCTTGTTAATTGCCACCTCTGCTGTCAAACAAGCCTACAATTTCCTAGCAGCTAGTAAATCATGCACTGATTCTCTATGCATTTCATTCTGCGATTAATTACAGGATGTGACTGCAACTAAAGGCAACGAGTTTGAAGATTATTGCCTAAAGAGGGAGCTACTAATGGGAATCTTTGAGATGGGCTGGGAAAAACCATCTCCGATTCAGGTACTTTCAGACATCTGATTTCATGCCTTTTTTTTTTTTTTTTTTTTTTCCTTTTCCCCAGGTGTTTGCATGCTTTGATTAAAGGTAGTGTCCAAAGTCCCTCCAGCGTTTGTTTGCAAAGAACAGTATTCAAACTCAAAAGCTCCTCCTCCTCAGGCTAATGGCTGCCTCTTTCTAGCTAGCTTATTCAACTTCAAGCTTCTCCTTCAGAGCTCAGAAGCGGGTACAAGCCAAATTATTATTAACCCTGGTTTTCCAAAGTGCATTATCTGAAGCTCTTACCTTTTCTTCGGTGCATCCACGGTGTTTCCTTTTTCTTTTTTTTTTTTTTTTTTCTTTGAGAGTTGAGTGACTGGCGTCTCCTCCAATCATGAGCTCATTTCCACACAGCACCATGCTGTTAGCTCTGTCATTGGCTGCTCCAGTCATGAGCTCATTTCCACACAGCACCATGCTGTTAGCTCTGTCATTGGCTGCCGATATAAACAGAAATCTCCACCCAGAAATGTCCCGACCAGACCAAAACAATACAAAAGAGCGAATTACAGGCAGGGGGAGAGAGAGTTGCGTTCAAGCGCACCACGGCACGGGAGTAGAGGCCCAAAGGCGAGGTTTGAGACGGATTTCACTTTCTCATGTCCAACGTTTATTTTTTACGGCAGGGAACGTCGGACAATACCTTTTAATAAAGAGCTGGTTGTAAAAAAAAAAAAAATTATGGCATCTTTTTCAGTCTCCTTGACTTATCAGAAGCTTTTCCATGTCTTTGCTAAGGTGGAAATGCATCACATGCTGCTTTAAAATTATTTAATTCATTTTCAAATTGGAAGTCTTAATATGACCGGAGATATTTACTTTCCATGTCATAATATAGTGCTGGTAAAGCTTAGTATTTGCTGTTGGGCAGTTGTAGGTTAAGATTAAAGGCGTTAACAGGATCAGAATAGGTTTGGTCAGATTTAAGTGATGCAACAAATAAGAAAGTGAGCCCTTGAGCTTGAAGTTGAGCTATTTTTAGCCTTGCTAGAGACTTGGCCCTAGGGCATGTCAGTATGTGTTGCTTTGTTGGTCCACTGCTTTGGTCCTGACAGAAATGGCTCATCAGTGTTGCACTGTTTGGAGTAAAATTATGTGAAAATATAAATTGTAGCAATGTTGATAAACTCACTTGTCCCAGATCCTCTAAATTAATCTAAATATTGACACAGAACTGTCCAAACATATCAGACCAAAGTTTAGCCATCCCATGGACAGCAGGTTCAAATGTCACAATCCATACTGTGGCTGATAAACATTTTGTCACCGGATTTCATTGAATGACTTGATGGTTCTAGTTTAACCCTGTCTCTGCACATGCTAATTTCTTGTTAAGGGATAGTGTGAAGGAGGGTCAGAACCAACAGCACTTAGCAACATAAGAGTGAGAAAATGAATGGGGCTTAAAGGATGAAATTATCTTCCTTTGCTTGAAATTTATCTTAAAGGAGTGATGACATAGCAGTTAAAAACTAGTTTATGTTGTTGGCATTACTGCATATGTAAATACTCCAAAGAAAAAAACGGCATTTTTTACAGCGGAGTATTGTTTTGAAACGCCAGACCTCACTTCCTCAGTAATACAGTTGGGTCCGGTGATGATATGGAGCTTTACCCGGAGACCACGTTGACTTCATTTTGATTGGCTACACCTTATTTCGCTATGACCTTATTTGGAGAATCTAGGTCAAGCTGCGGACGGAGTTTGCTAAAGGCTAACTGCTAGCAACAATCCAGACAGTGAGCTACGTTTATCAGACAAGACAGCATTTAGAAAATAAATAAACTTACAGGTAATGACAAGGTTGTGGCCCCCTCCCTCAGTGTTGCTGCAGAAGTTTTCTTTTAAATCCATTTGTTTGAAAATCCAGACCTGACTGCACAGAAGTTACTACTAGCTCCTTACACGAAGCTGAATCAGACAGGGAGGGGAGGGGGGGAGCGGACGGTGCATAGGCCGTTAGGAGAGAGAGGGGGGCGCTGTTTACTTGATAGTGTGCTCTTATTGGAGCAATTAAATTACGTAGAATGATAGAACTACGTAGAATGATAGCCTGCTGTCTGATTCAACTGTTTCTGAGCAGAGAGACAAAGCTGACAGACCATAAACAGGAACTTTGATTCTCACTCTGGACATTCACATGGCCTCATCAGTGCACAACAGATCATATTATACACCCAAAACCCCAGAAAAGTGAAATTTGATGTCATGGCACCTTTAAAAATAAAGCTCAGTCCTAAAATTTGTTTTGTGATGATGGGAATTAATTCTTATGTGCCATAAATGAACCAGTGACTATGCATCACATGTAGAATATTGATGGGTTAACTATTTTGTCTGCAGGAGGAAAGCATTCCCATTGCACTGTCGGGAAGGGATATTTTGGCCAGAGCCAAGAATGGCACGGGAAAGAGTGGAGCCTACCTCATTCCCTTACTTGAACGCATTGACCTGAAGAAGGACTCTATACAAGGTGAGCTTGTGTTGCACTTGTTAACTCAGAAAATGTGACACTATTGATTTCTTGAGGTGTCAGTTTCGTGTGCAGCATGAGGAGAAATTAAAATCAAAGATAAAAATCTGTCATTGATGTGGCTATGTAAACATTTAAGTCTAGCTGAGTGGTAAAATGTTGGATATAGATATGAAGTAGCTCCTGATGTGTTGATTTGTTTAGCAGGTAAACAACCTAGAAACTTGCAGAAGCAGTTGTATAGTTCAGATTACTCTGCCTCAAATATTACTCATCTATAAAAACAGGAATATATTTGTAGTTGGTAAAGGAGCTGAAATACTATGCTTCCTGTTTTTCATAGATGGGTTTCCAAGCAATGTCACAGATAGGATGCGTGCGCAACGGTTACCAAAGGCAATGTTTATGAAATATATTTATCTTAGGTCATTACCAGTAACACACTTGCATGAGGAGCTA